>OY365822.1:826797-996226 GCA_959347315.1 Bimastos eiseni
ATTATAGTACCAATATCTAAGGCGCTTGGCATCCCGATTAAGATTGACGAAGTAAATACGAGGTGAAGGTTGACGTTGTGTTGCCTGTTCTTTCCAGGTCCTACGGAGTACGTCATCGCGACGACAAAGCTGATGAATGGGACGACCTGGATTCAGTCGGTGGCCGACCTCTTCCAGGCAAAACCAGTCAATCCATTCTGAGAAAATTGCCGACCTCTGACCATTTCTGACGGCCAATGCAAAAGTGTAACTACCTGGGACAGTCATTGTGAAGTATGACCATCTTGGACAATGGCGCTCACCATTGGGGATGGGGAGTTGGGGTATGGGGAGTTGGGGTATGGGGAGTTGGGGTATGGGGAGTTGGGGTATGGGGATGGGTAGGAGTGGGGAGAACGATATGTACGGTTGAGAGAAGTGTTTGGTTCAACGTTTTTCGACATAAACTGGGGTGTTGAATGTTGTTATTTCCTGATAATGTGAGGCCTGTGATATGAAAATTAATGTAAGTCATGGTGGCTTGTTTTCCCATTCCGTGTGGGGCTATGTGCTACTGGTCTCAGGTGGTTATGTGGTATTCTAGAGAACCCTCTATTCTACTCTCCGTCTTCTCAGGCCGAGGTTGGACTGGGAATTCCTTGGAATAGATTTCTTGAAAAGACTCTAGCAAGTTTCATCCTACCTATAAATCTGAATGGCTCTAAGCTCTTTATCACTGTGTAAAGTGGTCTAATGTGTAAATGAGCATAATTGTAATTTGTGACCTATGCTTGCATCTAATTAACCTCTTGTCATCTAGATTGAAATTGTATTACTCGGTTGGTTATAGCGGTTGCCCTGTAATGCGTAAAGTACATGGGCTGAGTTCGATGCTCCTTCTTCTTCTTCTTCCTCCTCCTCCTTTGAGACGGTTTCTGTGTAGGAACCTTGAGTGAGTCATTCACTTATTGCTCAGCGATTGATATTCTGTCATATGTACTTCTGAACTTTCGAATGAGGAAATATCAAACGCAGTTGAATTGTATCGTGTTGAAATAACTTTTCGTTTATTTTGAGATGATTTCATTAGTTTTTGTTGAAGACAATTTGACACGAGGTTCGCTATTTAATGTACAAAATGTCGTTATCTGTGTGGCAGCATACGTGTCATGATCCATGTATGGAGACACATGTATCACAACATGTGTATGACAACACGTGTATTGCAACATGTGTGGCAACATGTGTCGCCTAATACACAGCTGTTGGATTCAGAAATAAAGTCATTGAACAAATTCCTTTTCCTTCTTGAGAGGATCTTGGTCGGCTGTTGTTGGACCTTCTTCGTAAACTGAAAAACAAAACAATTTATGAGATTAGATTTGAATTTGGAGTGCATTGGTGGATTGGATTGGCCAGAGAAATGATAGACTAAATAACAACTCTATTACCAACATCTATGCTAGCCTAGCGAGCTCACAGGATTGACAAACCTATTACGTTGTCACACCATGACCATATAGTTTGTCTTTCTTTTATAAAACATAATCAATAAATTATATAATGCTGGTTGTTAAAGGGTTAATGATCGCCTTATTCCTCTGATTGGTGTAGGACTATATAAATGTACAGAGGCAATTACTTTTTCCTGAATATACTATAAGATACAATTAGTTTCTCGTGAATCGACGTTACAACGCTACAGAATTAACAATCTACAGCTCTTTACAATATATTGCAAGTGGATCATGTAGTATTTGTGCCTACCTTCATGTGGTTCAGAAATAGAGTCCAGATATGCTGAAAATACAACAATACATTGTAATAGTTGATCTAACAATACATTGTAATAACTGTCAGTGATAATTCCTTTAAGACATTGTCCAGATTTTCAATACAGACGTATGTAAATGCGTGCGTAAATGAAGCTATGTGTAAAAGCTGCGTCTTTACAACGTAATTTCCTACGTCCATATATATATATATATATATACAAATGATTGTGTAATTATGTCCTTGCATCGTGAAAATACAAGGCAGTCAAAAGCATTAGTAATTTATGTCATTGGATCTTTGCCAGAAATTAAAACGTAAAGTAAACAATTCAGAATAAAGTAAACTTACATTTGTAAAGGTACAACTGGGCAGACAACAAATGAAACATGTTTCCTAATGGACGGAAGCAATTTCCCTGACAGATGTCGCTGTCGGAGTTTGTTGGAAGAGAGTAAGGAGTTCTTTGCAGGCATGGTTCGTTTTCGACGACATCCGGTTCGTGAAGTAACTGTTCTTGTTTGTGGATATCACAGCCCGGTTTCTGAGAGAACGGTTCTTGCGTGTGGACTTTGTGTTCATGATGTTCGTAATGCCCCGATTCGAGTTTCACGACTTTGCAGCCCTCTGTGAGAAAGGTTAATTGGTGAACACTACCCTCATCGTCTGTATCGCAGGAGGTTCTCCTATCATTTTCTAGAATACTCTCCTCGTGGCGAGCACCCGATTTGCGATTTGCTGTGGGATATTTTCCAATTGTGTTGCTAACCTCTGTGGATATCGGTTTTTCCACCAGCATCGGAGCCACCATCACAACTGGAGCCCGAGCGCATGGACCGAGTATCGTGCTCGAACCGACGGAGGATGAGCCGTGAGCTAGACTTGAGCAGAAGCTCTGAGTCAAGCATTCGCTTTTCGCTGAACTTGGGCTGTTGTTGTGAGCTGACAAAGTGAACGGCCCTGAACTTGAACTCGGAGCTGAACCACATAATGGTTTCGACATCTGATTGGGTGCCACGACGGAAATAGGTCGCCCTGTGCAAGAAAGTGATGCGATACAAGGATCGGCAGAGACGACTCTTGCGCATAGGCCTACCGGGTTTGTTACCCGCTTTGCTTTAGCTGGAACTGTTGAGCTCTTCTTACTCGACACAGTGCAGTTTACCTGTTGTTCCTCGACTTTGTCAGAACCTAGCATTTTGCCTGGGTACTTTTCACAGACCGTATTCCGTGAAGTACCCGTGGTAGTTCTTTGAAGTTTCTCATCCGTACAACCCGTGACGTCTACTCGACTACATCTGCAGCCATTAGAGGCTGAAGATGAGTCCGCTGTTGCACAGCTGGTGCAGATTGATGCCTCAAGTCCAGACTCTATGTCTTGTGCGTCAAATCCAAATGAAATGTTGACAAGCTCGTCAAAGTTTGTTCGATTTCTGTCGGTGAAGACGACGGGTGGACACCGCAGATAGCTTGGTTTCGCGTTGGGACCTTTTGTTTCCGAATTGCTGTAAGTAGAAATCTTTGTGGAAGAATTTTGAATACTCCTTTCTGAACTGACTCCGCTTTCGTTATTGTTACCTCCAATCGGCTGCGCGCCTTGACCTAGTGTTTGGCTTGATGCGCTGCTGCTCTTCGCGGAACTTACGTACATTGTAGTGAGTGAGGAGGTTCCTTCGCGAGTACTGTCGAGCAGTGTGGTAGCTTCTTTGCTCTCACCGCTAGTCGTATCCTTGGCCGAAGAAGAAGGGTTGAGGGCGTTGCGGACTGGTGACTTCTTTTCGCACGTCAAGGTTTTGGATTGCCTATTTGTCTTCAGTTTTCCAATTCTTTCTAATTGTGGACAACTTTGATTGACTTCGGAAATCAAAGTCACCTCTTCATTTGGTCTATTAGCCACTTTAGGCTTTGTTTTACCTTTAATGTCAGAGGTAAAATCCATCTCTTTTGGACTATTTTCCCTGTCAAACCCCGCTCTTCCTTTTATGTCACAGATCAAATTCACCTCTTTGGTTCTGCATTCTCCATTAAGCCGTGTCTTCCCTTTCCTTCTCCTGGCCACGACGGTAAAGTCATTCCCGGTGATGTCGCCCGCCTCTGAATCCAGATGATAGGCATCTTCTAAATGTAAACCCTCGTTACCTATCGAATAAGTCATCTCCGGCTCTTTCGTTTTTTCTGCATCTGTCCCTTCAGAGACCCTACCGCCAGTGACCTCGACTTCAGACCTCGCTTCAGAAAACTTGTTTTGCCGCCTCTTGGAGTTACTCCTCGCAATGGAGCTTCTTGTCGTTCTAGTTTTCGTCGAATCCCTCTGTGTCGTTGTTCTCCCTCCGCTGTTGATGAACTTAACAAGGTCATCGACCGACATCTGACCCTTGTACTCCGGTATATCTTCCGCCCTCGTCACCCCTTTCGCGACGCCAACCCGAGCCTTTCTCAGGCGTCCCCTACCCGTCGGTTTTTCAACAGAGGGACCCAGTACGTTTTCGCCCATCGGAAGGTCGCTGATTTGACTCGGGCATGGAAGGTTGGAAGCGAGGGTTGATGAACCGTGAGTTGAAGTAGAGTCTGGAAGACTCTCCGATATTCTTGGCTTCCCATCTTCTTGCAGATGGTAACCCAACGCGCTGTCGTGATTGCCTGAAAGTTATATATTAATCAATTAATCAACCAGTCAAATGGACTTGATACAGCGCCCCTTAATATCGCCTTAAAGATATCTACCCATAGGCGCTCCCGGTTCAAATGCGGCTGAAAAGGACAGATTTTAGAGATGTATATATAGATGAGGAGTTCCTAAGTAGGAGACGGAGCTCTAAGGGAGCCCATTCCAGACGGTAGGTCTCACAACCGAGAAGGCCCGATGCAGAAGTGTAGAAGTGATTCTAAATGATGGGATGGTTAAATAATTAGAGAACAATTGTCATGGGGTAAATACCCTGCAGAGGCCATGCAATTTTTCTGGGACGGGGCCGCAGTTAATTTTCTCAAGATAAAGATTATTTAGAGTCCCGTGACTGCCCTGACAACAGGCCCTGAACAGGCCTATATATTTCTGCTCTGCCTAGGGGCCCAGAATATGCGTCGGTGGGCCTGGATGGATAGGATAATTACCCTATTATCTACATGAGATATGTACTTGCCTCTCAGTGGTTCTTCAAGGGCTCTATATACGAAAAGCGCAAACGTGTAGTTGTATGAACTTTTTACTTGTAACTGATTATTCCCTGTCGACAACAATTTGAAACAACTGATAGCGCTGGGGTTTTGATCAGCCGAGAGCAAAATAGGGTTCATCGACATAATTCTAAACACGTTGTTTCAGATACATAATACAATGTCTGCATATCGGGCGTCTACTCTGCAACCCTATTAACCCTAGAGGCTGCATTAGTTGTGGCTTACGTCCCACGTGCGTGAGAAAGCCGATGGATTCCATGCTGATGACATGCCTGCCGGTGGTAGCTGCTTATACAAGAGATTTAAATCTCGGGGTAGCGCGGCATGGAGTGGTTCCGTTAAAGAGTCAGAAAAGAGGACCTGTACTTAGGGCCGTTAAGGAACTGAACAAGAAAGCTGGAAGTAATTAACTCATCTCCAGCGTGGCTCCACGACAAATGGTTCACCGACATAATATTACAGTTGACGACAATGATTCACGGACAAAAGGCGCCGATTTGAAAGACCGTAGAGTAATGGGTAACGCACTTAGGCGTATCCCCCGTAAGGTTGTCTAGTCCTTTCGCTACGGCTTTGTTTATTAAAAGGAGATGTATGGCGTAATGGGCGCCGTCACGCCGCCGTGCAATGTGTGCATAGCTGCCGACAGTTAAATTCGACTCCTGTGATAACTTGTCATTCGTTCATAGGGCCTATTGTACTTTTAATCATACTGCGGTTTGTCAGTTTGAAATTAAACTAAACTTATTACTTTTAAATTACATTATGCGTCTAATTTAACCAATGCCGCCGCCAGGAACTGAACTCGGTTCCTCAGCTCTACTCCTCGATCAGTGTGTCGTCCATTGCTCTAACTTTCTGAACTTTAAAGCCAGCATCCGTACCAGGGGCGTCAAAACCCCCTTGAGTGATGGAGGCAAACCTCCCGGTCCCAAGTTCCAGAAAGACAAGATATCCCCCCATGACACAAAAGATTTCCCCCTACCTGAAATTGAAGGCATTTGCCACCGCCCCTCCCCCCCTATCTGTACGCCTCTGACCCGCACTCTCTGCCACAGAGGCGCATGATAAAATGTAGTGTAACGTACTTACTAAGGAGCGAAGCTGGGACAAATATGAACGGATGGCGAAAC
This sequence comes from Bimastos eiseni, assembly GCA_959347315.1. Classification (NCBI taxonomy): domain Eukaryota; kingdom Metazoa; phylum Annelida; class Clitellata; order Crassiclitellata; family Lumbricidae; genus Bimastos; species Bimastos eiseni. The sequence continues at coordinate 832,863 of OY365822.1, forward strand.
TGTGACCAGAAATGGTCAGTCGCAGTACGACATTGCATGATTTCGTCGTTTGAGTCGTTAAGTATCTGTAGGCCTACAACTGATTAATATCCAACTCAATCCTCGTTCAAAACGCTCAGAAGAACGATACTATTAGACGGCTCGGTAAGCAGAAAATTGATTTTGTATCCCTTCGTGTAGAACTGATAAACACCAAAGTCCCAATGATGAGTCAATGTGAAGAGATGTAGGTCTATAGTGAAGAATGCCTCTGGGCTGAAGCTGCTTCTTGAAGATCAGCAGGAACGTCATGAAATCACTGGTCAATTTGAAGAAACCTAATCATGTTCTTGGTTGAAGATGTCACTTGTAGATAACGAATATGAACGTCCAGAGAACAGAAACCTAATCAAGGGAAACAAGGTAAGTCCCCGCAGAGTCCGATCCGGGTCGAGGTAACCTCGCTCGAGTCACAACCGACACAGATACCATGAGAAAAGAAAGATTCCACTCGGTCTTTGGTCACTGGCTCTTTCTCGATCGTCTGTTTCGTTTAATAAGGCCGACACGGCATCGAACGTCCGACACGTGCCGCTCGTCTCTACGTGTAATTATTTCTTATATATAGGCCTTTAGCTCGGACAGAAACGCTACTTTGATCTCACCGATCAAAGTTCACGGTGTAAGTAGGTTGACAAATCTAACGTTCGGGCCTAGGTAATAAATAGCAAACGCCTTCGCATATCTTTTCTACCTAAAGACATTCACAGATATTCCTGATTGAGCGGCACGCTTCAGATCGCCACTGTTCGCATTCTAGCAGTGCCAGTCCTAGGCCTGGATAAATGAGGAGAGCGACGCTAATGATTCTTGTTATCACAGTGTCGTTAAACTGACACTAATGCTACTATTAAGAAACAGGAGGCGATAAGAGGGTCCTAATGTCGGATTCTCGCCCACAAAGCACAAACTCATCACACGACGTCGAATAAGAAGCTTCAACTTTCAAGTCATTACGCTGCGCTTCAATGGTGTACGTCAAGCTCAAGCCGTGTCTTTCACACGCAGACCTACACGCGCAGTTTGTCTCACACACACACACACACACACACACAGACACACACAAACACACAAACACACACACACACACACACACACAAAACTCCTACGAAAGCAGAACATTAGTACTAATAAAAATAAACACGACGATGACAGTTAACTGTTGTTGGTCTGCCTTTGCGACCGACCGCTTCATATCTTGAACCTTGGAATGCGTTTGCGACCTTCGCTATTTGTATACAAAACCGATTCGTCCGTCCGTCTGTTCATCTGTCTGTCTCCTTATCTCTGGATCCGTTTACTAAGGATCTCTGATAGAAAATGGGACGACAGGTCTATTGGGGAGAGGAACTACAATTCTCCTTGGCTAAAAGTTACAATGTTCCCTTTCTGGTGGTTTAAACGGGCCGGTCGAAAGCGACGGGCAGTAGCGAATGTCCAGTGGCCCGGCGGTTTTCTAGGGGCCCAGACCGGGCCCGCAATCGACTTACTAGTAGCTGCAGTTTAAAGACAGACATTGTGTGATAACAAAGATCATTAGCGCCGCCCTCCTCCATTATCCAGGATTGGAACTGGCACTGTCAGAGTTCAAACAGCGGTGGAGTCGCCAATAGAGAACAGAGACCTCAGTTTGTAACACGTGTCATCGTGGCTCTTGAAGAGATACAGTTTGGTCGGTGCCACTTGTCTGTGGTCTTTGATCACCCCCGTGCCCACGAATACTGAACTCTCTTGTCGGATGTTTTGACCCTTATTGTGCCCCATATCAAAACAGATCAAGGTTTCAAAACAGTACAGGGTTATTCTCTCTCTGTCGCTCCAAATATCTGCTGGCTTCTATCATGTTGCTTAGTAGTTTCACTTTAACGACACTGTGCGATAACAAAGATCGTTAACGTCACCCCCTCATTTATCCAGGCTTGGGACTGGCACTGTTGGGGTGCAAACAGTGGTGGAGTTTGTTAGGTTTATTGAGATCATCATAAGTCAAACTGTTATTTATTATTCAATTCTTGACAGTATTACATGCAAGAAGAGTCCCGTCTGAATCAAAATGTACGCCACAGTCTTGTTTCTGACATATTGTTGTGTTGTGTCAGAAGGACGGTTTTTATTGGCTGTAGTTAGAAATTCCAGCTTCATGATTCTGTAGTTGATGAATATTCGAAGGATTGTTGAATTGAATTTCAAACGATTCTGTTCCGTTTTAGAAGTTCGTGTCCTTTCTGAAAGAAACGTTAAGATAAGATGAAAATGAAGAGCTCATCATAGAGAGAGACAGACAGAGACATACACAGGGAGTGAGAGGAAGATATTTCAAAAGTAGGTCATTTGTAGCAGATGTACGTTATGGGTGACCCCACGACCTAAGACATTTTTGCAATCCTTGACATGGTCCTAAACTTCCAGTATGATGCTATAAATTCGGGAGCAGTTAAAATCCAGGGCTCAAACTCAGGGAGGGTGACGATCCGGGATAGGCAAAAATCCGGTGAGTGGTAAACATCCGCTGTGGGTCAAAATCCAAGGAGTTCAAGACAAGTTGTAAAGGCACAAAACCCTCTACGGCCTGCAGCCGGTTACTCACTTGAAGCAGGCGTAGTCTTTCCGATGCGGTTTCGATAGCGCGATTCTCCTCGAATTCGTTTCTTATACGACGCTGATAAAAGTCTCTGTCCGTGAACTTTAACCTTTTGCCATTTCGTAGGAGCAGCTTGTAGAGGGCAAGCACATTTATTCGACTCCACTCCAGCATGGCGGCTGTAAACAGTCGAGCACTCTGAAACATTACATTAAAGGAAAAATTTTTTAAAGCACTGGTAATCCCGAAGAACACGTGCCACTTAAGTAAACAATGTGGGTGCCTCGACATGAGTTCAAATAGAGCGCCGTTCTTACCATAGCGCAATCAATAAGTAAGTACATTCCTCCTGCGCCTGCACTCAGTTTCTGAAAAATGTCTACGATTGTGTTATGTGGCATTGCACTGAATAAGCACTTGATGAAACTTGCTTCGACTCAAATTTGACCCAGTTCGTGATTATTATCAGATAGCCCAGGTGTGTTACTCATTATAGGAAGAATATAATGAATAGATTCATCAACTGTAGTGAAAAAATGTGAAAATGTGTAAAAATGGCATGTCCCAATGTTTCGCCCCATAAGATGACGTACTGAGTGTTGGGGAAAAGAGAGGAAGTGATGTCCAAAAGTTACGTTTTAGTCTTCACCTGCGACTTTAAAACACTGATGCATAAGTGCTAATATAGTTTAACATGTAACGGAAGTCTTAATTACGATTAGATAAAGCCAAAACAGACTGACCTAAGAATGTTAGCAATCGAAGAGGGTAGGATCAGTAATTACAAATGTATAGATGACACTTCAGTTTTTAATTGATAATGATGAAAATGTAAATTATTAAGTTTCTCCAGCAACAAGTTTCCCCTCTATGTTACTTCCGTCCACTATTTTGTAGCGCCTGGCTTAGAGGATCGTTTCTGAAGCAGATAAAATATCACCAAGTCTTATTCTAGTCTCAAGTAGTCCTCTTGTGTCAAAATCTCAGGTCATTCCATTGGATTTTTTTGAAAGTCGGGTTAAGATCCAGTGACGCAAGCAGGCAGTTAGACGGCTAAGGGGAAAGGCGGTTAGAGTTTAGACAATGAATCGTACCCCAAAATCAAAACGTTTACAGCACCAAATATAGAACTATCCAATTTTAGTCAAAATAGCAGTTTAGCTTAAAAGCGTAGCTGAAATCTGTTCATCTGATAAGTAAACTAGGCAGCAATTTAAATGCGCCACAGTCTTATGAGATAGAGTGGCAGCGTGGATTTAAATTATAGCGGTATACAAATATAAACTCGCATACTATTTATAGATTACTTCACAGAAGCACGTGATCGGCCTTGGCCTTAGTCGTCGTATTTGCACTGCAATAATTATGAAAATATGAACGCAGAGATAAATTATGTCCGATTAATATTTTATCATTTAGTTGCTATGCGCCCGAAAATTCCTTCCATCTTGATCGTCGGTTGTTCATTTAGCGAATAAACTGAGATGACGAGACTGCACTTTCCGTGCGTCTGCGCTATGGGCGAGCGAATCTTATAGCGCAAGCATTTGAGATACTTTCGTTGGTGGTGTCGTTAGTTGTCGTGAATTCCTTAACGATCGTTTTCCTGGCAGTATGGCCGAGCGATCAGGTATGTCGCCGTTTTGTTATCACGCCGTTTCATCGATTTCTAGCAATTTGTTATCTGAAACAACTCGAGATCGCTTTGATTTTTGTCTGTGATGAGATTTAGGTTGATGTATCTGTGGTTTGGGATTGAAGGTTATTCGTGCAGTTGCGGTTCTGGACTGTTTCAACAAAGGAGGACCTGGGAAACCTGAGAGAGGGACCAGCTGTATGTCTGGTATTATGAAAACTGAATATGGACTATAATATAGAACCACTCAGTTGATGGGACACTGGCCTTTTCTGGCCACACATAAAGCCGTCACTGGTGTTGTGATGGTTGTGTTGTTTAACGTTGTGGCTGTTGTGTTCTAATAATATCTAATCGGTTGGTTTCTTCAGGTGAGGCAGAAGTTCGTGAACAGCTGCTGAAAAATGTGAAAAAGGAGGTGGGTCGGTCTTTTTGGTGTCCACGCCTTTATTTCTGTTCGTTTTTATTTAATTAGCTATTTCTTTATCTGCTTTTTAATTATATTCAGCCATTTGATCACACATCCATCAAAACCAGCCCAAAATTCCACCAAAACCCAACAACCCAAACCCAACCGTCATTCACGCACCAACCCATCCACCCATTCTACCATCTATAATCTGTTGCACTCATTATAAGCCCAGGGTCAATTAATTTATCGGCTTACTTATATATTCCTAGGACTCCAACTTAGGCATTATATTTTGATCTTTTGGTCTGCTGTCATAATACTTCCAGCGTGTGATTGACACAAAGGAGTAAGTAAAATGAATTTGGTATATGTATAAAAACTGCGTTATCCTAACCCTGACCCTAAACGACCATCACAACTCCTAACCTGACCTTAACCAACCCTCACGATACTTAACCTGATCCTAACCGACCATCATAACGTACACTTGTAAGAAATTATAGGTCTTTAGTGTGCACCTGCGCTAAAGGTTGCACAGAGATTTCCACACAAGACATGCCCAAAATATTATGTGTAAGTTGGAGTTCAGGGAACTATAAGTAAACCAATTAATCTGTTTATCCATCAGTTCAACCATCCATCCACCCAGGTCAACCAATCTATCCAAAACACTCATCCCAATCCATTTATTAACCTGTACCTAGAGGTCCAACAACCACCTGCCCATCCCAACCCACCACAACCAACCTACCCAAGACACACCCACTCACGAGCACCTGTGAGTAGGAATCTTGAAGGGGTGCTATGTAAATTTTTATGGGGTGATTGATTGATTGATTGTTGCTTTGTTGATTTTTTATTGCTTTGCTGATTCTTGACTTTACTTTGTTGATTTGATAGATTGGTTGATTGATTGATTGTCCATATGCCGTAGAACGTCAGTTGTAGTATCTGTTGGGCAAGTGAGAAGAAGATAAAACGGATGTCAACAAATGTGTTAGTTACAAGACAATTCATATAGCACCATTTGTACCTCTAACGTGAGCACAACCCACATACATAGGTCGTCTTGTAACTTGTTATATAGTACATGGGTATTCCTCCTATTCCTCCTCCTCTTCCTCCTCCTCCTCTTCCTCCTCCTCTTCCTCTTCCTCCTCCTCTTCCTCTTCCTCTTCCTCGTCCTCCTCTCCTTCGCCCTTCTTCTCCTTCTTCTCCTCCTCCTCTTCCTCCTTCCCCTCCTCTGCCTCCTCTTCCTCCTCCTCGTCCTTCTCCTCGTGTTAGGGACCTGGAGCAAGTCCTTTGCTTGCAAATACTCGGCGCCATCGATTGATGCTTCGTCATTAGATAGTGGCGCTTAATAAATGCCTCAACCAATCGTCTGCAGACACTGGCGCCACCTAGGAACGACTCGTGTTGAGAGCGCCATCTGTGAACGACCCATGGCTCCATCGTCCGTCCATTGGCCAACGTTGCTTGTCCAGTTCCAAGTGTCTATAGTACACCCACGCACCGTTGTCGACCTTGGAAAATTTAAACAGCAGCTATATAAATAGCCAGCCGTTTGTTGGTCATCGTCGTCGTCATCATCACCATAATTATCATCGTCGTCCTAATCATTATTGTTGCCACAATCATCATATTTGTTATCGTCGTCGTAGTTACCGTCATCGTCATAATTATTGTCATCATCATCATCATCATTATAACCTGCACTAACATTGTTATAAATTCATTATCATCTTCAGCATTATCTTTATCATCACTACAACAATTGAATTCAAGACAATTGCTAGGGTTGACTATATAAACCCAGGACCGCTGACACGAATTCCGGGCCCCTAGACATTTAATCCCGGCCTCTAGGTAGATAAATTCCAGGCTACTAGGCAACTTGCAAAGGAATTCCGGGTCTCTGGAAAGATACATTCCTGGTCGCTATCATACCTCGTCTATGTATGCATTACAGCTGGATTCGTTTAAATAGGGGTCAGTCCTCTGCCTTAGGCGAGGCAGAAATTTCGAAACCATATTTCTACCATTACCGGGGTTTGAACCCAGATGTCTCGGATCGACAGTAAATCGCTCTGACCACTGTGCCACGGAGCCTTTAAAAAGGCCCGGATGTTATGACAATTTATCTGCGCTGCTTATTAAGCCGTCCGTCTGTTTACGCGGGACTTTCGTCTATTGCGTTTGTGACGTCGTCGTGTTATTGTGTGGACGGTGGCGCCACCTGGGAATTGGGAAGGACGACGGTGTTTTGTTGTGTGTTGTTCAGTTAATGGATATAATTGAGTTTGATCAGAGGAGGTGTTTGGAGGGGCGGGTGGGGGTTTACCCTTTGCCGACGAGTTTTTTTGTATGTTGGGGTGGAGGTAGGTGAGGAGGAAAGAAATTGAGGATGATTCGAGGGAAAGAGGTTGGGAATGGGGAGGAGGATGTACAGTGGTGTAAGGACGAAAATGAGGAGGTTTTAAAGGGAAATAGGGAAGAAAGGCATGGGAGGATGTATTTATAAATTGTTACTCAGCAAGGAGGGAAGAGAGACAGAAGGAATGAAGGATAACCATGGGAGGATGAGGCGGAAGAGGAAGTAATAGTCTTCTTCTTCTTTTTCCTCATCTTCATTATCATCTACTTGTCGTTTTCAGTCGTATGTTTCTGGAGGGCTTCTCTTTACGAAACACTCGGTACACCTATATGTTTGTTTTTGAAATTCAACCCACCTTATAGGGCTTCTGCTTTTCCGAACCACGCTGTATAGGCGCAATTGGCAAGTAATTGCGACGTCGGGCTTGGTAGTATTACTTCCTTTAGTGCCATATTATTACGTGCAAAATATATATAAAAATATATATATTTAAAAAAAATATATATATAATATATATTTAAATATAAAAATAAATATAATATATAATATACATATATTTAAATATATATATATATATATATATATATTCATGCCCTCTCACCTCTTGCACGTCATTCATTTTGTGACCTCCCCACATGCGTGCGTACAACTTGTTGAACATCATATTTTCCAGCTAAAATTTGTTAACAGTTATGAAGAAATAAAATACGAACACCTACATGTTAATAAGTTTTAATTGAGAAAATTGAAATTGAAATTCTTGAAATTTGATATCCCGCCCGTCTTCCAACATGTTTTGCTCGGATGTGCATACACACGCCTCGCCTTGTGCTGCAGAGGACTTGCTCAAGGTCCCTACACAGGGACTGACGCCTCGGACGAGGGTAGAACTCGCTCACTCAGCGCACACTAAGTTTTACGGGCTTACCGCTCTAACCGATCAGCACCTGTAGGCCCTCTCTTCCTCTCTCTCTCTCTCTCTCGGTTCCTCTCTACATGTCTCTCTCTCTCTCTCTCTGTGCCTCTGTGTCTCTCTCTCTCTCTCTGCCTCTGTCTCTGTCTCTCTGTCTCTCTCTCTCTCTCTCTCTGCCTCTGTATCTCTCTCTCTCTCTCTCTGCCTCTGTCTCTGTCTCTCTGTCTCTCTCTCTCTCTCTCTCTCTCTCTCTGCCTCTGTATCTCTCTCTCTCTCTCTGCCTCTGTCTCTGTCTCTCTGTCTGTCTCTCTCTCTCTCTCTCTGCCTCTGTATCTCTCTCTCTCTCTCTGCCTCTGTCTCTGTCTCTCTGTCTCTCTCTCTGTCTCTCTGTCTCTCTCTCTCTCTGCCTCTGTATCTCTCTCTCTCTCTCTGCCTCTGTCTCTGTCTCTCTGTCTCTCTCTCTGTCTCTCTCTCTCTCTCTCTGTGCCTCTGTGTCTCTCTCTCTCTCTCTGCCTCTGTCTCTGTCTCTGTATCTGTTTCTCTCTGTCTCTCTCTCTCTGCCTCTGTATCTCTCTGTCTTGGTCTCTTTCTCTATCTCTCTCTGTATCTGTTTGTCTGTTTGTGTATCTCTTTGGGTCTCTGTATCTGTTTCTCTGTCTCTCTCTCTCTGTATGTTCTGTCTGTCTGTTTGTCTCTCTATGTCTTCCTCTCTTTGTCTCTTCATCTTGCCTCTCCTTCCTTGCACTCTCCTGCACATCTCTCCTGCATCCACCTCCTTTCCTCTTCCCTCTACTCATGTCAACCCCATCTCCCCAATCCCATCTCCCCAACCCCATCTCCCCAACCCCATCTCCCCAACCCCATCTCCCCAACCCCATCTCCCCAACACTCCGTCGGGAATCTCCACCCAGACTTACATCCGAACATGACGCGTCTACTTTCATAGACATTCATATATCTCCCGTTGAAACACATTGGGGGCGATGAGGGGATCACGTATCTGTCCCTGTCTGTGTGTCTGTATGCCTATCTCTCTCTGTATGTCTCTGTCGTCTCTGCCTGTCTATCTCACCCTCTCTCTATCCTCCGTAACCCATCTGAGGCGGTGGGGGGGGGGGGTCACGTGGTGTGTTTGGGAGGGGTAGGAGGGTCACGTGCGGGGCGATAAACCCTTTCGCGGAAGACCCTCTCGTTCATAAAAAAGCCCTGATTAAAAGAGAAGACGGTAGAAGATGGCTCTGATCCCTCGCCTTAATCCGTATACGCAGCATTAACGCGAGGCTTCATCGGGCGCTACATTAATGGTATTGATGCGGACCTGTGTATGTGCGGTCGTGTACGTCATGAATATTTATACAGGCTTGTGGCGTTCACTCGTACGTTCTTACGTCATGCATACATGCATACATAAACAGATGCGTGAATTTAAATAAAATGATTGGTTATATTGATAACCACCACCACAGGTTTTTTTAACTTACGCACTCATACATACATGCGTACTTACTTACTTACTTACATACAACGTCGTACATACATTCATTCATACATTTATACATACATTCACGCATACATTCATAATATACAAAGAGGAATCCGCTCCCAGGTATGCTGTCCTCCTTTGGACGTCCAACTCTTCCTTCGCTCTTCCGTACAGTCCGAGCCCCTTGTTCCTCGCTCTCGGACTTCCATGAGGCAGCGCTGCGCCTTCTCGTTTGCCCGCCCTGGGGGTCCTTGTCGCCCTCCGCCTTGTGCACAGGGAACACTCGACTGTGTTTCATAACGACCTTAAGACTTCACTGTTTAGCCGGGGTTGGACCGGGAGCGCTCCTGGGTAAATGTTCCTGAAGGGGTGCTATATAAATCCTTCAGATAAATAAATAAACATGGATTTCTAGAATACGTCAAATTCTGATAAGCTTGCATTCTTGCCTATGATTACAGCCGAAGAAACCGGCTGTGTACCCGTATGTAAAGACATGCATGCAATATGAGTGTACGCATGGGTGTATTCAGGTTTATTAACGAGTGTAGGTATTTGTAGCTTTTCATGGGTCTTGGCTCTATCACGTCGTCTGCGGCCAAGCTCTAAGAGAGTGGCGCTGCGTTGATTGATTATAGTCTAACAGCAGAGGTGTGTGGTCAAAGAGTTGTCCCCCGGTAATTTCTGTCCCGCTTACGATTCTATTCTGGCCAGTTTCTAAAAAGTGCAGCATTTCAGATTTAGTTTTGCAAGAAAATATTCCAGATCCCTGACCAATTTTCTCCCAGAATGAATGAATGATTAAAACATATATCTTATCTTTTTGCGTTTGAGTATAATAAACGAGTTAAACGAGTTAAAATATTGTTCTAAAGGTGTCTAACACAAACACTTTTCGAAGATTTACATAACAAACACTGCGAATTATTGGTCAACGCCACAGTGTGACTTGTGTAATGTCATTAACGTAAACCCTTCTAAATGCTGAATTTATAACAGACGAAGGTATTATGGGTGTTGTAGACAAACACTATATGACTGATGGTTTACTGCCATCTTATGGCTGCCAAATGGCGTTAATGCAGACGGTTGTCACTATTAGTACTACAGATTAAAACACATTCTACTGAATTTATAACATCTGACGGTTGCGCTTTAAAGGCGTCTAAGACAAATACTGTAGGCCTATATCTAATTGTTCAATGCTATATTGTAGACCTTAATTTGCGAGTCATGGATAGATACTATGTGTATAGATATATTTTGACCAACTGTTAATGTAATTAACAGCTTGAATCTAAATGAACTCCTCTTTGAGAATCTAGTTTATTAATATTTAGTTTTGAAAATAATTATCCCAGACCACTAGCCCCATTTTCTCCCATATACCTACCGCCATTTCCTCCCATATCCATACCCGAGTGTCTCCGACCTCCCTACCCATTTTCTTTCAGAGCCCTACCCATTTACCCTATATCGTTACGCATTTTCGCTCAGACGCCTTCAGAATTCCTGCTGGAGAATATTACCACTAGCCCACCATTTGAAAGCGTTTGACACGTCGGGTTTAACACATAGAGTGAATAATTTCTAGAGTAATGTTTTGTTTTCTCGAACAATAGGTGAGGTGATATTTGGTACAACCTCTTTTGTTCGTAGGTGAAGCAAATCATGGAAGAAGCGGTGACGAGGAAATTCGTTCACGAGGACAGCAGCAGCGTCACCTCCTTCTGCGGTAGGCACAGCGCTCGTGAATAAGTTGGTGCCCTCCGCTTTGCTTTTGAGCGGCGCTTTTGAGCTTTGTGGACTACGTAGTTGTTTCAGTTTAACGATACTTTGTTATAACAAAGCTCATTAGCGTCGCCCTCCTCCTTTGTCCAGGCTTGGGACTGGCGCTGCCTGAGTACATGTAGTTGTTGTTTTAGTTTGACGACGCTGTGTGATAACAAGGATCATTAGCGTCGCCCTCCTCTTGTCTTGTAGGCCTATTTTTTTATTTAATTCTATTTTCTATTCCACTGTACTTTATTATATTGTATTGTATTTTGTATTGTCTTGTTTTATATTTTGCCTCCTATTGTTTTTCTTATAGTATTGTATTAAATTGTATTGTCTTATATTTTCTATTGTATTTTTCATTATATTTTGTGATGTATTTTGTATTGTGTTTCCAATTATATTTCCTGTTGTATTTCCTATTATATTTCCTATTGTATTTCCTATTGTAGTTTCTATTGTATACTCAATTTTATATTCCTATTGTACTTCCTATTGTCTTTAGGTGCTGTTGAGTTGTGTTTGCATCATCGTCTGCGTAAGCGTGCCCTCGGTCTCTTCAAGAACAGTACAACAATGGCTCTCCTACAGAAGGTCGCAAAGACTTTTGATCCAGCTGCCAGAATTGTCCAGCTTCTAAGGGACTCGGAAAAGAACAACGAAAACTCTCAGTACGTCATCGATTATTGCTTTAGTTAAGTCAGCGATTATTGCTTTAGTTACGTCATCGATTATAACTAATTAGTTCGAAATTAAATGACTGACATTAATAGATTGTGTCTGTGACTACATCCGGGACATTTGCAGGATAAGTCGGTAGTTGCGTGTGTTTTCGTTAACGAAATAAAGAGACTTGATAATGTATAGAACTTCCAATATATATCAGATGTGTTCAAATGACGTTTATTGACTTGAGTAGTATAAAAGTGGAGGAACTTTTCGGCGATTACGCGTTCTTCGTTATCCTGCCGAGTACCCGGATGTAACTATATTCATTACATAACCGACCACAGACTTCACCCAAAAATATATCAGAACAGACGATCGCTTATTGGCCGACACGTGTTGCTTCATATCCCATCGATATTATTGTATTGTATTTCCGTTTAATCAGGATATACAGCTGTCAGAACGCAACCATTTACATACAGTAATGAAGCTTAAGTGTTAAGCGTTAGATCGCCGAAAACGAATCTATCCGATTGGGTCGACGAATTAGTACATATGTTTCTATACATCATCCTAAATATACAATTCTTGCTGTCATTATTCGGTTGGGGCAAATGGTTGGCCTGCGATCGCAGGTGGTATTGTGTTAAAGGCCTTAATCGGTCGCAGAACACATGGCTCGGTCTGCTGAAGGTGGCCTGGATAAGTACTTTGTCCGCTCTGGTAGCCAGATCTCGGAACATCGGTGCCGCATCAGGAATAATTGATTACCGAAATTAAATAATAAGAACAATACTTAATTTGGTATTGGTAGGAAGCTGTCAGGCAGCCGTAGTCCTACTCTTCAGAGGACGGCCTCTAACGCCAGATATCTCTGGATACGCGTTGCTCTTCTAGACAAACAACTCACCAAGATTGTCGACTATCTGATCCACAATGCCACGTTTGTTCTTCGTCTTACTCACTCACTTAATCAGTCACTCACTCACTATTACTCACTCACTCACTCACCTAATCAGTCACTCACTCAGGCCCTATTTTACCCTTCTTTGTAGCCTGACTTCTTACTCTACTCCTCCTTACCTTACTCATTCATTTAACTCACTCACTCACTTTTATTTTCTGGCCAACTTACTTACTATTGTATTCATTAATTATTCATTTAAGAATTTAGAAATTCATTCATTCATTCATTACGAAGATTTTTACAGCGCCACTTCATACCTACTGACTAACTTTTGTTCCTACTTATGTACTCACTTTCTGACCTACTTTCATACTTTCTGGCCTAGTCTCTTACTTTCTGACCTACTTTCTGACCTCCTTTCTTACTTTCTGACCTAGTCTCTTACTTTTTGACCTACTTTTTGACCTACTTTCTTGCTTTCTTACAGACTTCTTACCTACTTTATTACCTTCCGACCTACTTACTTGCTGACCTACTTGCCCATTTTCGAAATTAGTAACTTTCTAACCTACCAACTTATGCAATACATCTTGTTTTCCCTGTATGCCTTTCGTTTTTCAGCAAGTATTACGAGAAGGACGCTCTAATGTCCGAACAGGTAGACGGACTCATATTGGCCTCACTGCTAGGTAAGACGACCAGGAGGAATCACTCAGGTATTAGTCAATAGCATTACATGGACAGATGTCTCTAGGCGTACTCTCTGTACTTAGATATTAGTTGTTTCAGTTTAGCGACACTGTTTGATAGGAAATATCATTGGCGTCGCCCTCCTCCTTTATCAACGCTTGGCACTGGCACTCTCAGAGTAAGAACAGTGACGGCGTTACCCTTTCAATGTTACCTGAACTCGTGTCTTATACCTGTGATTAGCTGTCGCCCTTAGCTATTACTTACCGTGATTAGCTGTGATTCTGCCTAATTAAATTCCTATACCTGAGTCATATCTGAATTACTTCCCCTTGCCTTTCCTTGATGTCTCCTATACCTTAGCTTCCTCTATCTTGTCTTAGTAGCATATCATGCCATGCCCTTCCCTATCTTGCTCTACCATACATCGCCTTATTTTATCCTACTCTACCCTTTCTTACCCTACTCCACCATTCCTTGGCATCCTATACCCTTCCTTACGACATTATACCCTTCTTTACCCTGTGCTCTACCATTCCTTAGTATCCTCTGCCAATTTTCTACCCTTGTTTGGCCTTCCATATCTGACTCTACCCTTCCTTACCCTAATCTGTCCATCCTTACCAATTTCCCTACTCTAGGCCTTACCCTACTTCTCCATACGTTGCCTTCCTCACCCTCCTTTGTCTTCAATTACTCCCATACTCTTCCAGACTTCCACTGCCTTTTCAATCTGTGACGGTTCTTCCCATCTTTTAGTGGGACCATGTAGTCTGGAGTACAGTCGTATGAAGATACCTGATCACTACTGGACGGATCCATCCGCCGACGAACTAGTCCAGCGCCACCGTATCCATAGCAACTCCAGCTACCGCGTTCTCCCAGCCGCAGGAGGGACAGGGGGTGGCGGATCCCCAAAGAGACCAGGGCTACAAGTACGATGATGATGGTCACCACTCACCCTAGACCATAATAATCACCCTACTCTGGATCATCTGATCTGCCATAACATGTTATTACTGTTATTTTTATTATTATTATTATTATTATTATTTATGTAACCAAGGTAATTGTTATCCCTCAGGCAAACACATCTATTGTTATGTTATTATTATGATTATCTTCGTCGTCGTCGTCGTCATCATCATCATCTTCGTAATTTTCATCACTATTATTCTTGCTATTAATGATTGTCAATTATATCAATTTTACTAATGGTAATATTCATAGTATAATAATGATAAATAATAATAATAATACTGATATTACTGTGTGGGTGTTGGTGGTTGGCGTCTGGTAGGTGAGGCGATGCGCTGGTTCAACGACGGCCGATGAGAGCCAAGCGTTGGTCTACGCCAAGGATTACGTCAAGTCCCTCCATCAGAACACAAGGTCCGCTCTACTCTACGGAAAGAACAACGTCATCGTACAACCGGTTGGTTCGTCAGACGATCATTTACAACCATGACCATTAGACATTATGTTTATTTAGCTCATTTTCAGCCTCTCTACTCTCTAGCTGCTAGAATTTCTTTTCAATACACCTACCCCTCCTCCTCCTCCTCTACCTCCTCTTCCTCCTTCTCGTACTCCTTTTCCTTCCTCCTCCTTTCCTCACCCGACACCTATTCCTCCTCCGCCTACTCCTTTTCCCATCCTCTACGTCTTCCTCTCCTCCTCCTCTTTCCATCCATCACTTCTTCCTCTTCTTTTGTCCTCTACCCATTCCCACCTCTTCCTTTTCCTCCTGTTCCACAGTCACCGTTGACCCAATGACCTTTAGTGAGGCTGTTTGGCTTCCACAAAGCATTAGGAACCACAGGGATAATTAGGCTCATTTAGGTAATTACATACTAATCGCAATCAGTCAGTAATCAATCAATCAATCAATCAATCAATGCATCAACCAGCCAATCAATCCATTGATTGGTCAATCAATACAATCAATCAACCAAAAAGGTCAGTCCACCATTCAACCAAGCTCTCGATCACACAATCAACCAAACTATTAATCAATCAATCCATCAATCAATACAATCAATCAACCAAAAAGGTCAGTCATCCAATCAACGAACCTATCAATCAACCAATCAATTAAAGAAACCTGTATGCTGTTGCCATGGTAGACGGATGACGTGGAACCGTTGCCAGGTTACCTGTCTCTGCATCAGGACTCCAAACTAAACATCAAATGGACGCCAAATCAACTGATGCACGGATGCGGCGACGACGAAAACGCACCCACCAGGTAGCGGCAATCATCAAGAAGAGGGACCTTTTCATAGACTCAAGATATGCATATCAATATAAGGCACTTGAGGTAAAAAATGTACACAGTAAAATAAACGTATGATATGATGTCATCCGGTATTAATGGCCCGATGTAGTCGCTCCCTTTGCTCTGCTGAGAGGGTTTCTTGTGGTGCCATTAACCCGTTCGGTAGCCATGCTAACCCATGCATTCTCTGTGGTAAGTCCGAGGATTTGGAATGGCCTTTCTCTGGAATTGCATTTCTTTCCTAAATCCTATTTTTGGCCATTTGAAAACTCATCTTTTTTTCTGGGCTGGAGTTTTCGAACGCTTTTGAGTAGTTTTCTTTTCCTCTTGTATACTTCTCCCTCCTGCTCCTCTTCCTCCTCCGCCTGCTCCTCCTTCTCCTCCTCCTTCTCCTCCTCCTCCTCCTCCTCATCTTCCTCTTTTGCTCCTGTTGGTCTATCCTTTTCCCAGCAGATATTTCGTCATACGTCCACTGAATAACCCTTTCTTATGTCTTCCAGCATCTATTGGCAATACGCTGTCACCATCTGTCTCGACGACATCGTCTACATTCACTGTCACCAGCAACGTAAGCATATATATATATATATATATATTTACATATTGTCTAATATGATTTATATACACATAATATATTTGTATATTAATTAGTTCACTAATTAATTAATTAGTTGATGGATTCATTCATTTTGTCCATTATTTTTCTTAATTCATTCGTCAATATGCTTGTATGTATGGATGTGTGTTATGTGTGTGTGTGTAATGTGACGTAATAGAACATTTATATAGCACCCGT
This sequence comes from Bimastos eiseni, assembly GCA_959347315.1. Classification (NCBI taxonomy): domain Eukaryota; kingdom Metazoa; phylum Annelida; class Clitellata; order Crassiclitellata; family Lumbricidae; genus Bimastos; species Bimastos eiseni. Next base: position 849,417 of record OY365822.1, read on the forward strand.
TCAAGATATCTACTGAGGGGTGCTCTGCATTGGCCTTAAAGATGTTTTATGTCACATTGAATGTGCATAATGCACGCGTTAGCAAAACTATGCACAGCTGAAAGTGTCGAGAGTGGTGGGCCCTCGCACAAGCGTGGAACCGACAAATGGATTCCTGTCAACAGCTGCTTACTGATGGCATGGATCTAAGGAGTCTCTGGGCCAAGTTGCGTCGATAGGGTAGAGCGACCACTGTCATGTATGTATGTGGGACTATGTATCTTTGTATATGTATATGGCTTTAAAACTGACAGTATGTGTATATATGTGTTTATATATGGGTGCGTTTGTAGCTAATAGCGGTGGTACTGTTGTCCTGGTGAGCCAAGACGGTGTCCAGCGCCCCCCTCTGCACTTCCCAAAGGGCGGTCACCTCCTCGCCTTTCTCTCCTGTCTTGAGAACGGTCTCCTGCCCCATGGGCGCCTCGATCCACCCCTCTGGAACCACAAGGGAAAGGGTAAGCGGGGTGATGGAGTTTAAATACAATACAATATAACAATTAATAATAATGATAATAATAATAATTATAATTATAATAAAAATAATAATAATTATAATAAAAATAATAATAATAATAATTATAATAATACAAATTATATTAGTAATAATAGAAATATAATAGAAATAATAATAATTGTGAGACCGACAATTAGGGTCATTCCAGACTTACATCTTCTTACTCTTAATATTCTAGTCCCTGGGGATCATGTATACCTTGGGGCATAAAAAAATAATAATAGTAATAATAATAATAATAATAATAGTAAAAATGATAATAATTATTATAATATATTAATAAAAATAATAATAATTAATAATAGTAATAGTAATTAAAAAAAATTGAATAAAAATATTGATAATAATGGTAAAAATCTGCATTTAATTACATTCAAACAGTAGAGCATCATTGCATTACATTACCTTGAATACAATGCCATTGTCGTCGTCATCGTGATGTAGGCAAGGTCTTTCCTCGGTTGAAGCGCAAGACGAGCAGTCTGTCTGGGAGCGTGAGTAGCGCCGGTTCGTCCTCAACCATGTCCTCTCAGTCGTCTGTCGTGTCATCGGTCGATGGTGGCCTTGGTCAGATGATGGTCGAGGAGGAAGAGGCCACCGACTACGTCTTCCGAATAGTGACGGCCTTTCGACAGACGCAGGACTTGCGTGAGGCCACGTTCATTCATTCATTCATTCATTCATTCATTCATTGACTCATTTGGTCATTCCTTCAACAATTAAATCAATCTATCAATCAATCGATCAATCACTCAACCAATCAATCTATCAATTTATCAATCACTCAACCAATCAGTGAATCAATCAATCGTCATGAATTCACTCTCTATCGCTCTCCCGTCAAGTGGCAATCGCTCTGTACAGTCACGCCACCCATCGATTGGGTAGGTTGAGACTTCCCCAGGGCGAGCGCTCTGTGTTCCGCTCTGGTTCCACTCTGAGTTGTATTCCTGTCAGCAGATGAGGCGGAACCAGTGGCGTCTGACCAACGGAACGGCGGTCTGAACGGGATCGTGGACTGGCCGACGGAGGAGGATAGACCAAGAGGGGCAAAGGGAAGCCAGGGCATCCTCTTCAGGGATGACGATGAAGCGACTGTTGAGAGCGCCATTCAGACGTATGCCAGAGCACAAGAGCTCTGTAACAGCAACGCTCTCATCTCAAGCGCAGTTCACAGGTAGGGTAGAAGAGGCGATCTAGTGCTCTGGGGCAGGGGTTTGAGTATATGTTTAGGGAAGTTAGGGGTAGGGTTATGGGTAGGATAGGGTTATAGGTTCGAGTTAGAGGAACAACAATGACTACTACTAAGGGTAAATAAAATAAATAATTTAAGAATGATCGTATTAATACGAATAAGTATAGGGTATTAATATTTATATGAATTTCCGTAATATGTTAATGTCAACGTAGGTAAGTGAGTAAGAATATTCTTTGTTAGACTACCAGCAAACAAGGTAACGAGGTGTACACAAAAAGCCACTTTGATTCTTCACTCGAAACTAGACTACTGTAACTTACTTTTATTTACAACATTCGCTTTTCTCAGAAAAACGCCTCCAGGCAGTCAACAAAGCACCCAAAAAACCAGTGAATGATGGATGGATGGATCCAGGGTTTAACGACAGCTTATGACAACAGAGGTCGTTGCCGTGGAAAAAAATTTGCTGGGCATATTACAGCATTCTCAGCTTTTTTTAACCAGTGAATGAAGTTTGCGATGATGAATATATAGCAACTGGATTTCGTTTCAATGGTGTCCAAGGAGGGCGCGGACAAACTCGGGCTGAATCAGCAGTTCAGTAATTAAGTATGTAAGAATATTCTTTATTAGACTACCAGCAAATGCACAGTAACTTACAAGAGGTATAAATAATAGCATCGATTTTAAACAAGGTCATATAACATTCACTCAATGAAGGTACTCTTGGCAAATATACCAACTCTAGCCATCAACATTAGATGCAAACAGAACAAATCGGCCATTGTGGCACAGTGGCCGATCGGTTAGAGCTGTCAGCTCGTAACGTTCAGTGTGTGCTGAGTGAAGTGGGTTTGATCCTCGTCCGAGGCGTCAGTCCCTGTGTAGGGACCTTGAGCAAGTCCTTCGCGCACAATTGCTCTGCAACACAAGGCGAGGCGTGTGTATGCACTTCCGAGCAAAACATGTTGGAAGACGGGCGGTATCAATTTTCGGTAATAATAATAATGGGTCAGCAATAGGACTCTAAGAAATCGGTCTTTAAGGATTTTGCTATCGATGTGAATAATAAAGGGAGTTAAGTTTTACTAAGAACAAATGAAATGATGTTATATCGTTCTGTGTGTGTTTTCTTTTCTAAGTAGAAATGCCGTTAAGCAATTGTGTGACTCCATGAAATGTCAAATCCTTTCCAGGGCATTCTACGGATGTGAGTCGGATTATTAATGTTTTTCTCTTCTTTAACTCTGTTGTTCTCTTAACCCTGGAGTATACATAGACCTTCCTGGTCCCCAATGGATGTGATCATAATTCCTCCGCTGCTTGCACTCTGGCAGTGCCAATCCCAATACTTTAAAATGGAGGAGGGCGACGCTAATGATCTTTGTTGTCACACAGCGTCATTAAACTATGACTTCGAGTATTAGCGTTTAATAAGAGCGCTCTCTCTCCCTCTGTCTCTGTCTATCTCGCTGTCTCTCTGTCTGTCAGTGTCTGTTTTCGCTCTCTCTATGCCTCTCTGTATGTCTGTCTGTCTGTCTCTATATCTGGATTATAAAGCATCAAAAATGCGCTATAAAAATCTTCGTTAGCCTACTTAAACGTGATTGGCTTAGTCTGTTGACCTATTTGAACGTGATTGGCCGGACCTTTTGACCTACTCGCACGTGATTGTCTGTACCTGTTGACCTACTTAAGCGTGATTGACTGCTTCTGCTGACCTACTTAAACACGATTGGCGTTACTTATTGACCTATTTAATTGACTAGACCTGTTGACCTCTTAGGGCTGTCACACTGTCGCCACCTGAAGACCGTTCGTACCCATCTGACCGGTCTCGTCCACTCTGATGTCGTCCAGCTGACATGTCCGACCCCGTCGGGCGCTGGGCTCACAGAGGACCTCTGGAGGGCGATGAGTCAGTCGGGAGAGGTAGGGTGCATTCTCTATACACTCAACCGTGCGGTGCCTGTTCAGTTCGCAGATACATTTAAGGTTGCTTAATATTACAATTTACAGTAACACAGGGACGTCACTAGGGGGGTGCGGGGGTGCGGGCCGCACCGGGTGACACCATCAAGGGGTGACACCATCAAGGGGTGACACCATCAAGGGGTGACACCAAAATAAAAAAAATTGCAAATTTGACAAAGCAGACATAGCTCGGTCTAGTCGGGTTTCATAACCGTTCATTGTTAAATACATGAGCAGGCACAGGGTGCCACCATGTAGAGCGTCTGGTGCTTAAATGAATAAGATTCAGAGCTGCTTGGAGCCTCGGAGTCGGAGTAAAATCGTGGGTTATTTGCAAACGCACCAATTAATGACGTGTGGAGTCACGTGGTTGCAGAAAATTACAGACGTTGTTTACTGGTTCGCTTTTTATGTAAATAATTATTGCGCAATTTGATAATTTTTTCAATATCTGTAACATATACATATTTTAAAGTAAATTAATTAGGACAGGACATAATTTTTAAGGGGTGACACCAAGAGTTTACCGCACTGGGTGACACCAACCCCAGTGACGCCCCTGCAGTAACATGACGTTAAGTTCACTGCTACGTAATGAGACAGTTTACACAAACGCACACATATGCACAGTCACACACACACATCTATATACACACACATACAGACACAAAGGAACCGATATGAGCGAAGATACTAATGAATGAATGGATGAATGAATGATTCAATGAATGATTCAATGAATGAATGAGTGAATGAACTATTTAATTAATAAATGAAAGGAAAATGAATGAATGGATGGATGAATCAGTGAATTAATTAATTAATTAATGGATGGATGGATGGATGAAATGAGTTACATTTAGAAGTTGCAATTGTCAGTTAGTTCTTCTCCCTGCCTACATCGTCACCAGTGTTTACGTTACGCTTTGTGTAAATGTCCTCTTACAGGTGATTGATGAAATTGAGCTCTACCGACTCATCTACTTTGGAGGTTGCGAACACAGCATCAGACCAGCTGTAATTATCATCCGCTTTTTTAATTATAATCATTATCCCTTCCGACTTGGCAGTGGCAATGTCAGAGTCAGTGGCAATGTCAGAGTCAGTGGCAATGTCAGAGTCAGTGGCAATGTCAGAGTCAGTGGCAATGTCAGAGTCAGTGGCAATGTCAGAGTCAGTGGCAATGTCAGAGTCAGTGGCAATGTCAGAGTCAGTGGCAATGTCAGAGTCAGTGGCAATGTCAGAGTCAGTGGCAATGTCAGAGTCAGTGGCAATGTCAGAGTCAGTGGCAATGTCAGAGTCAGTGGCAATGTCAGAGTCAGTGGCAATGTCAGAGTCCAAACAGTATCAGAATTATGCCTCGCTGTGACGCGCAATGCATGTTTTAATTTTTCGAATTTTCTTGCCTCTGTGCTCAAAATTAAAAGTAGGTGCCTACTGCTTATGATAATAAAAATGTCAGCAATGGGCCCCTTTTCATTGTGTGTGCTTTCCCGCAGGTCTGGCCCTACCTCCTCGGTTACTACAAGTTCGGTAGCACGGCCAAGGACCGGGAACAGCTCGACGAGTCGTGGAGGCAACAATACGAGAACACCGTTTCGGAGTGGCTGGCCGTCGAGGCGATCGTACAACAACAAGACCGGGAAACGATGGAGGCGAACCTCGTGAAGCTGACGGGGGGCGATCAGGGAGACCGCCCGGTCGCCCTAGCCCACAAGGACTCCACCCTCAGCAACGATGTCTTCGAAAGCATGCAGTCCGACGATTTATCCATCCCAGAGACGGTCCAAGAGGAGGCAGTGGTCGACTCTTTGGCGGCGGTGCACGGGCCGATGCCGGAGGGGACCGCTCGAGCACCGGTGTTCCCCGGCGGGCACGCCCTGTTGACGGGCGTGCTGAGCAACGACAGCAAGCGGACTACTTCGACGGACGATGGACTGGGCGATTCGATCGGGGCTCGTGGGTCGACGAGCGATAGGGAGACGGTGCTGACTGGCGCAGATGGGGATGAGGCTAAGGATGGGCAGCATATACTGGTGACGAATCCTACCCTGGACGTGCCCGACTCATCCGTGGTTGAGGATGGAAGCGTGATGAGGGAGAGGGTGGCACTAGGAACGATGATGAGAGCGGAGAATGCAACGGATGCCACAAGTTAGTATTTTAATAATACATTCTAATCTAAACTTAACTTATATAACCTATTATGATTTAATCCAATCTTATTTGATACAATCCAATCCATATATGATCTGATGGCTTCAATAGCATCGTTTTCATAGTATCCAAGACCGTCTAATACCTCTTTGTTCTTCTCATGCACGGGACCTCTACAGTGACATGCTTATGTGAACAGCGGTAACACCATGGTTAAGACCATGGTTATATAATGTTAAATGAGGACGGTAGCAACGCCTGCTCTGTAGCTCTTCACTTCCCATCTCCTGGCCTTTCTCTCGGTCTCCTGCCTCACGGTCGATCCACCCCACTGGAACCACAATAAAACAACGCCTGGGGTATAGTTCCGTTGCTATGGGGATTGTCCAAAAAGCGGGGGTAGTCGGAGGATGTATGAGCGTGTGTTCTGTTTTTCAGCGTCACCTACCGGAGGAGAGACCCTCGTTCCGCCGACCTCACCCGCCGTATCGAACGCATCCAACGGAGGAGTCTACACGGTGAGTCGCTTCTGTTCTCAGTATGAGGCGGTTGCAATGCTCCAGTCAAATGATGGTCATGATGGTGATGTGGTGATGATGATGGTTGTAGTGGTGGTGGTTGTGATGAATACCGCGATTTCTACATAACATGGCACATGCCTTTGAAAGAATTTTGGCAATTATTATTATTATTGTTATTGTTATTATTACTATTATTATTATTATCATTATAATTATCACTATTAATTATACTAATATTTGTATTATCAGTATCCTTATTTTTATAATTATGATTATGATTTATTATTATGATGATCTATTTTATTGTCATTATCTCTGTTATATAATAAATTGTGTTTAGGCTGAGTTCATAGAGACGATTGCTATTAACATCCATCGTATTGATAAAGACGTACAAAGATGCGATCGCAACTACGTCTACTTTACGGCCACAAACCTCGAGAAACTGCGCAACATCGTCTGCACGTAAGATTACAAATATATGATTTAATATATATACATATATATATATGCCTATATATATTTAATTTGATATTTATATATATATATGTGTGAGAACCGATGATGATGATGTGTGGACAAACACACACACACACATATATATATATATGTATATATATATATATATATATATATAAATTATCATATATATATATATATATATATACATTAAATTAAATATATATATTGGAATGTTGTTGGCTGTAGGTATGTATGGGAGAACATTGATGTCGGTTACATTCAGGGAATGTGTGATCTCGTTGCTCCTCTTCTTGTCATATTCGATGACGGTAAGATAATGTTGATGTTCGGTCATTTCATATTATTATTATTATTATTATTATTATTTTTATAATTATTTTTATTATTATTGTTATTTTATTATTATTTTTATAATTTTTATTACTTTTATTATTATTATTTTAATTTTAATTTTATTATTATTTTATAATTATTATTTTTATTATTATTATTATTTTATTTTATTTTTGTTTTTATTGGTGTTGTTATTTTGATGTTATAATTATTATTATTGTTATTATTATTATTCTTGTTATTTTTATGTTATTACTATTATTATTATTAATATTTTTATTCTTCTTATTATTTTTATTATTGTTTCATTGTCGCTGTTGTTGTCGTTCTGTTTTGCTGCTATGATTATCATTTTGCCACCAACGAACCGAAGATTCCTTTGGAATTGGTATTGTTGTTGTTGTTGCTGCTACTGTTGTTATTATCATTTTTATCATTATTGTGATTATTATTATTATTATTATCAATATCGTTTTTATTATTATTAATTATATTTATTTTCATTAAAAATTTGTTAATATTATTTTTATTTTTTATTGATGTTTAAAGTCGTAGAAAAATTCATGTGTTTAATGTCAACCTTTGCTATTTTCTTACCTATGTTAATTATAACCAAATATTTTTATTGAAAACTGACAATCATAATAGTAATTGCATACCTATATTAATTAATAATTACCCACCTATATTTATAGCCTACCTGTGTTATCTGACTACCTGTGTTAATTGCCCACCTGTTTCGATCATGCGTCTGATTGTCTGCTGCAGAGGCGAGGACGTACGGATGTTTTACACAGCTGATGAAGCGCATGATTGGAAACTTCCAGCACGGAGGAATGATGGACCAGCATTTCGGAAACATGCGATCGCTCATCCAGGTATCATATCATATATCGTATCTTTAGATTTATATAGCGCCTCTGGCATAATACCTATTTAGAGGCGCTCTTAGTATGGAAACCCCAAGTAAAAGAAATGCCTTTAAATAGCGAGAATCCGATGGAGAGAATCCAGTTATTAGTTTGATACTTAGTGTTGGAGGAAGTTCATTCCAGTTAAATGGACCCACAATAGCAAATGTAATTAATACTGGGTCAAAGCAGAAGAGTCAGGATCAGAAGTGAATTAAATATGACTCATATAAAGACTTGAATATGTATTAAATTTGTCTTAAATATGGCTCAAATTGGACTAAAATTTGAATGAAATATGCATTCACTGGCCTCTAAGTAACCTGCCTAAAGTTTCATCACCCTGTGTATAAATGCTTCTTTACATTACATTACATCTGGCACTGCTTGTGTTTTCTCCTCTTAACTGCAGATCCTCGATCCAGAGCTTTTTGAACACATGCATCAGAACGGAGACTTCACCCATTTCTACTTCTGCTATCGATGGTTCCTGCTCGACTTCAAACGAGGTCAGTTCACAGGATTTGACCCAGAAGCGATTCCTTCTTCTCTTTCTCCTTCCCTCCTTTCTTCGTCTCTGTCGTTCTCCTCTTCCTTCTCCTTCTCCTTCCCTCCTTTGCTCCTACTCTTTCTCTTTTTCCTCCTCCTACTCCTTCTCCGCTTCCTTCTCTCTGTCTTGGCCGCTCTTATCCCTGTAAAACGTTTGGAAAAGCATCACACACATTTGGGCGACGAGCCATGGTTGTTGATTGATTGATTGGGTAATTGATGGATTGATTGATTGATTGATTAATTGATTAATTGAGATTATAATGGATCAGATTGGAATGAATGAGATTAGAGGGATTAAATGTGATTAGATAAGATTATTGATTTGATCATCGGTTTGTAGAACTGCTGTACAGCGATGTCTTCAGAGTCTGGGAGTTGATCTGGTCGGCTCGGAGACTCAGCTCCGCTCACTTTGCTCTCTTCTTCGCACTGGCGCTCGTCGAGTTCTATCGCGAGATCATCATCGACAACGAAATGGACTTTACAGACATCATCAAGTTCTTTAATGGTAACAAAAGATTTACTGCTAATTATTTGTGCCAGAGTTAACATTGTTTATTAATAACTGATTACAAATTCCACGGGAAAAATTAATAAATAATAATAAGAATAATGATGATGATAATAATAATAGTTATAATAACTATAATAACAGTAAAAAAAATAATCATTATTACAATGATGATGGTAATAATAATAATAATAATAATAATAGTAATAATAATTATTTATGATAATTTATTAATCATTTATTATTATAATAATGATAATAATAATATTTTATAATGATAATGATCATAGTTGTAAAAGCAATAAGAATGATAAATAATAATGATAATGCTAAATCATGTAAGTTCCTTCTGATCAAAGCTAAACCCTCTCCTCTGTCCTCTGTCGCCTGGTTTCATTTAGAAATGGCCGAACGTCATGACGTTAAGAAGGTGATGCAGATCGCACGTGACCTCGTCGCTCGTCTTCAGGACCTCATCCTCAACAAGTAGATCCTCCTTCCCAGCTGGCGGTTGCCATGGTTACTCGTTACCTTGGTGATCTGACCGGATGTTTCCTGTGGTCTGCTGGTTGCTATGACAGATCGAAGTGGTCGTCGAGGAAGTTTGTCTCGGTTGCCGTGGTGTGATTAGTTGGTTGCCATGGTGGCTGATTGGTTGCCACGGTGATTCGCTGGTTGCCACGGCAGCTTCTTCGTTGTCATAGCATCCGTTCAATGTTGTTGTGCCAGAAACTGGCTGTTGTACATGAACCACTGCGCTGTTGTCAATGATGTGAACGGTGTTCTAGGGGTTTGTGAGAGCCCACCTTTCCACTGAGATGTTAGGAGTTCAATATCGTACAATAGCAGATAAAAGTTATGAGATATCTTCTGTTCCGTTTACGCCCCTTGTGAGACTCAACTGCATAATAAGTACACAGTACTTTGTGATATGTGAGGTTTTGAGTTTTGTAGACACGGTAAGATGGTGAACAAAAGGGTAAATTGTTTGTTCGAACATGTAAGATGGTAAACAGAAGTGTAAAGTTGTATAAGGTAACTGCTTTGGCTGTGTGAGGTTGTAAAAAAAGGCATAATATTACTGGTTCAACCTTGTAGAATGGTTAATAAAGGTGTAATTTTATTGGTTCAACCTTATAAGATGGTAAATGAAGGTGTAATGTTACTGGTTCGACCTTGTAGGACAGTTAGTAAAGGCGTAATATCACTGGTTCAACCTTGCACAATGGTGAAAATAGGCATAATATTATTCTAACTTGTAAGATGGTAAACAATCATATGAACTGGTCTAATATAATATGGTTTTACCACTTGAACCAGGTAACAAGTTAAGATTTTAATTCCCAGTTGCTTTTTCGTGTATTTCACTAAAAATCCGAAAAATACCTATTCCTGCACGTTGAGCTAACGCTTGCAGTTTTAATTGGCTCTTGTAATTAATTATTTCTTACTTGCTAACGTCTTTCGGTAGTTTTTGCTGGCGTGTTTAGCTTTATATTCACATTCCGGAAGTATACCCTGTGACATATTACCTCTAATGGTGTTCAATCAATCCAGTCAATCAATCAATCAATCAATATACTTTATCGATCATCATGACACAAGAACATTGTATTGCTAGCATAGTTACACTTTTGATACTTCTTGCTCATATTGATTGTTGTACTCAATAGCCATACTTTTTAATGATTGACATACTGATAAGGTTGTTAAGCGCTGTGGTAGTATACCTGATGTACTTGTTAGTGATTGGCATACTTGTTCTTCAAATGCCTTCTACCTGGGCACTGGTCATATTTGAGCAGTATGCTTCATTCATATTTAAGTCATATCTCATTGATACTTGAGTCCTATTTTGAATCCCATTTACTGGTCATGTTTTATTCATATTTCATTCAAATTTGAATCATATTTTCAAATTTAAGTCATAATTATTTTATTGATACTTGAGTCACGTTTTTGGTCATATTTTAGTCATATTTAGGTCATGTTTAAGTCATACTTATTTAGTTTAAACTTGAGTCATATTTTGAGTCATATTTAAGTCATACTTAAGTCATAATACTTCAGTCATATTTTGAGTCATATTTAAGTCATACTTAAGTCATACTTAAGTCATAATACTTCAGTCATATTTTGAGTCATATTTTGAGTCCTATTTGAGTCGTATTTAATTCATCTTTCATTAATGTATTATTCCTATTACATTACTACATCATACCTTCTTCATTCATATGACATTCGTTTTCATCAGACTGGTTCCCTGCGTTTAGCTTTTAACGTGGCGCTTTATACGTTAGGAGACCAATGATTTATGACCAAAGTGAAAATTTGTTCTAGAAGCCTCGCTGACGGCAGCAAATGTTTCTTGACTTACTAAAGCATGTGATCACGTTTTAATATTTTTTCACTGCGAGCGTGGTATGTGGACGAGTTGCTTAGGACTGATTTCAATTTGTAACGCCGTGGTTGGAGTAGATTACTTGAGGAGGCGCTATATAAATGTTACACTGAGTGATTGAAAGTATTGATTGAGCTCAATCAAACAGTTGGTTTCATTCCAGCTCTGTCTCTGAATCTGTTGTGTTGATTTCTCGAACATCTTTGAGTTGATTTCTTTTCAATTGTTGCGCTGTGTAACTAAATTCGAATGATTCAGGTCTTTTGAAATGGTTCAGTTTGTGATAAGGAAGCGTTGATAACACTGAAAGGGGTACACAGACAGACAGATAGACAAACGGACAGAAAGAAAGGTACACAGATAGACAGAGAGACTATAGAGATAGATGTACCTATACAGATAGAGGCAGACAGACAGACAGAGAAAGATTGACAGACAGACAGACAGAGAGAAGTTTTCTGAAAGACAGACAGATACGGACAAAGGTTTTGTTAAACAGTATTTGCTGTTTCATCGTCTGCTGTTTTGCTAATATTTCAGCTATATTGAACCTATGTTTCATTTATCTTCTGCTTACTCTCTTGGTTTATTTTCTGTTGTTTGCAATTTTTCCTGCTCAAAATTTCTTGTTAACTTAAGTTTTACTTCTTCTGCTGTCTATGTTCTGTTTGGTTTCACTGCTTATTTTCTGTTTATTTCTAGGTTTATTTTCTGTTTATGTCCAGGTTTATTTCCTTGTTTATTTCCATGTTTATTTTCTGTTTATTTCCAGGTTTATTTCCTAGTTTGTTTCTTTGTTTCTTTTCTGTTTATTTCCTTGTTAATTTCTTCATTTCTGATAATCATGCCTGTAAATAGACGCAGACTAATTAAATTTTTCGACAGCATTGTTGTACTCCGCATTCTTCTCCAGTTTATCCAACCACTTTCAGAGTCTATTCACATGTAATATGTACAAATATTATATTTTCTTTGTCGTTTTAGATGACTATTTGTCTAATTATGTGGAAAATGTGATTATAATTCTAGTCATTAAATGTGTGCAGATATCGAGAGTGAGCCGTCGAATATAATATACACCCCGTGTAAAAAAAAAGATTTTTCCGAACTTGAATTGATTGTTGTTCGAATGCAGTCTTGTTCTTTGCCTCTCAACGTCAAGACCTACATCCACTCCAAAGTTTCTGTGCAATGATGTGTAAATATCTTTATTTAGGTGTTTATACGGTAACTGGTTCAGTTGTGTAAGATAGCATTCATGTTAGCAGCATGTATGAATACATATATATATATTATATATATTATATATATATATAAGTACGTAAGATCTGTATAATAATAATTATATATATATTTATGTATGTATATTTATTGTCTGACAAGACTTGTGTTACATTCAATGATTTCATTATATTTAAAGCATTTTGTAAATGTGGAGATTCTGTGTTGTAGAAAAGATTATTTAATATTGTTGGAAGCTGTCAAATCTCGGTTCTGTTTAATAGTTAACAAGCGTTCGACAGCAGTAACTTTGTATTTTCATAATACTATCGAATAAAGCAATGGCTGAAGACTGTAGAAGATATTTGAAATTACTGACAGCAAGAATGCACTGTACGTAGTATATCGGCCCATTGGGAGAATTAGTTGGATAAATTACTTACTCGTGATATTGTGGATAAAATATATCATCAGGGGTGGGGAACTGTTTTCAGTGATCTAACTATCAAGATGTAAATTGTATTTGTAAATGCCTGTGTTGTCTTAACCATACGTTCTCATTAAATGGAAACACTTTACAATATGACATTCTGCAATTGGCATCATGTTAGTGGCCTAATGTATTTGGCCTGATGTAATAGGCTCAGTGTAGGCCTAATGGGCCTAATGATAGGCCTATTGTTCTGCCAGAGTTGTTCCACAGGTCTCCAGATGATTTATTTACCTCATGAGTAAGTGTTACTCGGGTAAAATAGTAATAATAATAATTATTTATTATTATTAGAAGTATTGCAATTTTTATCTTGACTGTCATAATCATTATAAGTTTTATAAGCATCGTTATCATGATGATAGCGTCACAATCATCGCTATCATTTTTTTAATGCTTTCCCAACAATAGCGGCTAATCAGTTGTTAAAAGGGGATGTCATGAATAGTCACCCTCTTAAAAAGTTTTTCTACAGTTCACTTAACAATGACCTGGCCATTAGTGACCGATAAATAGCCGCGTTATTGTTTAACACAGTTCAATGTTAACGCTCGTCTTTGTTACTTATTAATGCGTGTTTAATATTGAATTTACTCATTAAAACAGCCACTAGTCAGATTAAACACAAAACTACGAAGTTGTTATTATTGTCGGAGAGTAAGTTGCAGAGCATCAGAGCTCTTACAAAACGCTACAAGTTTCAAGTTGAACGCAACGTTAAATTATAGTACTCTTATTTGCAACTGTTTTAGCCCCAATTTATTTTTTATAGTCGTAGGCGCATGTTAGAAATGCAATTGGAGAACATTTCGTCGTGTGACACGTCCTCCATTTTGTTCGCGGGCGTCTTTATGTAGCAAGTGGACGTAAAAGTTCTGATGTTTTTCATTTTATCGAATATTTTATCGAACTATTATAAAAGAATAAATTACTCTTTTGTTGTTGGATTATCTCATACTTCTGGTAGGTCAAAGTTTGCTGGAACTTATAATTTATTAAAAATATATGCGCCTATACATATATTACACTGACGTGTGCCACGCTTTTGGCCACGGGTGCGTTATGACTATTCCAACATTATCGGCCTTACTGCCTATGAAAATCTAGTTGTAGCTGTGTCAGCTGGATGCTCTTTGTGAATGAAACGAGTTATATGTATGTAGGGCATAATTTAGCAGTTATTAATCTTTTAAGTCAGGGAGTAGTCAGTACTGTAGTCTGTAGGCCTACCTAATGTAGTTACGTAGGCCTATGCCAACTACGTCTTTGCGCATTAAAGTGCGTGAGTAAGTTCACCTGAAACCAGAACGCAACAGTTCAATTATAGTTCTAATAATATTACAAATATTATTTGTACTATTTAAATTCTGTTAATTAACAACTTGTTGTTACTTTAATTGAAATTGGCAAAAGTTATTAGACCAACACTTATGTACCGATGAGTGTGTTATGCCTGGGCCGTCAAGCGCTTTTTTCAATGAATACCAAATTGCTGTTTCGATTCTCAATTGGAATTTTTATCGCTGGTTTGACTCGAGATTGGCTTTGATTGAATTATATTGGTTTAAATAAGATCAGTTTAGATTAGAATAGTGTTATAAGATAGATTTATATCAGATTGTATAAGGATGTTAGATTAATTAGATTATGATAGCTTAGATTAGATAAGATAAATACGGTTCACGAGGGCGCGTTAAACGAGTTCTGCAGGGACGTCATTTGGCAGTAGAGGTGATGATGACTAGGAATTGGGGTCAGATAATGCGAACACTTCTCCCCATCGGGTCCATTCGCCACAGCCCTCCCTGCCTCCGTTCCCTTGAGCCCGTACGACCGTTCCGTCAGTTCACCCTTCTCCTCGGCCGCCTCCAAGTCCGTCTTCCTCCTCTTCCGTCGCTCTCTCCACCTCCATAGCTTCTTCCGATACACGCACAGGAAGAGCAGAGCGTTGAGAGCGAGTAGAAGGCATCCTACGCCGACAACCACGACCAGGGCTAGTCCCTGGTCGCCCGCGGTGGCGTGTCCCCCACGGGCCGAGGCTTGGTCCGGCGTCGCTCCCATCTGCATCGGTTCGTGACTGCCTTGAACGCCGCCGCGAGGCTGCGGCGTCCCCAGCTGCGTCATCTTGAGTCCCCGTCTCTCCGCCGACGCTTCACCGGCCGCGTGTCTGCGTTGAGCGGTGCTGGCTGACGGCGGCGGGTGGACAGTTGGCGCGCGTTGCGTCGGTCCCGTCCCTGCCGAGGACGTGGAGATGCCGCGATGGACGGTGGTGAACCGGGGCGTTAAGCTCGTCGAGCAGTAGGGGCGACGGGAGGAGGAGACCCGGTGGAGCGACCGGTTGGCGATGACGGTGACGTCTGAGGCGGGCTCGTCGCAGTGCGCTGCAGGGTCGTCGGGTCTGTGAATCTTAGGTATGAGGTTAAGCCAGAGGGCAACCCGCGAAGCCCGGAATTGCCGACGGGAGTGGCTGCGAGAGTCTGAAAGGTGGTTTAAACAAATACACTGTGTTAATTGTGTGCTTATTAATTCGGTTACTGCTCGTGTTTTGGCTGTGTGTATACTGTATAACCAATCGTCCTATCAACTGATCAACCAATCAATCAATCGCTTATTTCGTAAATCAACCAACCAATCCTTATTGCTCCATCAATCAATCAATCAATCTCTTAATCAACCAATCAATCGCTTACTCCATCGATTAACCAATCAATCCCTTACTCCATCAATCAACCAATCAATCCCTTACTCAATCAATCAATCTCTTAACCAACCAATCAATTGCTTACTCCATTGATCAACCAATCAATCCCTTACTCAATCAATCGCTTACTCGATCGATCAATCAATCAATTAACGGATCAACCAATCAATCGCTTACTCCATCAATCAGCCAAATCAATCGCTTACTCCATTGATCAATCAATCGCTTACTCCAACAATCAACCAACCAATCAGTCCCTAACTCCATCAATCAATCCATCGATCGACTCACCTAAAATCATGACTTCCTGCCTCTCAGCGTCGAACTCCACCCACTCTGGCTCGGTGTCCGTCGGCCTGCCCTTGAGACGAGCGTTCGGAGGCTGCTGCAGCCCTTGCCCCGTCGGCGTCGGATCATTGGGCGATCTGCGCAAAGATATACGTCCAATCGTGCGTGAACTGGTGCGGTCGTGCGCGAAATTTTCGATAAAAGACCGGACATGGCCGTTAAATAAACAGGGGCTCATGGTAGATGGAAGGTTTATGGGCACATATGAGGCGACGTAGATCAAGCGAGGGCCACGGTTGGAGGCTGTGGGACGATAGATACAGGGCGCTTCCCATCAAGAAAGATCGACCGCTAACCACATTGATTATATATATCATACGCGCATCCATTAATATATGTATGTATATATATATGCATATAGTATATATTCATATATATATATATATATATATATATATATATATATATATATATATATATATATTGCATGTATATATATATGTGTGTGCATAGAAATACTCCTTTATGCATTGTTTATTAACTTATATTGCTTATATATAAGACGTCAATAGCTGTATATATATATACAATTATGATTATGGGTGTACAAAGCTATAAATATATATTACCCCTCAAGAAATGGTTCCTAGAATTATTATAGGATATCCAATTGTATGTATATGTGGCTTATACATTCCTCATCCTCCTTCTCCCCTTCTCCCCTTCTGTTTTCTTTTCCTCTATTTCCTCCTCCTCTTTCTCATCCTTTCCTCCTCCTCTTCCCTTTTTTCCTCGTTTTCCCCTTCCTCCTCTTCATCCTCGTCCTCCTCCTCTCTCTCCTCGTTTTTCCCCTTCCTCCTCCTCTTCTTCCACATCTCTTTCCTCCACTTCCTCATCATCTCAGTCTTATAGCCTTCCTCCATTTCCTCCTCCCCTCTTCCTTATCGTCTATTGTGTTCTGAACATACGTTATTACTCGGACCCGGTCGCAATACAATCCGGTTATAGACAACACAGCGCCTGTGTTCGTCGGAAGACGGACTTCTTAAAGTGAGACTCCAAAACTTCTTAAAACATTCTAGAATCTAGAAGACAGGTTCGGGCGACTCTGACACCGACCTTCATTAGGCGCCGGAAGGTGGCGCTCTTTGAAAGATCGCCCATCTATATTTTAACGTATATATATGTATATATATATATATTTATACAGAAAGGTATACAGATATTCTCATATGTATACATATATACACGTTTACACAAGAACTAATAAAATATTTATATATATTATATATTTATATAAGCATACACAGTCAAACACACACCCACACACACACACATATATATATATATATGTATATAATATATATATATAGTCTCTCCGGTCAAGCAATCGATCATTTGGTCGGTCTGTTGATTATTTTACTGATTGAGTCGGCGTGAGTATGTCTACGCATATGTGCTTCTGTGTGTGTGGTATATGTGTCTGTGTATGTCTGACATTTCCTCTACATGTGCGTGTGTGCGCGTGTTTATCAGCCTGCAAGTGTAAATGTGTGCGTGTACTTGTATGCTTCCGTGTCTGTGTATTTTGTGCCTTTGTGTGCCTTTGTTTCTTTCTCTAATATGCCTCTGTATACGCAAGCACCTCCGTCTGTTTGTATGTCTGCCTCTTTCTCTCTGTATTGCTATATATGTCTCTCTCTGTCTCTTTGCTCTTTTTTGTTGTTTCTGTCTACGCCCGTCCGTAGTCTGTTTCATTATCTGTCTACATGTCTCTGTCTCTCTACGTGTATTTGTCTGTTTGTGTGTTTATCTTCAGGTCCCTTACTTTCCCCTTTATGTCTGCCTGCTTGCATGTCTAACTACGTCTTTCTGACACTCTATTTCTCTCTGCCTGCCTGCATGCATGTCTACTTATCCATCTTTCTATGTCTTTTTGATACTGTCTGTCTAACTACGTCTTTCTGACACTCTATCTCTGTCTGTCTGTCTATGTCTGTCTACGTCTTTCTGACTGTTTATCTTTGTATGCCTTTCTGTCTGTCCGTCCGTTTGTCTCTCTTACCCCGTCTTGATGAAATTCATCCAAAACCTGATCATCGTTTCTGCAAATGTCTTCTCCGTCTTCGTGTAGAACAACCCAAATGGATCGATCCCATCCGAAATCGGCGCAGCGAACAAATAGGTCAGGTCATCGCCGTGCCAGGCACCGTCCCTCCGCACTGACTCCGCCCATTTCGCCGTCGTATCACTCCTCCCTCCGGTGAAGTTGAAGCAGTAGACGAATGTCCTTGCGTAGCCGAGCGCCGCGTGGTGCAGTCCCACTTCGAAGGCAGGCACGGCGTAGAGGGCATCCCCTTGGAGATCGACGAGGCTATGCCACACGGCGGGACCGTCGAGGGCCCCGTCCCAGTCGCGGTACTGGTGCATTAGTACCTCACCGATGGCCTGGCGGTGATGTGAGTAGGCGGTGTTGACGACGGAATCGACCGCGGCCCGCATGGCCTCGACGGTGAGGCCCTTGGAGTGGATGGAGTCGGGGAAGAAGGCGGCTGCCTCCTCCGAGGTAAAGCCCAGTAGTAGGGAGACGTTACCGAAGTCGGAGGTCGCTTCAGTTAAGGATGACCGGACGTCGTTGAGGATGACGCTGCGACGGTCGACGGTTGGGCCAAAGGAGGCGACGCCGGGGAGGGAACCCAGCGAGTGGGTTCGGCTGGAATTTGATGAAAGAAAGGAAGTGAGGGGATGAGTGATCCTTTATCATCAACGTCGTCATCGTCATCATCATCGTCAGCATCAGCATCATCAACATCTTCATCGTTATCATCATCAGCATCATAAGGAGAGTCATAATTGTCGTCATAATCACATTCATCATCATGATCATCATCGTCATCATCATCATCTCCAGTAGTGCCGTCATCCTAATCGTTGTCGTAATCATATTCGTCATCATCATCAACGTAAATCGTCATCGCAATCATCACTATGACTCTCATAATCATTGTAACGATCATAGTTATCCAAAAATTCCAAGTCATAATCTTCATAGTAATCATCTAAATCATAATGATCATCATAATCATCCAGACCACAATCATCACGATCGTCATGGTAACATCAGATCATCATCATCACAATCCTCGTAACACTGCAGATGATCCTACCCAATGAGCAGTTCAAAGGGAAGGCGTTTGAGGCAGTGTAGTAGGGACTGAATGGATGAGTCCCTGGCGGAGCAGTTGAGCCTATCGGCTAGGCGGAGGGTCTGGGCAAGCGGATCGGTGACCATGGCCCACGGGGATAGCGCCGACCCGCTCTGTAGGATGACGCGTTGGAAGAGGTTACGACCTGCGAATATGTGACCGAACACACCGAGTTCAATCAATAAATCTATATATCAATCTATATATCAGTCAGTCAGTCAGTCAATGACACTTAATATAGCGCCTCTTCACGAAATCTACTCAGATGCACTCCTGGTCCAATCACCGCCAAATAAAACATTTCAAAGTGGATTAATAAGGCGTAGAGAGTTCCTATAGGCAAGAGCCGAAGATCCAATCGGATATTATTCCAAGCAGTTGGGCCCACAAATGTAATATGAGGTGCGCTCTCATCGTTGGACTAAATGATGTTAAATCTCACTAGTACCGAATAATGCTTCAACATTTCACAAAACAGTGCACAGCAATATGAAATGGTCGCCAGTGGTGGGCCCACGCACAAGCGCGTGACCAACCAACGGATTCCCGTCGACATCTGACAGATACTTCATTCACGTGTCGACAGGCGCTTTACAAATGCTCAAATACAGTACAAAAAACCTGCAATACAATGTCGAAAATCTCGTCGGACACCTGTACGGTCTGGCATGCCACTCCAGCAAGGCCTGTCAATTTCCAGACATTCGCCGGCGAGTATTGACAGAGCGGTAATTGGTATGATAATGCTATTCTCGCCGTCTGTCGAACGGGCGATAATAGGAGGGGGTCTCTACCGCTGGGCGGTCGTTGCCTAGACGACCGTGAGCGATTGGACAGACTCATACGTCTTCATTTAGACGATGGAATCACATCGTCCGCGCGCACCCCCTCTGTGAGCGCATGCCCTTCCAACATGCGCCCTACAGGAATAACGGTGGTGATGTCAACACTGTCCTATTCACTGCTGTGAATATAGACCATTGTTGATACGTGCTATTGTCTATACGTCTGCATGGGAAGTTGGAATCGCCCTCCTCCTTTTTAGCGGGTCGAGACTGGTACTGTCTGAGACTGTTGTACAACGTCCCCATCCTTTTATAAAGTTTGAGACTGATACCATCGAACACTGTTGTGCGCCGCCTTCCCCTTGTTCCAGACTTGGGACTAGCACTGCCTGTCAGTGTCTGATACTCGTACCTTGCCCCTTCTTTTTGCAGGATTGGGACTGGCACTATTGGGCACTGTTGTGCATCGCCGCCTCCTTTATTGAGGCTTGGGACTGGCACTTTCTTTCACTGTTGTAAATACAGGTAGGCCCTATATAATTATAATGGTGGAGTTTATCAAAGAGGGTACAACACAAAATCTACAACTACCCCACGTGTACTGACCTTTTGTGACCGGTGATATCATCAGAAGGTTGACCATAACGGCACCGTGACCATGACCGAGTAGGGTGACGTCGTCTTTGTTGCCCCCGAACGATCGAATATTTTCCTGAACCCATCGTAGTGCTGCGATTTGGTCGAGAAGCGCATAGTTACCTGTGGCACCGCTATCGCCTGTACTGAGGAACCCTTTCACACGCAAAGAATTTACTTGGATTAATAAGCATGTGAATTAATAATTATAATCAATAAAGTAAATCACCAAGCAGTCTGTCATTGTATTATATTGAGGCATTTATAGAGCGCCTCTAGTATACGGTGAGCTGTTCAGATGCGCTGCCATACTTACTTGCAGACTGTCACATGCAGTAACCGCTACATAGGCCTACAGTATTTGCTACATACATACAGTAACCGTTACATTCAGTAACCGCTACGTACGGTAACATTTACAATCAGTAATCGTTACGTACAGTAAACGTTACATACTGCTACCGTTACTTAAAGTAACGTGCTATATGTGTATACGGACCTCGAACAATTCCTTCACTCACAGTCGCTGAGCGCCATCTGCGATTAGTTATTGGCGATTATTAAATGCGTGATAACATTAATACAGACAATATATCCAGCTCTGTAAACAATCTGCAGTCGACGTATTTTGAAACTAAACCAAAATGATTATATTGTATCAAATTCATTCAAGGCCTCATGCTCTTCCTACTGTTAGTGGTAGTTAAAATAAACGACACTGTGCGATTACATAAATCATTAGCGTTGCCCTCCACCTTTATCCAGGCTGGAGAGTGCCTATATAAAGTGGTGGGCTTAGTAGCAGTAGCAGTTTCAGTTTAACGACGTTGTGTGAGTACAAAGAGCATTAGTGTCACCCTTTCATCAAGGCTTGGGACTGGCACTGGCGGAGAATGAACGAACAGCAGAGGAGTTGCGTCATGTTCTTCAAAGCCATATTTCTTTTTATAGGCGCCTAATAAATAAACGCGCGATTCCACGTCACGCCGAAATGTAGCAAGACCTTTTAGTGCGCATTTTCAACTCCTCGTAAAGACGCGGCCAGGCGCTTATAGAAATTCGAACGTGACGAATACGTGGGCGCGGCGTTCGTTTCATTGCTTGGGCGGTTATTTGGCTGTGCTGTCTGGGCGGGCGACGTTTCGTGCGTTTGACGTCGGGTTTACGGTTGGGGAGAATTTGTCACGATAATTAACGACCGGTAGTTTGAAGTTGGGTTGATGGCGGCGACGTCTTTGAAGAACGGACGCGGAGGTGGCGGCGAGATCAAAGGAGGGCGGCATGGGATAAAGACAGATGGGAAGAACGATAAGGAGATAAGGGATGAAAAACAGTGCTGGAGAGACCTGCTTTAGGTAGGTCGTCTGTGTATTTGATAAATTAAAAGGTGATCAAAAATGAAGCCTTTAGGGACACCAGAACATATTGGTTTCAATAGGGTAGCATTTCCCAAACTGTCCGCCGCAGAGCCCAAAGATTCCGTAAGGTGAGGTGAAGGGTTCCGCGGAAAACTTTGTGTATGAGCAAATGGAGGCTATTTGTCTAACACATGTGTATGACTTTATATGAAAGAGAATTCATATATCATTGTCGTCGATGCTTGTGTTATTATTATTAATCTAATCTAGGCATACACCCATAATTAAATTCTTTCTAAAGCTTTTGTATACTTACAACGGTGTTTAGTTAGTTGGACGGGGTTCCGCCCAAAATATTAGGATCAAAAGCGTTCCACGACCAAATTCTTCTTTAGATATTTTGATATAGTCGTATGTATTTATGACGCATGTATGGTTTTAATAGGGAATGAGACTCATTTTACTACAGCTGTCTGTTTTCGAGGTAGCTCCTGAGCCAATTCAGTTGGGCAGCGCGAATACCGTATTTTTTAAGTTTCATTAATGGGATATTGTGATTTATAGCGGATTCAGTTATTTTGTAATGCATTGTAAGGAGATATATACATACGTCATACATGCCTACGTCATGCATAAATGTGCCATACATACATACGTCATGCATACCTACGTCATATATTTATATTATAAACATATTTTTTATACGTTGCACATATTCACACGTCATGTATACATATATACGTCATACATTCATACGTCATGCATATGTACGTGCTAACATGCGTCATACATACATACCTATATATAAGATATTCATATATTATGCATGCATACATGTGTCATACATGTATACTCATATTCATGCATCAATTATTATACAAACAATATAGGTCCTATATACATGCGTCTTGCATATTAACTAGAAAATGCATGCATAGGCCTACGTCATATGTATCTGCTACATAGGTCATACATACATGCGTCATACAAACTTACGTCACGCATATATAATCGTATCATATTCAATGCATACTCGATGCACAAATGCATACAGACAGGGGCTTCTACCTCTCCGAATTCATTTCTTCAACTGCTCTGTGGACTTTCCCTCGCCTTGTTAAAATTAACCTCTAACTTTTAATTATTATCTCCAAACTTCTAACCAGCTTCACGAGCGCTGCACCGAATTAGAGGGATTGTCGAAAGGGTGTCCGAAGAAGGTCAGAGATCGGTATCGTTTTCAGAGTGTCAAAGGAGGCAAAGTCGCTGTTAAGGCGATTGTCGTTTAGGTCGAGGGTTTGAATGTACCGCCGCTCTCTCAATGAGATCATCCCCCTATTTCTAGGACGTAGAACATATGCTCAAAAGGGAACAAGCCCTGCATGCATGACGTATCGCATCGTTAGATTTATATAGCGCCTCTTGTAGATTGACTATTCAGAGGCACTATCAGAACGGAAACCCGGTGTAGAAGAAGCGCCTCTAAAGAGCGAGAAGTCGATGGAGAGAAGCGAGTAATTAGTTTAGTCCTCAGTGATGAAGGAAGGTCATTCCAGGTAGATGGATGAAAAGCAGCAGACGCACGGTGTTGGACAAAGACAGTCTAGACTCTCAGTCCTATAGGAACAGAGAGATCAAGACGATCAACAGAGCGCAAGGAATCAGATGAAGTTGCAGACGCACACACACACACACACACACACACACACACACACACACACACACACACACGCACGCACATACAGACAGAGGGATGCAATTATCTTGCCCCAGACCGACCTTGCCTTGAATCGTGTTGCCTCCCTCGTCTTCCCCTACCATATCTTGCCTTGAATTGCCACTCCCCAGATTGTCGCGCATTGCTACGTCACCGGATCAACTGGAAGCAGAGCGACTAATCCGATATCTACGGAAATCCAGGAACGGATAATCTCTCATTCAATTAGTAAGGCTCCGAATGAGGACCTCTCATTTCGACGCCTCGTTTAAGTATGTCTGTCTGTAGTCTGTCTGTGTATCAGTCAGTTCGTATGTCTGTGTGTCTCTTGATACGATCACATCATTCATCACCACCACAATCACCACCACTATGCCACCATGACTGCCACTCCAACACAAGCGCCACCAATATTCCTTCCCTCTAAATTTTTGGAGACAATTATACGCAAGACATTTTTTGCAACATTTCATAAATGGTTTACACTTTTGTGCGCAGGTCCAAGCTGAATGCTATGCTGGTTAAGTTACTACTTACCACCATAACTAAAAGTCTGTGGTGATAAACTCTGATTACCTAAGAAAAGTCCCTAGTCTAAATAAGAGAACGTATCAGCCAAGGAACCAAAGTTTCCGTAGCAAGGTAAGCCACAGCCGGAGAAGAGACTCGATTTAAGTAGTTTCATAAGAAAGAAATCGTCTCCCGTTATTTCTGAAAAAAATTTGTATGTGTGCACACTAAATTCTTGTGTACGGTCGCCCCAGGGCGAGGGCACATGCGCACAGTTTAGAGGGAACATTGACCACCACAACAATTGCCCTCATGACTGCTACCACCACTGTCACCTACCGAGAACTCCGAGGCGGTAGTTGATGGTGACGACGATCACGTGACCGTACGCGGCGAGTACACTTCCGTCGTATGGGTTTCCGCTTCCGAGGTCAAAGGTCTCCCCGTGAACGAAGACCAGGACGGACAGCAACGACGCATCGCTTTTATCTGTACACAGAAGATGATGATGAAGAAGAGGATGATTTAGATGATGAAGATGATGATGAGGAACAGAAAGACGAGGAGGAGGAAGAAAGAAGGAAGAGGTTGAAGGAGATGAGGAAGAAGAAGCAGATGATGACGAGGAGGAGGAAGAAGAAAATAAAGATGACGAGGAAGATGAAGATGAGGAGGGAGAAGAAGAAGAAGATGATGATGAATATGATGAGGAAGAAGACTAAGAGGATGAGGAGGAAGAGGATGAGGAGGAAGAAAAACAAGAAGATGATGAAGAGGAGGGGGAAGAAGATGATGAGGAAGAAGGCGATTAATCAGTTATTCAATCAATCAGTCAAACAGTCTTTATATAAGATATCCCCCAGAAGATATCTACTCAGAGGCGCTCAAAAGATGATGATGATGATGACGGCGATAATCATGATGGTAATGATACTGATAAATATCATGCTGTTTTCTTGCACAGAACTGTAATTCCTTATACTGCACGCATCTGTATGCATGACGTTGCGTGGTTACTAAAGCGACGCTTTCGCCGCGTGGTCTAATATTTCCAATTGTCGGACATAAAACCACCTCAGACGTCTTTATGTGGAGGCAATTCTGGCTTTATATGAAACCAGACAAGACCTTCCTTCCTCCAGCCCTCTTCCTTCGCTCCAGCGACATCTAGCGGCCGTTTGAACAATTCCAAAAAAAATTTTCCCGTCGATTTTCAACCTTCCGTCATCTGCGGAAAACCGTTATTTCTACCGCGAATTTTGAAAATCATCCCTAATGCAGTATTCATGAATTTAATACATATATTCATGACGTACGATCAGGCTCTGCGCACTAAATTATATTACGTCACATTGTAGTAGCCATAATTGTAATAATGGAATATATAATGAGACTCCCATGGGGCCCATAATCCTAAGGGCTATTATAAAGACGCCAATGTACGTATCGACCTTGCAACGTTCAAACGAAATCACAGATAGTACGGGCGTTTCTTTCGATCAAGTCATAATAATTATTATTAGAAGAAAGAACAGTCCCTTAAGAAAGGTAGCTACGTGTGTTCAGAGATTGCGGCTTCATTTTCTTTGCCGTGTCGTTAAACTGAAACAACAACTACTAATACTACTACCTTTTGAGTAGTTACCATGATAGGGCGCTATATAAATTTTTGAATAACTGAATATGGGACGGCTGACCTGTCCTCTCCCTCGCTGTCTCATCTTCCCATCGACAGTGTACGGTCATTACGTGTGTACATGAGTACATCACTCATGGATGAATTGGCTAGAAAATTTCTGCCCTGGCTGATGGGTGAACCCTGACCTCTCTGGTGACAGCCCGCCTTCTAATCGCTGAACCTTCGCCCACCCAGATCACGTGTTGCAACCGAAAGCTGTATTACGGATCCCAGAGGAAATCACGTGTTCGCCCAACGCCCGCTTTGTGAATCCTTGCTCGTCAATGGACGGCGCAGGTATCGACGGAGGTTTCTTTGAGAATGGTCGCCCGTCAGGTGGCGCGGCATTCACCGGACTATGTGGTCCATCATGTGTATAGTAGTTAGGTATAGGCCTAAGCCTTCGACACGCGCTTGCATGCGAGGCGTATGCGTAACAATGACAAGGAGAGATGAGAAAGGAACAGATGGTACTGAGACAGGCACGGCACGACTCCATTGATTTAGTTCAATGGAGAGAATGAGGATACGCGGCGGTGTCTGGTTGTATGGTGGCTGTGCGTGTTTGCCGGCGTTTTGATTGGAGGGGTGTTTGTATACGTTTATGCCGCTGATAAGGTACGGACGTACGTGTCGGACTGATGCATAGATAGAGACAGACAGACAGACAGACAGACAGACAGACTGACTGACTGACTGACTGACTGACTGACTAAGACACTGACAGACAGTCAGACAGACAAAACAGACACAGAGAGACAGACAGAAAGACCTGCGGAGAGAGATTTGTGACCTACGAAGACGCTATAGCAAATTTCGTCCAAATACACACCGCTTACCCAGACACTGACGCCGCTTGAGATCGCTGTTGATCTTGAGTGGCGCTATACAAATGTTCGATTGTGTGTTTTTGGGTCAGGTTCTACACTGGCCTTATCCGTCGTCATCTTTGTCCTTTAGACCGACATGACCTCTTGGTATACTACTGCCCAATATCACGCTTAAATGCGTCTGTGGCTCTTTGCTTTGGAACGATATTCCCTCTCCGACTCATTCTTTGATTTTAACTGGGTAATCTGTTTCTGTCAGTATTCTTAAGACTTCCTTGACCCACGGAGATTTTTGCACTGAAAGCGCCTTTCATTAGGTTGTACTGGGATATAGGCGCTATAGAAATACGTCAATACAATACAATGCAATACATCCTTTCTCTGAAACGACTTCGTCATGAAGAAGACACTCTTCTGAACGTACGAATCACTTTTATCGGCGGCGTAACGAAAACGTAACCGAATTCTTCAGTTTGTCCGTAGCCATCTTAACCGCCGATGCACGTTGTTAATAACTAGGGATGCATGAGTCGAAACTCGGCTCGGATGCCGGAATCAGTTGAGCGTTGTATTACTCAGCATTACTCGGACTCGGCAAACAATGGGTCCGAGTTTTAACGTCTTTCCGATTTTCTGTTTCGAAAACGAGAAATCGTATTTTTTACCAAACGACAATCGCATTTCATTTTTTTGTAAAATCTCTTTATCAGATTTCTGATTGAAAAACTGAAAACTGCAAAAACATTTGAATTCTTCCATTTATTTTAAGTTAACGCCTACCTTAATTTCATCCAATAAAAATTGTGCAAACTAAAAATCAATAGAATGAGACTTCTTTAAATGTTCGGTTCTCGGACTCGGTACTACCCGCTCGCAGTACTTGGTCCTCGACAGGAAATTGTCTCTCGGTTCATCCCTATTAATAAGAGATGACTGTCAGTCTTGCAATAGTTCAATTCATCCTGTGCGTTTGTATATTAGTTCAGAACAATATTGAAGGATCTCGATGGCGGAACTTCCTGTCTCGGCCAGAGTTTGTTCCGTAGGAATGTGTACTTTTGCTGGATTGAACGCCGTATGCTTTCCAAATGTCTATTTGCGGATATATTGGCGTGAGTCATGCGAAGCCTTGGAAAGTCGACCGCGCGGAATATTTTCATATTGGATGATTTTTTATAGCGCTTGCATGTGGACTGTATGACAACGCCGTACGTGCGTTTGGAAACAACGTCAAAATCAGATAAAAATCTGGTCGAAACTAGGTCAAAATCAGATTGTATGTTTTTGTACTTGTAATGGAATACTTATATAGCGCCACTCGATAACAGGATCAGGTCAACGCCGGGTCAACACTGGGTCAAAATCAGATCAAAACCAGGTCACATTCAAATCAAGACCATGTAGCTCAGAATCAGGTAATATAAACCAGATCAAATCATATAAAAATTTGTCGAATTTGTCAAAGCACTTCCATAATAAAAGGCTTCTATCTACTTACTCACCTGCGAATAGCTCTTTGATTATTGCGTTCGCCACGTAGCGACGAAGGCACCGCCAATTGCATTAATGAGAAGTAGGGCAGCCGACATTATGGTCATTTCACACCATTGCGTTATTGGAAGAGTTCGTCCCTCTCTATGTCTGCGCATCAGTTCTTCTGTCCTTTTCGCTGTTCTTGTATATGTTCTTCAGTCCGTCGGTCTGTGCGTCTACATATCACAGAGCCGCATGGGGACAAAATCTGTCTTCGTTCCCTACCCCATTTCCGTGGATCTGTCCTCATTCTCACCGCATCTCCCGTAGGTATGCCCCATCAACACCCCGTCCCGATTGTGTCTGTACCCGGTTCTGTATCGATACTCAGAAAGTTCGATAGTTAAAAAGGTTCGACAGTCCGAAGGTTCGATAGTCCGAAGGTTCTATCGTCCGAAGTTTCGATAGTCCGAAGGTTCGATAATCCGAAGGTTCTATCGTCCGAAGTTTCGATAGTCCGAAGGTTCTATCGTCCGAAGTTTCGATAGTCCGAAGGTTCTATCGTCCGAAGGTTCGATAGTCCGAAGGTTCTATCGTCCGAAGATTCGATAGTCCGAAGGTTCGATAATCCGAAGGTTCTATCGTCCGAAGTTTCGATAGTCCGAAGGTTCTATCGTCCGAAGGTTCGATAGTCCGAAGGTTCTATCGTCCGAAGGTTCGATAGTCCGAAGGTTCTATCGTCCGAAGTTTCGATAGTCCGAAGGTTCGATAATCCGAAGGTTCTATCGTCCGAAGTTTCGATAGTCTGCAGGTTCTATCGTCCGAAGGTTCGATAGTCCGAAGGTTCTATCGTCCGAAGTTTCGATAGTCCGAAGGTTCTATCGTCCGAAGGTTCGATAGTCCGAAGGTTCTATCGTCCGAAGGTTCGATAGTCCGAAGGTTCTATCGTCCGAAGGTTCGATAGTCCGAAGGTTCTATCGTCCGAAGTTTCGATAGTCCGAAGGTTCTATCGTCCGAAGGTTCGATAGTCCGAAGGTTCTATCGTCCGAAGGTTCGATAGTCCGAAGGTTCTATCGTCCGAAGGTTCGATAGTCCGAAGGTTCTATCGTCCGAAGTTTCGATAGTCCGAAGGTTCTATCGTCCGAAGGTTCGATAGTCCGAAGGTTCTATCGTCCGAAGTTTCGATAGTCCGAAGGTTCGATAGTCCGAAGGTTCGATAATCCGAAGGTTCTATCGTCCGAAGTTTCGATAGTCCGAAGGTTCTATCGTCCGAAGTTTCGATAGTCCGAAGGTTCTATCGTCCGAAGGTTCGATAGTCCGAAGGTTCTATCGTCCGAAGTTTCGATAGTCCGAAGGTTCGATAGTCCGAAGGTTCGATAATCCGAAGGTTCTATCGTCCGAAGTTTCGATAGTCCGAAGGTTCTATCGTCCGAAGTTTCGATAGTCCGAAGGTTCTATCGTCCGAAGGTTCGATAGTCCGAAGGTTCTATCGTCCGAAGTTTCGATAGTCCGAAGTTTCGATAGTCCGAAGGTTCTATCGTCCGAAGTTTCGATAGTCC
Organism: Bimastos eiseni; assembly: GCA_959347315.1. Lineage (NCBI taxonomy): Eukaryota > Metazoa > Annelida > Clitellata > Crassiclitellata > Lumbricidae > Bimastos > Bimastos eiseni. Next base: position 879,466 of record OY365822.1, read on the forward strand.
GAAGGTTCTATCGTCCGAAGGTTCGATAGTCCGAAGGTTCTATCGTCCGAAGGTTCGATAGTCCGAAGGTTCTATCGTCCGAAGGTTCGATAGTCCGAAGGTTCTATCGTCCGAAGTTTCGATAGTCCGAAGGTTCTATCGTCCGAAGGTTCGATAGTCCGAAGGTTCTATCGTCCGAAGGTTCGATAGTCCGAAGGTTCTATCGTCCGAAGGTTCGATAGTCCGAAGAAAATTTTCTAGTCCGAAGGTTCGATAGTCCGAAGAAAATTTTCTAGTCCGAAGATTTTCGGATTATCGAACCTTCGGACTATCGAACGGTCCCTCTGTACCCACTCCACTCATTCCCACCAGGTCTATCCCAACCACCCCATCCCCATTGGTCTGTCCCATCCACATTCTTTAATGCACTTTATTTTAATTTACTTTTCTTTATTACTTTAATTTCATATCATTAACCCAGTCAATTCTGATCCATCATGATGTTGTTTGTCATCTGGCAAGAGTTACTCGTAACATTAGGCAAGTGTCATCATCATTGCTACCATCTTCACGGTATTACCGCTGTTTCTGACACCATTACCACGGTTGTTACCGTAACTTACCGATATGGTAACCATGGTATTACCGCTCTCCTTATTGCCATGCTACTCTCGACTGCATATCCGTCCCTCCCTTTCATCTCTTCGTGCCTGCGTCTCCGCCGCCTGTCTGTCCGTCTATCTGTCCGTCTGTCTGTCTGTTTGTTCATCCGTCCTTCCGTCTGTAAATCTGTCCGTCCATCCGTCCGTCCGTCCGTCTGTATAGAACTGTATAGAATGGCTAATAATATTGGCTACATTTCTCCCCAGTGTGTTTATAATTTCATTTGAAGGAAAGCGACGCAAAACGGACGAGGAGGAGGAAGGCAAGGAGAAGGAATGGGAAGAGGAGGAGAAGGAGGTGGAGAAAGAAAATTGGAGAATAATGGAGAGATAAGGGTAAAGGGAGAGGCGGAGAAAGGAAGGAAAGAAATGGAGGAATTAGAGGAAGGAATTGAGGGAAGGATGTCTGTCCACTCACTCTTTTTATACCAGAGTGAGTGAGAGAGGACAGATTGACAGACATACCTTGAGAGAAAAATGGAATGGAAGAGGAGAGGGGAAGAAGGGAGGGAGAGAGGAGGATTTGGAGAGAGACGGAGCGGCAGAGTGAGTGAGAGAGAAAGAGAGAGGGGGAGATAGAGGGAGGGGGAGAGACAGAGACAGACAGACAGAGAGGAGAAGGGAGGAAAGAATGGAGGGAAGAATGGAGGGATAGGGGGATTTGTAGAGAGATGGAGCGGCAGAGGGAGTGCGAGAGGGAGGGGAGAGCAAGAGAGAGAGAGAGAGAGAGAAAGGGGGAGTAGGAGAGAGGGAAGAATGAAGGAGAGAGAGAAGGAGTGAGAGGGAGATATACAGGGAAAGAGCAAGCGGGATAGAGAACGAGGGTGAGAGAGCGAGAGAGATAGGGAAAGGGAGAGACAGATAGAGTGAGATGGGTAGAGACAGAGAGAGATTATCCGAGGATAGGGAGATATATCTCGCCCTTCTCTCCTCGCATCTCGTCGTCGATCTCAACCGATTCCAATTGACAGCCGACCGACGACCTATTACGACCTCGACCCTCGGTCGTTTACCCTCATCGTCGAGGCCCCCGCAGACATGACTGAGCCTTTGTTGACTGACCCAAGGACCGTCCGTCATCTCTTAACGGCCACCGCTCCGACGGTCAACGGATCTCACGGGGTACAGAAGCACAGCACTGGGCGATACATCTCCCTGTGACCCGACAAAGTAATGTAATGTAATGTAATCAAACATTTATATAGCGCCCCTTCAAGATATCAACCCAGAGGCTCTCTGCGCTGGCCAAAATGAGGTTACATGTCATATATATGATCGAATAAAACATATATCAGGTAGCAAGACTCCACAAGCACAGTAAGCTCAAAAAGAGTCGCCAGTGGTGGGCCCACGCACAAGCGTGGAACCAACCAACGAATTCCCGACGACAGCTGACAGATGGCTGGGATGTTTGGAGTCTCCTAAGGCTGGAGCTAGCTATAATCGTAATTGTTTACGTGCAAGCCTATTTGTGATCGTAAGCAAATCTTGGTGCAACTCCAATGTTCATCACAATCTTGACTGCAGCTATGAAATTTCTATTTTTTATCGCAATTTTAACTTACAATAGCAAGATCTTGAATCGCAATCAATTTTCAGTACGTTGTTAGAGTCTGGGCCCTAGGCAGCTATCTGTACTTCAACATGTCTAGACTGTATTCCTTAATGCTTGTGCACGAGGGACGAAGGAGTGGTCCTTCTCTGTATAAGAGAGCGTATATGTATAGGATTGGCCCTTTCTCTGCTTTTGAGTTTCCGGGTGACACATGTATTAGGTTTGTTGCCTGCTTTTGTTGGTTTGTCGTTTTGTTGTTCTTCTACAGGTTATGGTTACCTCTTCGTTATATTAACTAGGCTTTTGTTAGAGTATACGAGCACGCCTCGTGATTGTCTTTATGACCAGACTTTGTAACTGCTATATTTTTTTAATTGTTGTTGTTGTGTCTATGATTTCATGGAAATTATAATTATCCCTAATTCTAACGAGTCTCTCTGTTCGTGAAATATAGGTCACTTCTAACAACGCATATTCGCGATCTTCATCGTAGCTGTAACGGCGAATATATATAGTGCCACTCAATCGACGGAGACTCCTCTCTCCTTCCTTCCATCCACGTCCATCCACTCTACTTCCTACCACACAATTCCTCCTTCCATTCATCAGCCCTTTCTTTCAACTATCTTTCCATTTCACGGGTGTAGCGGCCATTGTGCGGACGGCCACATAGAAGCCAGATTCAATTGGATTGGGGCTTCTTCCACAAGCGAATGCTCTCTCCTCCTCGTTCTCATCTGCGTTTATGACTCCGAGGCAATCGTCTCAGACATTTATCAGACTGCAGATATATAAACTAAAAATCTAAATTTTCATTCCCGTTGAAATTTTTCTCGCCAAAAAAACCCCAACGAAACGTTTATATAGTTTTGTTAAACCTGGGACTCGTATGGATGGGATATGAAGCCGCCAGTCCGCCACGTGTTGGCCAATCAGTGATTGTCCTTACTGACATATTGCGGGCGATGTCTGGCCGGCTATGTAATGAATAAAGTAACATCCGGGTGAGCGGCACAATGACGTTGAAACGTTCATCTAAACTTATGCTACTTCTGTCAGAAAATCTTCTTTTGAATAACTTGCTGTTTACATTGTTTATATTGCAAGATCTCTATATGCTAAGGCGTTTTAAAACAAACGCGACTGCCGATTTGTACTCCGAAATTCCTGGATGTTGTATGACCCAGTTTTCGTCTGCTTAATATCCCTTCCAATCTTCCATATTAGTAGTAGATTAAACGACACAGAAGTCTGCATTTTAGCCTTTCCGTTAGAGTGGTCGCCTTGGAACGCATAGAGCACATGGGTTCGACCCTCCTCCTTTTCTTCCTCTTCCTCCTCCGCTTCTTCCTCTTCCGAGCCTCCTCCTCTTCCTCCACGTCCTCCTCCTCTTCGACCTCTTCTTATTCCTTCTCCTCTCCCTCCTCCTCCTCCTATTCCCCATTTTCTATCTCTTCTTCTTCCTGTTTCTCCTCCTTTTCTTCCTCCTCTGTCTCCTCCTCCTATTCCCCATCCTCCTCCTCCTCCTTCTCCTCTGTCTCCTCCTCCTATTCCCCATCCCCATCCTCCTCCTCCTCCTTCTCCTCTGTCTCCTCCTCCTATTCCCCATCCCCATCCTCCTCCTCCTCCTCCTTCTCCTCTGTCTCCTACTCCTTCTCATCTGAGACGGTTAATTACTGTGTAGGGCCTTGCATAAGCATGTCATTCACTCTCATGTTATTCAGTGTCATCAATGTGCTGTAAGGACGTGTATGCATTTCTTTGGAAGAATTTAGTTGTAGTTTAAAGACGCTGTGTGATCGCAGACTATTAGAGTCGCCCTCCTTCCTTTACCAGACTTGGGACTGGCACTGCCAGAGAGCAAGCAGTAGTCGTTTCAGTTTAACGACACTGAGTGATGACTGTACAGAGATCCTTAACGTCGCCCTCCTCCTTTATCCAGGCTTAAGACTGGCATTGTCATAATACAGACAGTGACGGAGTTCCTTTGCAAGAAAAGCGATAATAGCAAGTACGGAGAGACAGACAGACAGACAGACAGACAGACAGACAGACAGACAGACAGACAGACAAAACGGACGGACTAACGGACATGGAAACATAGATGCATACGGACATACAGAGAGGGAGACAGACAGTACGAGCGAATAGGATTTGCTGGATAGATGAATTCTTGCGTTTTGTTACCTAAAACCGAAGAGCGGCAAGTGAGGCTTTAGGCAGAAGGGGAAGGTATATTGCATGTGGTGTCAGTTTCGCTCCAACCATGCACAAATCGCAACAACACCGATAACAGCAACAGCAAAAAACAACTTAATAACAATAATAGACTATTATTTTTATTAATATTTCTGTATAGGAATTATATTTCATATTATTACAAATAATATTATTACAATTATTATTACTTTGCTATTATTAAGTCAACAAATTTAGTTATTTATTTATTAATTATTATTATCATTTTTATTACTATTATTATTATTATTGTTATTATTATTACTATTATTATGATCAATAATAATTTTTTATTGTTATTTTTATTATTATTGCCAAATACTGAAACAAATCGAACCAGACTAGCAAAAACAATCTGTAATAACCTAAATGACGACAACGCCGAAGACAACAAGAGCAACGTGCACAACGACAACGACAATGCCGTCGCCTCGTTGGCCGTTGCATCGTTGCATCGGTGCCCTTAACGGTTGGACAACCAATATCCGTCGAAATTCCCATCATAAACCTTGGAGCGACATGGGGAGAGACTGGGAGACATACGTAGGGGGTCAACGACACGGACAGAGCGAGGGACAGACGGTCAATTACGGGGTCCGATGCCCAGAACCGACCAATTGACCGTGCGACAATCGGTCACGTACGATTTGAGACGCCCCGTGTGTTATGGCTCTCACCGCAAGGACCCTTCTGTCTGTCTCTGTCTGTGTCTCTGTCTTTGGCTCTGTCACTGTCTCTGTATATGTCTGTATCGATCTGTGACATTCGTCTATGTCTCTACATGTCACTGTCTTTGTCTCTGTCTTTGTCTCTGTCACTGTTTCTGTCTTTGTCTCTGTCACTGTCACTGTCTGTCTTTGTCTTGGTCACTGTTTCTGTCTGTGTGTCTATGTCTCTGTCACTGTCAATGTATCCGTCTCTGCCTGTCTGGCTTTGTCTGTCAGTATGTCCCTTTCTCTCTGCTCTCTGTCCCTCTAAACGACCACCTAAGGACGCGAGGCATAGACAGGCAGACAGCCGGACAGATAGACGGACAGATAGACGGACAGATAGACGGACAGACATGCAGACAAGGAGATAGATGGAGGAGAAAGATCACTTTGATTGCTCTGGTTGTAGATCTCGTCCAATTTGTGTTCGGGACATCGAATGTTATCTCCCCCATCCCACCACGCCCCTCGCCTTTCCTCGTTCACCCCACACGGCTCATTCCACCCTCATGGCCTCCTCTGGCACTGACAGCACTCTGACAGCACCAGTCCCAAGCCAGGATAAAGGAGGAGGGCGACGCCAATGATCCGTGTCATAACACGGTGTCGTTAAACTGAAGCTATAATATGTCCTCTGTTGTTCTGCCTTCTGCTGCTCTGTCCTCTGCTCTCAAGTTGTCCACAGAATTCCTCTCTTCTGTCCTCTTTAGTACGTTTGTCCTCCATAAATCTCTCCTTGTAATATTTTTGTCCTCCTCCTCTCGCTGTGTTTTGTCCTCGTGTCATTTCTCATCCAGCTATCTACCATCCTGTCCGTTGGCCTCTACTCTCCTCTCCCCTGCAATACTTTCCTCTCCTTTTCCTATTACCCATCCACTCTTTCCTCTTTGCCTTCTGTCGTCTGACCTCCAGTCCGTTGTCCTGTGACTCTCCGTCGTCCTCGTCCTGCTGTCCTTTACCGTCCTGTCTCCCTTCATCGTGTCCCCATTCACCCGTCCCCACTCGTCCCATTCCATTTTTCAGTCCCTATTCATCCGTCCCCCACTCACCCTTCCCCATTCATCCGTCCCCACTCACCCTTCCCCATTCATCCGTCCCCCACTCACCCTTCCCCATTCATCCGTCCCCACTCACCCTTCCCCATTCATCCGTCCCCACTCACCCTTCCCCATTCATCCGTCCCCACTCACCCTTCCCCATTCATCCGTCCCCACTCACCCTTCCCCATTCATCCGTCCCCACTCACCCTTCCCCATTCATCCGTCCCCACTCACCCTTCCCCATTCATCCGTCCCCACTCACCCTTCCCCATTCATCCGTCCCCACTCACCCTTCCCCATTCATCCGTCCCCACTCACCCTTCCCCATTCATCCGTCCCCACTCACCCTTCCCCATTCATCCGTCCCCACTCACCCTTCCCCATTCATCCGTCCCCACTCACCCTTCCCCATTCATCCGTCCCCACTCACCCTTCCCCATTCATCCGTCCCCACTCACCCTTCCCCATTCATCCGTCCCCACTCACCCTTCCCCATTCATCCGTCCCCACTCACCCTTCCCCATTCATCCGTCCCCACTCACCCTTCCCCATTCATCCGTCCCCACTCACCCTTCCCCATTCATCCGTCCCCACTCACCCTTCCCCATTCATCCGTCCCCACTCACCCTTCCCCATTCATCCGTCCCCACTCACCCTTCCCCATTCATCCGTCCCCACTCACCCTTCCCCATTCATCCGTCCCCACTCACCCTTCCCCATTCATCCGTCCCCACTCACCCTTCCCCATTCATCCGTCCCCACTCACCCTTCCCCATTCATCCGTCCCCACTCACCCTTCCCCATTCATCCGTCCCCACTCACCCTTCCCCATTCATCCGTCCCCACTCACCCTTCCCCATTCATCCGTCCCCACTCACCCTTCCCCATTCATCCGTCCCCACTCACCCTTCCCCATTCATCCGTCCCCACTCACCCTTCCCCATTCATCCGTCCCCACTCACCCTTCCCCATTCATCCGTCCCCACTCACCCTTCCCCATTCATCCGTCCCCACTCACCCTTCCCCATTCATCCGTCCCCACTCACCCTTCCCCATTCATCCGTCCCCACTCACCCTTCCCCATTCATCCGTCCCCACTCACTCTTCCCCATTCATCCGTCCCCACTCACCCTTCCCCATTCATCCGTCCCCACTCACCCTTCCCCATTCATCCGTCCCCACTCACCCTTCCCCATTCATCCGTCCCCACTCACCCTTCCCCATTCATCCGTCCCCACTCACCCTTCCCCATTCATCCGTCCCCACTCACTCTTCCCCATTCATCCGTCCCCACTCACCCTTCCCCATTCATCCGTCCCCACTCACTCTTCCCCATTCATCCGTCCCCACTCACCCTTCCCCATTCATCCGTCCCCACTCACTCTTCCCCATTCATCCGTCCCCACTCACCCTTCCCCATTCATCCGTCCCCACTCACTCTTCCCCATTCATCCGTCCCCACTCACCCTTCCCCATTCATCCGTCCCCACTCACTCTTCCCCATTCATCCGTCCCCACTCACCCTTCCCCATTCATCCGTCCCCACTCACTCTTCCCCATTCATCCGTCCCCACTCACCCTTCCCCATTCATCCGTCCCCACTCACTCTTCCCCATTCATCCGTCCCCTTCATCCGTTCCCCATACTCCTTCCGAGTCCTTCTCTCCTCCCTCGTCGTCTTCGAGCCTTTTCTTGCGTTGCTCGTTTCGCTTTGTCGCTCCCGAATGGCTGGACGCCTCATTCCGCATCCGGTCAGCGCCGTTCGTGATTGAATTCCTAACCAGATCCGACTGACCGCCCAACTGACCAGCCCAGGCTGACCAGTCGTAGCCCACGTCCACCCCTCTCACGCCCCGCCACCACCCCAGTGTACGATTGTCCCGGCAAATGGAGAGATGGGGAAAGGCAAAGGAGGGTGGTAGTGCCGAGTTGAGGGGAAGAAAAAAGAATGAAGGAATGAAGAAGGAAAAGGAAGGAGGGATAGAAGAACGGACAGACAGGCACACGAGGACACACACACAAACACATACACATACACAGACAGACAGATGAAGAAAGGAAAAGGCAATAGCACAGGTAGGAACAGACAGACAAACAGACAGATACATGGACAGACACAGACATATATTCACATGGGTTCAGACATACATATATGCAGATAGAAATATAGATAGAGGGACATAAAGACAGCAATATAGACAGACATACCGAGACATGGACAGACACGGATAGACAGACAGAGCAGAGGCTGACTGTGTCTGACATGGCTTGAGGTTCATTTCGTCTGTGTGTGGTTTCGTGGCGTCTCCTGGGCAGCGTCTAAGTCGTCGTTTCCAACTTCCTTCCGCCTCCTTTATCGCCCCTTTCATCAGGAGTGGCGCAGTGGTTCTTCGAATACCAAGTGATCGTCTGTCGCCGATTCGAGACCACGTGGGAAGGGAAGGCATTGGGTCCCGACGAGCAGGTGATGATGGAGGCCGCTAGGGTCAGTGCAGGTCCAGGGGCTTTGTGATGGATGAAGAGATGGGTGACCGGTGTGATGGATCTGACGAGAGGTTTGGAGGGATGGAGGTGGAGGGATGGATGAACTAACTGATGAATGGGAAGGGGTGAGTGGGGAGGAGTGAGTGGGCGACGGATGAATGAATGAATGAACGAATGAATGAATGAATAAATAGATAGTTTGGACAAACGAACGGATGGATGAATGAATGGTTTCTATTGATGGATGGATGTATGGGTGGGTTGGTGGATGATTTGGATAGATGAATTAAATGAATGGATTAATTAGTGGATGGATGGATGGATGGGTTGACATACGGAAATCTTGGCATACACAGTTACACACACGCGCGCGGACTAACGAATCACCGTTTTTAATGAACAGTCATTGGTCGGACTTCTGCGAAAGGACGTAGGATATCCTCCCTCCCTCCCTCCCTCCCTCCCTCCCTCCCTCCCTCCCTCCCTCCCTCCCTCCCTCCCTCCCTCATCGACCTCGTCCTCAAACTGACAGATGTCTCAGCCGTGGCGCTCATCTGAAACACCGATCCACCGCCGGCGACAGCCTCTCCTTACGGCAGCGCGAGCGTCGACTGCGAATCGTCCTTTCCCGATCGTAAATCGAACTGCAGGCGCTGCTGCGTCTAATGACCGCCGCCTAACCGCTCGGCCACGCCGACAATGAACTTGCGTCGGGAAAAGCAAACACGATTACGTCGCCCGCTAGATGGCGCCGCGGCTGGTTGCTCGCGGAAATATAATGAGCCGTTCACGCGTCATAAAGAAGCGCCTCCGCCCGTGTTATATGCTCCTCGCTTTCCTCTTCTTCCTGTAGCGTGGTTTCTGTTTTCTGTTTTGGAAGACGCAATGCATGCAGGGACGGATGGAGTGTTTGTCAAGGACACCATCGGCGAGAGACTTGTGGTCCATTTGTTAGAGCGCACGCCTTGTGAGACGTTGAGTCGCAAACCTTGCTGTGTTTTGCAGCATTGCTAGACTTGTAAAACTCCGCAACTGCTTCAGTCCAGTAGTGCCAGTCCCAAACCTTGTTGAAGGAGGAGGGCGACACTAATGGTCTTAGCTCTCACACGGTGTCGTTAAACTGAAACTAAAACGTAAACCGGTTCTGCTTTGCAGAAGACTTTTGCTAACCTTATTATTATTATTATTATTATTATTATTATTATTATTATTATTATTATTGCTATTATTATTATTATTATTACTATTATTATTATTATTTATTATTTATAGTATTAAGTATTATTTTACTTATTATTATTATTATCGTCGTCGTTATCATCATCGTCACCATTATTATCATTATTGATTGTTATTATTTTTATTATTATTGTAATTATTGCAGCAGTTTTTCATAACGCTCAATAAGCCTAGGTCAAGCAGACCAGTCTTAAAGCTAGAGAGGAAGAGGGCAGATTGAGTGATTGACCCATAGGCGTGAGACGTAGTGCTACTGAAAGGCCTTTCCAGGTCACCGGACCAGCCAGGGAAAAAGCACGGCGCTGTCGAACGGCCCCCCATGAGATGGTCATTCTAGGTGTCGCCATCTCTGATCGAATTGGTTTTGGGGCACGCTTTGCAAAAATTTCCTATAAGACTCGGCAATCCAAGTTCGCTTAATAATATCGGGTTTTATTCGTCCACGATCTCCTTAGTCAACAACTGTTTCATGTTGTTTGATCTACTATACCCTTGCAAGGCTACTCTATACCCCACCCCGTTTAGTGGATATTCTTCGCCAATGTTAGGAGCGCATTCGCCTTAACGGTCTCCTAAGAAAACTGACACATTCTAACTTCTTCACTGTTGACTTCCCTTGTTTTGAAGAACACCGCTCTAGCGCTGACTTTGATCAATTCCGCTCACTAACTCAGTCCTTTTGAACTCATGCCGCATCCGACAAGACCTTCTCTCTCTCTCTCTCTCTCTCTCTCTTTCTTTCTCTCTCTCTCTCTCTCTCTCTTTCTGTCTCTCTGTCTATGTCTCTCTCTGTCTCTCTCTCTCTCTGTATGGTCGCCCCATGCAACATGCTATCCAGGCCACACGACCTTAACTGCTTCTGACAAGAAAACTTTCATATGCGAATGTCGTATACGCGCCAGTCCGCCTGTTTAAATTGATGCTATCATTTACACTTATCGTGGGCTATACAGTTAAATAGGAGATAGAAGATGAACAAAAGACTTGTGGAACTCTGACCATGTTTGTCCGAAACGGTAAATATAAATCTATAGCCTTTGCGGCTTGGACTTCTATCACAATATTAAAACGTCGTCTTTAAGTTCTACTCGGAGCAATAGTTCACTCGACTTATTAAACTTTCATCGGGCTATCTATCATTCTGATGGTGTTTCTTGTCGACAATTTTCTTTGCGATTCCAAAATCGTCGCAATCTTCAACGGTAGGCCTATGTCTAGTTGCTTTAACATGACTGACTAACATTATCGCAGTCTGTGCGTTTTGATTTTGTATTTTTTGCACAGCATTGCCCATGTCGTATGATTATGTTGTGATGTTTGATTCGGGGCCTAAGAAAGCACTCGTTGTGCGTTTGCTGGTAGTCAAGCAGAGGCAATTCTTCTGAATTGCTACATTACATTAAGTATACTTGTCCGTCTTCATCGATATTTGCCTTTGTGGCAATTCGCTTGTACTGATGTTTTCTGCGTACACATGCCTACCCATCCTGTATGTCTGTCCGTCAGCCCATCCATCCATCCATCCATCCATTCATTAATCCATCCATCCATCCATCCATCCATTCATCCAACCATCCATCCATCCATCCATCCATCCATTCATCCATCCATCTATGTCTACCTACATGCATACCTACCTGTCTATCTACCTATTCATCCATATATCTACCTATCCATCTACCTACCTACGTATACGTATACCTAGCTATATCTATCTATCTATCTATCTGTCTGTCTATCTGTGAGACTGACTATGTTTGTCCATGGGTATGTCCGTTCATCTGCCTGTCTTATTCTCAGTCCTTTCTCTAGTTGTCCATCCGTCTGCCCCTCTCCGTCTGCCTGTACGTTTGTCTGTTCGTCTCTCTTTTTCTATCTGTTCTATAGATATTTCTTTATGTATATGTCCCTCTCTATCTGTCTGTATTTCTGTCAGTCAATCTGTCTGTCTGCCTGTCTCTCTCTGTCCGTCTCTCCCTCTCTTCGTCTGCCTGAGCGTGAGATTGCATGAGCGTGGCGTCGACAATTCCTCGTCCTTGGTCGTCCGTTGTAATTATTCTGCAGTGTCGACGGCCCTGGTCGAGTAAATAATTGAATCCGCTGCTTCAGAGGCCCTTCTACCCCCTCCTACCGTTCTCCTCCTATCCCACCTCTTCTCACTTCATCCACACCTCCCCTTTCTTCGTCCCCTCTTCATTCCATCTGCTTTCTCTTTGGTCTCCATCGTCTTCCTTCTCCTCTTCTTCCTTCTCTCTCTCTTCATTTCGTTCTCTCTCTCTCTCTCTCTCTCTGTCTGTTTGTCTCTCTCTCTTTGTCTGTCTGTCTGTTTGTCTCTGTCTGTCTGTCTGTCTGTCTGTCTCTCTCTCTCTCACACAATCCCTCTTCACCTACTTTCTCCAGCTCTCTTCTCGCCTTTCTCCAACGCCTTGTAGTTTTCGCCGCGCGCTAAGACATGCGACGGTCGTTTGCTAAGGACGTCGGCTTCAGAGAGGAATGAGGAGTGAAGGAGGAAGAAGCGAGGAGGAAGAGGAGGAGTATGCAGAGAAGAGGGAAGGACGGGAGAAGGAGGAGGACGAGATAGAGAATGACGCAGAGGAAAATGAGGAGGAAGAGGGTGATGCAGGGAAGAGGGTTGAAAAGAAGTAGGGGAGAGAGAGGAGGAGGACGACGACGAATAAGAAGGAGGTAGAGGAGGAGGAGGAGAATGAAGAAGAGGTCGATGCAGAGAAGACAGAGAAAAAGAAGTAGGGAAGGGAGTGGAGGAGAATGCAGAGGAGTATGATGCAGAGAAGAAAGAGGATGGTAAGAGGAGGAAGATGAGGATGCAGAGAAGAGAAGAAGGAGAGAAAGAAGGACGGGAAGGACGAGGTGGAAGACGAAGTATAGAAAGAGAATCCCACAGTCCGCTCTCTAAGGAGCGCAAAAAAGCATTCATCTGGCTTGTCAAACATACAGTATAAGCCATTTACTCGCTCGAGTTAACCAGATGGTTTGTAGCTTATGGTTTGCGCCTTTCCGGTGGACGATTTTTGGACAGGGCAAAATGTATGAGGTGCTGCAGCTTTCCTCGCATTTTTTGTCCCTGGTCCAGTTTATTTCATACTTCTCTTCGCGGCCCACTGCATGTTTTATCGGTTGTGCCATTATGCTGGTTGTATAGGTTAAAAACGAGCGAAGGAGTAGGGGAAGAATGAAGAGGAAGGGGAGGAGGATTATGAGGAGGAGGGGCGAAGAAGGAAAATGAAGAGTATGCAGAGAAGCAGAGGAGGAGCGAGAAGGAGGCAATGTGGAGAAAGAGAAGAAAAAGATATGATGTCCATACAAATTTCTTATTTTGGTGATGCCTAGTTGCCGACTGCTTGTATAGCATGCGATTATCTTTTTATTTATTTAGTATAATAGAACTAATTATTTCAAATATTGAATAAAATGTTCTATGCGACCTGGAATTTTCTTTCAGCTTGTAGTCATTATAAGTGATCTCGGTCCCGAGAAGTTACCGCGAAATTCATGAATATTCATTGATTTTCATGGTTGCAGCCAATGGAATGCATCCACATATTGGGCTAATTTTAATAATCATAGTATTCCTGCGCAACTAATCAGCACTCGTCACTTGCTTCTAAGTTGTAACCATGTATTTTCGTTTCTACACAAACATTTTCCGAGAGTTAAATCCACATTATTTTGAACGCTGAGCAATGTTTATATTAACGTTGGCATCTTTTCGATGAAAGAAGATAACTTTTAATAAAACAATTCCAACGTTAAGATCTTTATTGATATTCAAACATGGAACTATTTCTTGTAGCGAACGGCGCCAAGGGCTGCACAGCGGGTGTGACGTCATTTTTAGAGAAATGGCTTCGTGGACGTTGCTGGCAAATTGTTGAATTAGAATTTAGCTTCGACGTGTACTCTTGTGGGATAAACGCTAACTCGATGGATTTACAAAAGAGCCAGCGATGTTTCTTCGGAAATCCGTTTGAAGAGGTATCCTGCGAATTCTCAGTACCTCTAGCTCCTCTACTCCAGTGTTTCCCAAACTCTAGTGGCCTGTGTTTCCAAAACTCTACTCCAATGTTTCCAAAACTCTACTCCAGTGTTTCCCAAACTCTACTCAAGTGTTTCCCAAAGTCTATCCAGTTTTCCCCAAACTCTACTCCATTGTTTCCCAAACTCTACTCCATTTTTTTTTATCAAACTCGGCTCACCTCATGCTTTAGATCTCTTTAAAAATGGCTTAATTAATTCTGATAAACAAAATTGAATTATTCTCCTGAACTTCTCTGTTATATAGTTTCTAAAGCATATTCTATACTGAATAAGTCGACTCTAGTTCATATTATTGAGTATATTGAATGCATTCATTGCAAATCTATGCTGAAACGTCTCTTAAATTTCAGGTTTTTCAGGAATCTGTCTGTCTGTCTGTGTGTGTCTGTCTCTGTCTGTCTGTCTGTCTGTCTGTCTGTGTGTCTGTCTGTCTGTCTGTCTCTCTTTGTGTCTTAGATACTGGTCTCCTGGATGGCAGCTACATTACTCATTGGTTTTGAAGTACCATTGGTCGATTCTTTATGCAGTCAGCACCTGGGCAAAAGAAGATTCTGATGATGATGGTGATGATGATGACGATGATGATAATATTAACAATGTTTAACTGTTGTCGCTGCCCTTTATCTATTCACCTAATTGATTGATTGGTTGGTTGGTTGGTTAGCTGACTGATTGGTCTCTTGGTTCATTGGTTGATTGAGATTTTTATTAATTTCTTGATTGTTTGATTTATTGGTTGGTTGATTGATTCATTGTCTATCAACCTTTCAATCAATGTATGTGTGTGGTTTTTTTTGCTGTGAACACTGAGGGCGTTGCTCTAATCGTTTTGCCTCTGTCATCAATCAACTTTCAATATGGCCAATTAAAGAGAAGGATGACGAGAGAGGGGAGAATGGGGAGAAGGTGAGGAAGGGAATGAGAACTAGGAGGAGAATGAGGAGGAAGGAAGGAAGGAAGGAGATTGAGGAGGATGCAGAGGATTCAAGGAGAAGGAAAATGACGAGAAGGAAGAGGAGGAAAAGAGACTGGTGAGGAGGGTAGGAGAAGGATAATGAGGAGAATGAGTAAATGAAGAAAGAGAACGAGAAGAAGGAAGCTGAGGAAGAAGTATTAGGAGGAGGCGAATGAGTAGTATACGGAGAAGCCGAGGAGTTAAGAAGAATAAGGATGAGGAGGAGGAGAGGACTGAGACTTGCCCTTCATTATAATCCTCCTTCCTCACTCACATTTCTCATTTTCCGTTTTGCTAATCCGGATATCTGTCCGCATTAATTTCTCGGCGTCTGTTGAAATGGATGCATGCGAGCGTGTAACAAAACCCATGATGTAGCGCAAGTTTTGTACCAACCCATAAGCGATGTTGTATTAAATTGCAGCAGATCCTTTACAAGGCGCTTCTCGCAGAATAAGCCCTTCAATGGCAATGCCAGTCCCAGGCCTTGATAAAGGAGGAGGGAGACGCTAAAATTAATGATCTTTGTATAATCACAGTGTCGTTAAACTGACACTTCTACTACTACTACTATCAGCCCACAGAAGTGTTTCCCTATGGAAAAAGAAGGTTATGATTATAGACACAACAACCAGAATTTAGTAATTTACCCATAATATTATCAGTTCATCGCTTCATACAATTTATCGCTTAAAGAAACTTTATATATGTGTTGCCTAACATTAAGTATTTATCGAATCAGTGCGTTGTAGTTCAAGTTGTTTTGAAACTGCTTTCAACAGACCGCTTTAATTCAATATCGGCAAACGTTGATCGAATGTGTTGGGTTTTTTTTAGGTATACATCCAGTTTCTTTAAGGTTTTCGTTTACTCTAGTCTTTAAAAAAACTCACAAGTGTTGCAGGCAATGGGTGACTTTGGGTTAAATGTTAGGTAGTTTCTGTTTACTGAGGTTTATTAACAAAGATGATTAGCGTCGTCTTCCATTTGTGCGACTGACGATTCTTAGTGGTCATTGGAATTTGAAATGCCGACCTGATCCTTGAAATAGAATGATGGACATTCTTCTCTAACAATAACCTACAATTTATTTATCATTTTTATTGCAATACCAAGAATCGTTGGACTTGAAAAAATTTAATTCATCTACTGAAGTATTTATAGAAGATTAGAAAACGTTCCCATTTTTCGTCGTACAATCGACGCCTGTTAACGTTAGGTTGTCTGGAAACGGTGATCAGTTGGTATGAGCGATCTCTTTAGACACCTTTCAAAAGCTAATAACCTACGCCATAACTGTTTCGCCTTCAGACAGGATGATACTCTATATCTAAACTACTTGCAGCCCAGTAGTGTCAACCGCAAGCCTGGATAGAAGTGAGAAAGACGCAGAGCGACGCAACCGGAGAAGAAAAATAGCAGAGCGAAGATGGGAAAGTCCATTTCACAGAGAGAGACTAATACATGCAAAGGATCTGCAGTTCGGAAGATCAAAGAGGGCGCTAGGGCGTCTTAATGTATAAGTCTCTTTGTATGTCTCTATGCGGGTACGTATGTACCTTTATGTATGTATGGATGGATGGATGCTTGTATAATGCATATCGTTGTCACTGCCCGTGTTAGCGCCAATTCAAAGCCTTTCATAAATTTCAATTATCTGAATTTCTCCAATATATGCCTGTATCAGGGCCGTATAATACACAATGTAATGTAACATTTATATAGCGCCGCTCGAATCAGCAGCATTCTCAACGGACGTATGTGCTTTGGCAAGCCGCAGGGGACAGAAAAGTGTTAAGGCGTCTCTGGAACTTGGAAGATCAGGGATAGTTATAAGCTGGTTCAGGAACTGTGGAAGACAGTTCCTAGCTTCCATAGATATATATATATACATATGATATATATATATATATATAGATTTTTGTCAAAATTTGTTGTTGTAGTTTAATTAACAACAGCGTGCGATAACAAAGATCATTAGCGTCGCTCTCCTCCTCCTTTATCCAAGCTTGGGACTGGCGCTGTCAGGTTGCAAACAGTGACGCAGGTAAAGATTTCATATTAGTTGTTTAATACATATACATTGTATGCGTGCAGACAAACGGACGGATGGATGGATGAATGAATGGATGGATTAATGGATAGATGGATGGATGAGCCTTCGTGAATAGATGGACGGACGATGGTGGACAGCGGTGTCCGTGAATACACGCTAGATATGTCGCTGAGAACGTCCATCTAATATCATCCGTTTAACGCGATACTCTCAGCGCCCGTCAAACACACAGCGCGTCTTCAAGAGTCGACGTAACATTGTTAACGACGACATCGCTCTATCGGGGGCGCTTTGCCGTCGAAGTACAGTACCCGGTGCGAAAGTCACGTTTCTTGCCCGGCGACGCTGGCACCCTGCCTAATTTCTGGGCGATTCTTCTAGCGCTATTTTATCCGCTATTTATGCATGTACGTCGCGCTTCGCGGGTCACTTGGTCGCGTCGGCGATTTGCTCAATCATCCGTAAAGCCCGTCACATACAGCGGAATATGTAAACGACAACCCTCGATGATTTAGCTAAGCTATCTTGCTTAATACCATTCAGAATTTATATGCCACGGACAGACAGACAGACAGACAGACTTATATAGATGCCTACATTCACACATACATAGATGATAGATACACAGTTTACATATACATACATACATACACATCACATATATATATACAATATATATATATATATATATATATACACAAAATAGATGATGTGCTAATGTTATAGTAATAGCAATGGTAATAACACAATGATAATTATTATAATAATATTAATTGTAATAATAATCCTAGCAATAATAATATTAGTTATATTAATAATGTAATTACTATAATAATAATTATGATGATGATGACGACGATGACAACTATGATGATAATGACAACAACAATAATCCTTACCTCTGACGATGGGTACATAGATATTAAGGTTGAGGCATTCCTCTTGCTGCTTCTCCAGAAACGGCAATATCCTCTTGAAATGTTCGACCTTGACCTTCGGCATCTGAGCCTCCAGTTCTTCAACACTCGGCACCCTCTGTGGACAGACAGGACGAAACGAATGCGCGACGCGTACCCCATCCCATTTCTCCATGGTGCTCGTTGGTGGCATGAACCTCAGCTCTCCCTGAAGAAGGGAGGCGAATTGTAGACCCTTGTAAGTGTCGATCAGAGGAAGGGTGCTTTTACTGAGCGTGACCTGTGTGCCACGCAGTTTCCCGTACTGCGTTTCGATCGTGCGCGAGCTCATTTGGGTTGCGAAGATCCTGGCGGTGATAACGGGCAGGTGAGCGCTCAGCCCAGCGCAGATGATTGACAGATGGATGAGGAGGGACATCTGAGGAGATGTGAAGCTGAACGAAGCTGCAGGCGAGTGATGTCTAAAGAAATGGGAGAATTATTTAATCGGTGCCAACCAGATGTATCTTGTCGCTTATTTATATAGCGCTTCTTACAGTACTAGCCATTCGGAAGCGCGCTTAGCGTAACGCCCCCAAGGAGATAAGAATGTCTTCAGACAACGAAGGGATGAGGGTGGGAACCCGATTAAAAGCTTGCTACGGATTATGGGGCTGGGGGGTGGGTCATTCCACACAGAGGAGCCCACGATGGCAAAGGCAGGGCGTTGAGCTATAGGCCTAGCAGTACTTGCCCGTATACACGTCTGGTAGAGGCGCTGTATTAAGGTAATTGCTACAGTACAACATTACATGTCTGTGTTAGTGGGTCTTGTGACCTTTTTGGGCTCCTGGTTGTCTTTAGTCAAATGACAATCACGATAATAAGTGCATGTTGTTGATTTAAAATGGGGTCAAAACAATCGCTTGAATTGAATTGTTCTTGAGGGCACAGAGGGCAGTGATGGCTGTGTGCAGTGATGTCTGCTTACGTCTGAGTGTTTTCGCTTCTTTTTAGTCACTCTGATTCTTTATCGTTATGACTCATGATCCGTCGTCATCGTCAGTATCATCATCGTCGTCGTCGCCGTCGTCATTATAATCGTCATCTTTATCCTCATTTAATCATCATAATTTTTATCATTCTTCTCCTCCTCCTTTTCCTCCTCTGTCTCCTTCTCATCCTCATTGTTCTCTCATCATTGTCAACTTATCATTTCATTTGTATTATCATCATTATTTCATTGTTATCATCGTCATAATCACCACCACCCTCATCGTAGTCGTCGTTGTTGTATTAATCATCATCATCCTCGTCTTCATCATCATCGCGAGAGCGATTGGCAGATGCATGCGAGTTGCCTGTCATCACTCTGCCCCATCTTATCACCAACTTCAGGACCAATTGCCCACCTCCATCCTGTCCATATTCTCCAACCCCTAACCTCGATTATCCCATAAAAGAATTATTTACCCTGATGAAACAGTCACCTGATTGGTTCTCGATCACTCCTCCATAGCCTTGATCATCGTAACCTTCTATCCTTTCTATCCGTTTCCAGGTCATCCGTCTCTGTAATCGTTCGGAAAGCCGTCACCAGGCGGATCATTCCGACGGCAACTTCTCCACGAGAAGGTAAACGACAAAGGCAACGACGAAGGTATATAACGCGGTGACGACGAAGGTAAAACGGTGAGATTTGACTCTTATGACGGTAACGCTATAGCACGCTTACGTTGAAGATGACGGTTGCTACGCTTTGAAGATAGTCGTACTGATGAAGGAATGACACAAGTCTCAATGACCCATCTGACTGGGATGTGTACTTCCAGATCCCGTATCGTTTTCCACTGATCCACGACCTAGTACGGCACGTCGTGCAGTACGATTCGTGGGTCGAGTCGATTCACACTGGCGCTGTACAAACTAAGAGTTGTGAGACAATCAAGAACCGGCGCTGGTTCCCTGGCGATTGACCGGTTTCTAGACGACGAAGATCACGTGGCGAGCTCCGGCTTCGAATCAGAGAGCGAGTGGCAGATGATGCGGCGAGATGCGTGTCATCACTGGCACGCGTCAGACTCAGCCTCTGGACCTAAATGGATGCGGTGGATGCGGAGTAAGAGAGAAGGTGGTGATGATGATGATGATGATGACGATGGCGGATGCTGTTAGTTGCGACTGTTCGAGAGAGAGAGACAGAGAGAGAGAGAGAGAGGCGTGGAATGCGAGAGTTGCTGTCCTATGATACGGCGAATGATCGTAGACACACAGATGGCTCTATATATATGGCTTCTGTAGGTGTTTGTATGGATTTGTTTGTATCTATCAATCTGTCGGGTCCAGTTACAATTACAATGATAATAATAATAATAATCTCTAAGTCTCTGGGAGAACCAGGTAGATGGTTAGGGTTATGCCCTGAGTTTAAAAAAGAAAAGAATAATAATAGTAATGATAATAATAATAATTATTATTATTATCATTATAATGATAATAGAGGCACCTTCACACCCTGGCGACGAGGACCACAAATTGCGCTTAAAATAATAATAATAATATGCGTGGGAACGCAGTCTGCCTCTTCGGGACATTGCCAACACTCCATTAGCTCATCATGGGCGATAACAGCATAATGTGAAACATATATGTGTAATAATAATAATAATAATATTAATAATAATAATAAAATAATCAATAATAGTAGCATTAGTAGTAAGCATATATTAAATAGTAGTATAGGCTAATAGTGGTAATAGTTATAATAATGATGCGCGTTAATGCCATCTGCTTTTCGTCGACATTACCATGCTAAATAATAATAATAAGGATATTATTATTATTATTACGATAATTAAATGTTATTATTAATAGTAATAATAGCCCACCGGGGACGAGGATCCAATTTTATGGCTATTCAGCCGAATAGGCCTACGAATAATTAGACTAACTATTCGGCCGAATACGAATAATTAGACTAACTATTCAGCCGAATACGAATAATTAGACTAACTATTCAGCCGAATACGAATAATTAGACTAACTATTCAGCCGAATACGAATAATTAGACTAACTATTCGGCCGAATGCGAATAGTGTACAAAATAGGTTTAGCGACAAAGTTCAAAACTCTAATGTAAGTACCAGTTTCAGTACTGTAAATTTGATACATAAACTAAAAGTAAACATTTAACTACATGTCATTTTTGCATCGTTCTACAGCCAGTCTGTGTAAACTAATTTAACTGAACTTAGAAATGAGACGGCTGACACTGCGATACCGTGGTTCAAACAGTAGAGTTGCTTCAGTTCAATCGATATCGCAGCCCCCGCTTGTGCAGAAACAGATGTCACGTGACCACTATTCGTATTCTGTCCGACAGCTACTATTCGGCCGAATACCGAATAGCTGTTTAGTCCACTTTGCGGCTCCGAATCGAATATGAAGCGAATATGCGATAAAGAGCCCTAATTTTTAACAATAGTAATATTGTTAACGATAATCATAATGGTAATAAAAATAACGGAAATAGATACACACACATACACAGAAATACATTCATAAATAAATACACTTTTAGAGGTAGGCCTATCACACTACGTCTTCTTTCGTATCTTGTTTCTGCCGTCTTAAGACGTTCGTTCTTCGGTTGTCGGGCTTTTTATGACCGTCTCTGCAATGGCTTCATTTAAAGTAAGCGCGCGTAAGCTATGTAATATATATATATATATGTATATATATATAGCTATATATATATGTGTGTATATGAGATACATATAAAAGATATATATCTTTATATATAAAAGATATATATATATATATTTGTATCGTATAGAATCACATCCGCGATAGTATGCGATGAGCGCCTCTATTTGGCTTGCGAATGGACTCTAATACGCGATTTATTGGTCAATAACGCAGAGAGCGTATGGCTAAAATAGGATAATTTGGCTCTCAGAGTTTCAGTAAGGAGCTTGTATATATATATATATATACATATATATATATATTTATGTAATACATATATATATGTATATATACATATATATATATATATATATGTATTATATATATATATGTAAGGGAACGGGAGGAACACGAAGACACAACTTCGCTCACTGCTCATGCTCTCGTAGTGCCAGTCTCAACCTTGGGAGGTGGGCGACGCAAATGATCTTTGTTATGACAGCTTCGTTAAACAGCAGCTAAACGTAAACGGCGAAGCAGGAAGACAGACAGACAGACAGACAGACAGACAGATAGGTGATGGAACATACGGAGTAAGAGAGAAACCGACTAACGGACAGATGTGAATGGCTATGTAGACATACAGACAGACAAACTTACATAAATAGACAGATAGATAAGCAGACATACATACATACAGATAAAGAGACAGATTAACAGACATGTCAACACTCAACAGATAGATAAACATATAGATATAGATTGACACAGAGAGAGACAGATAAACAGACATACAGACAGTGACACAAGCAAACAGATAGCTTGATTCCTATACAAGCAGCGTATACTGGATTGATTTTATTTCGTCTCCGTTTCACAGGTCGTTTATTGCTCCCTTTAGTGCCACAGTTAATGGTCACTTTTGCCGACGAATCGGTTTTTCCAGTTGAATCTCCATTTATATATCACCTATCTAATTCAGAATCCATCAGGTCTAACGCAAACTAGCTTAGCGTCGAAATCCAAGCCAATCTGATCCACCAGCGATTTTCCCTCTAAGCTGTGTGCATGTGCGGACCTTGGATCCAGCAAACACAAGAATTTAGTGTGCGCAAAAAAATTTCAGCACAAATAACAAGTCAAGATTTCCTAAGATTATGAAACTACTCAAATCGAGTCTCCTACTCTGTGGTCTACATTACTCTAGAAACTTTGTTTCCTTGGCTATCAATGAAGCAGGCGAAGTGGGAACGTTTTGTTGCAAATTGCGGTCTTGATGTCCACATTTTTTCTTCGAGATCACAGATCTCGCATGAAGTTGATCCCAGAACTCTGATGTACCCTCGAATCAGTTTGGCTGGTTGTGGGATCAGAGTGTTTATTACTGAACAGGTATAGTTGATGGTGTCCTATTGTTGTACATGCGAGACAGGCTGTTGCCTGGGACCTCAAAGAATGTACACAAATGTCTTCACTTGGACATTTGCTCCTGAGCTGACGCCATTAACCAGCTCTCCGACTGCTCGGCAAGTTTCTGCCGACATGATGTATTCTTCCACTGAGCTCAGTACCTTCCTTCCATCAAATCTTCCCAGTATGAACATACTTTTATCCCGGGTAAATTGACTGCAGTGTCTTCTGCGACGGATATTCAGACGGCCACATCTGATTGGAAGATACAAACACACAGAAGATTGAGAGGATGAATCAATGCTGCCATCAAAGACTGGCTTAAGATCTCTTAAGGGATCATTGCATAATTACGTAACGCTGGAAATAGCCGTTTTTCACCAACCCTGTAACGCATCGTAACGTGTCCATAGAACCACCAAACCCTCTGAGCGTTACGTCGTTACTTAGAACAAAACTCACTGTAGTTCCAGGTCTCCAAATTTAACCCCCATAAATGGTAGATAATATGTTTTTATTTAATATTATGTTTGAACTTCGATTTCACTGCCGTGTGTAGGCTTTGAGGCTAAACATTAGTTTATTGTAAATTTATATGCGAGGCCTACTAGCCGTATAGCCCAGCTTCGCTTGGAACTGAATTTTGAACTCATCGGATGTGCCCCGATTGTGTCTTTCTTAACTAACACAGGCATCACCAGACCTCTTTAGGAAGCTGGTCCGCCATTTCGCGCGGCAGCTCCGTTCGTTTTTTGTGCTCCTATTCACCTGAGATACACTTCACGATAGAAATATACAACACGCCACTTACTATGGTAATGCAAATGAAATGTACTATTATTATTTTAGTTTATGAGACACAAAAAAACTGTCTCGAGACCATACAACTCTGAATAAAACTAAGCTAAACTAATCGAAAAATGAGTCGCTTCCAATAGAATGTAACGTAAACATTTAACATAATAAATGATATTGATGATGGCAACAAAACCGTAAACACAAATGTGACAGAATGGAAAAGGAAAGAACAATAAAAAAAGACGAAAAATCGACAGAAAAATAGTCTACAATCTAAGGAAACTAAGGAATTATGCATACTATAGCCCCTGAGAGTCTACAATCATTTGGAAGATTTTGACGAGGATGCAGGGCGGCATCAGACGACCCCCAGCAGTCAAAATCATCGTCCGCAGCCACCACACACCGTTGGTTTTTAGCGTTGGGGTGTTCCCGCGGCGATGAGGGACTGATGGCTCTAAAAATAGAAGCCAATAAGGTGACAGTATTCTCTTTAAATGCATACTCACCCAAACATCGATAACATTCGAAGCCAAAATATAGTCTATAGGAGGCAGGCTGGCATTTTTCAGCCCCACCAGTCCACTTCCTCGTCCGCAGCCACCACACACCGTAGCTTTTTAGCGTTGGGATGTTCCCGCGGCGATGAGGGACTGATGGCTCTAAAAATAGAACCCAATAAGGTGACAGTATTCTCTTTAAATGCATACTCACCCAAACATCGATAACATTCGAAACCAAAATATAGTCTATAGGAGGCAGGCTGGCATTTTACAGCCCCACCAGTCCACCTTCTCGTCCGCAGCCACCACACACCGTAGCTTTTTAGCGTTGGGGTGTTCCCGCGGCGATGAGGGACTGATGGCTCTAAAAATAGAAGCCAATAAGGTGACAGTATTCTCTTTAAATGCATACTCACCCAAACATCGATAACATTCGAAGCCAAAATATAGTCTATAGGAGGCAGACTGGCATTTTACAGCCCCACCAGTCCACCTCCTCGTCCGCAGCCACCACACACCGTAGCTTTTTAGCGTTGGGGTGTTCCCGCGGCGATGAGGGACTGATGGCTCTAAAAATAGAAGCCAATAAGGTGACAGTATTCTCTTTAAAATGCATACTCACCCAAACATCGATAACATTCGAAGCCAAAATATAGTCTATAGGAGGCAGACTGGCATTTTACAGCCCCACCAGTCCACCTCCTCGCCCGAAGCCACCACACACCGTAGCTTTTTAGCGTTGGGGTGTTCCCGCGGCGATGAGGGACTGATGGCTCTAAAAATAGAAGCCAATAAGGTGACAGTATTCTCTTTAAATGCATACTCACCCAAACATCGATAACATTCGAAGCCATAACATTTTGATCGGGTTTTTTAATGGATTAGACGAACATATTTCAACGTCAAACAAACATCAACTGATGACTTGGACAGCACGGTACTTTAGAAGTATTTAGGGGAAATTCAACACTAAATCCCTGCTCTTAAAAGTAGGGTTGTATCTAAGTGGAACAACTATTCAGATGTAAGAAGTGGACAGTTATCGGCCACAATCTGTTCAAAACAAAAATTAATGATATATTACCATTACAACAATTACGACTTACTCGTCACTACTTGCTTCGTTTGGCCTTAGAATGAAACAGACGATGAGTGCATGGTCGAAGTCAGAGGCGTCAAACGTATTTGTAATGGCGGGTCAGTAGGAATATTTTCCAGCAAGTGGTGACAAAAGTGCAAAAGGTGCATGAAGAAAACAGGGTGAAAATCTCAGAGGGGGCCACACAAACAGTTGAATTGGGCTTTGAAAACGCGGATCCGATATGCATTACGGTTCCAAAACATTTCTAACAATTCTTTCCGATGAACATGACCTTCACATTTCAGCGCCACTCTAAATGAATATCGACCGATGTCCCGGACATTACGACAGCATCTCAATAAAAGTCATTAGATGAATTCAGACATTTGAATTTCTATTCTTAAAGTGATCGCAATCTGAATAATGATCTACATTGTATGATAGTGCAATAAACTAACTCATCTGCTGTCCGCTTTCTCCCGGGAGTCCGGCCAGATTTGTCGTTATCTTCCTCCATTCTGTTAACCAATACGAAACTGAGAACTTCAATCGTCAGCACTGATTAATGTTTTAATTGAAAATCAATGTAGCGCCACATCAAAAGAGAAAGCGCTAGTCATGGAAAGAGAAAACTGTGAATTGAAAAGCTCTTAACTTGTATCGGATAACATCAACAAAAGATGCCACACATGCACTTCTCCAAAGCAAAGGCATTTCACAACACAATGAAATCGCTAGAAGACATTTCAAATAATAATACTATATGTTTATCAGTTCGAACTGACAAGTATGCAGCAAGATTGCATGGCATGGTAGTAAGATTACATGGCATGGTAGTAAGATTAAATGGTATAGTATTAAGATTACAATGTATAATATTAATATTACATAGCATGGTAGTAAGATTACATGGTAGGGTAGCAAGATCACATGGCAAAGCAGCAAGATTACATGGCATTGTTGTAGCATCACATGTTATAGTAGTCAGATTACATGGTCTGCAAGTAATATCACATGATACATTAGTAACAGATGATAATTTTAACATATGTCAAATTCAACTGTTTGGAAGCTTTACAATTGCCCCTAGGGAGTGGACGGCTGAGTTTTGACATTCGTGCCAGCGTGTTATACCATTCAACCATGACAGATCCTAGCATCTGTTTCAGTCTCCTATTATCTTTCCACGACGACAGGTCGACATTCCTCTAGAGCATCGAATGCCTTGAGGTTGCTTTTGATACTACGTAAATAATTTATCTAGAAACTATAGTTCTGATTGGGTACTAAATAACATCGATGAAATTATTTATCAAATAAAAAGTTTTTAAGTTAAGATTTCAATTTTTTTCACTTTCTTTTTGTGTGTGTACTATTTGCCAAGGCGAATACTTCCGACTAGTTAAACAGTTGCCATATTCGGTCGAGACAAATGTCCGAGGCGATTTCCGGTCCGTCCCTAATCAGGGAGTTCGTGTTTCAAGGGTGGCGATCCCGGGGGTCGAGAGGACTAGTCCCCCACCTTTCGCAGAGTTAACACGTTATACGTTCGTCCCCCTCACATTTCTTACCCCTCTCATTGGGTGTCCCCCCACCCCTTAAACGAGATCGCCGCCTCTGTCGAGTTTGCACTTACAGTACCTGCCAAAGTGTTTATTGTACCAAATGTTTTTACTGCAATGCTCATTTATCATCGTTTTCCTAATCGTTTTGTTACTGTTGTTGACACATTTGTTATTCAGCCATAAGAACCAAAGCAGTTCAGTGGGTCATGTTTAACTTGCTTCCCGTACACAATTTGTCTGCAGTTGATATTTTGAATCGAATTAACGCCAGAGTAAATGTCCCCATGCATCAGGTTTCCCATGATATCACTCGATCAACTTAAATGTTGGCATCTCCAGTCTCTCACCTCAGCATTCGAACCGTATCGCCGATCTCGTACCAAAACTCTTGAAGCTACTCCTGGACGTGTCGCATCAACTCTTGGGGTCTGCTGTCGAATTGAGACATCATCGTCATTCGCCAGCCAGGAAATCTATAGACAAACGAATGAAACCCTAGATCAATTGTATTATTTCTGACGGTTTCCCTCAGAGCAAAGTCTAGTAATTCTTCATCTAGATTTGAGAGTGATCTTCTTCTCTCAGGCGCCACAGTGCTCCCTTTTCCTTCCATATGCCTGCAGTCTTGGAGCGTGCTAATATGCTTGACGTCGAACTATGGCGCGCTGAACTCTGGATTCGTAACACAATCACGTTCGTACGGCAGCAATCGATTTCTCTTAATCATGATGCCGCTCCTAGTTCTCAGAGACTTGTTGCGCAGAAACTTTGCGTGAGACTGCTTTCATCAACAGCTACGTGGGTTTGTCGGTTCTAGGGCAAGCGTTATTCCTCTCTGATAGAGCCTCTCATAGACCGTCGAGAGTTACACAACTTGTTCAGTTCATGGGTTCATTGGAATTGTATCGCGTTTCGTGCAGAACTATGACGAAATAGCGACACCTATGAATGACTTGACGCAAACACGATTCTCTTCCATGGACCAACTGTAGAAAGAAGCATTCAAAACTTTGCTCGATACCGAACAATTCCGTTTAGTTGCTGGCGTGCTGCGTCACTTATACCAGGCTATATATATCGACAAACGGACGCAGAGTCAAGCCAGTTAGTGCAAAAATTCATTGACAGCACCAGTTCCTACAGGCCTGTCGCGACTATTTAGCAATGTGATTTCGGTTCGTTTGGAAGAATGCATGTGCCGATGCATTGAAATACATTGCTCCTTCGAATTAATCTGTCGACAGTGCAAACGAGAGAAACGATTGGTCGCGAGCGTCTCTTCCATGAACTACACAGTGTATCGTCAACTCCGTCAATAGGAAGATACGTCGCAATTTCTCCGTCACCTGAAATATATATCTAGGGAAATTGCCCAAGCACTCACGTCATCTGCCCAGGGTCTCATAAAAACAAAGTGTTGAGGCATACAGGATAAACTGAGTCGCCGAAACCAAACGGACTGTATTCAAAGGTAGGCCTATATATATCAAAAGTTCTAGACCGCATACTACCAAACGCTGCGAGCCCCAAGCGACACACAGAGACATCCTACCAAACGCTGCGAGCCCCAAACGACACACAGAGACATCCTACCAAACGCTGCGAGCCCCAAGCGACACACAGAGACATCCTACCAAACGCTGCGAGCCCCAAACGACACACAGGCATCCTTCCAAGCGATACGAACCCCCAAACGACACACAGAGACATCCTTCCAAGCGATACGAGCCCCCAAACAACACACAGAGACATCCTACCAAACGCTGCGAGCCCCAAGCGACACACAGAGACATCCTACCAAACGCTGCGAGCCCCAAACGACACACAGAGACATCCTACCAAACGCTGCGAGCCCCAAGCGACACACAGAGACATCCTACCAAACGCTGCGAGCCCCAAACGACACACAGAGGCATCCTTCCAAGCGATACGAGCCCCCAAACGACACACAGAGACATCCTTCCAAGCGATACGAGCCCCCAAACAACACACAGAGACATCCTACCAAACGCTGCGTGCCCAAAGCGACACACAGAGACATCCTACCAAACGCTGCGAGCCCCAAACGACACACAGAGACATCCTACCACACGCTGCGAGCCCCAAACGACACACAGAGACATCCTTCCAAGCGATACGAGCCCCCAAACGACACACAGAGACATCCTTCCAAGCGATACGAGCCCCCAAACGACACACAGAGACATCCTACCAAATGAGCCCCCAAGAACATCTCAACACGCTAAGATTGCGCACGGATTACATAGACATTTCGCACACATGATTTCAAGATGTCTTGCCTTCATCTCCTGCTCCTTTCGTCTCTGGAAATATCGGATCCACTTCCTCCTTGCGAGCCCCCAAACGACACACAGAGACATCCTACCAAACGCTGCGAGCCGCAAACGACACACAGAGACATCCTACCAAACGCTGCTAGCCCCAAACGACACACAGAGGCATCCTTCCAAGCGATACGAGCCCCCAAACGACACACAGAGACATCCTTCCAAGCGATACGAGCCCCCAAACGACACACAGAGAAATCCGACCAAATGAGCCCCCAAACGACATACAGAGATACGCTAGAACTAGCAAAATGCGCTCCGATCAAGAACATCTCAACACGCTAAGATTGCGCACGGATTACATAGACATTTCGCACACATGATTTCAAGATGTCTTTCCTTCATCTCCTGCTCCTTCCGTATCTGGAAATATCGGATCCACTTCCTCCTTGCGAGCCCCTAACGACACACAGAGACATCCTTCCAAGCGATACGAGCCCCCAAACGACACACAGAGACATCCTTCCAAGAGACATCCTACCAAATGAGCCCCCAAACGACACACAGAGACATCCTTCCAAGAGACATCCTACCAAATGAGCCCCCAAACGACACACAGAGACATCATTCCAAGCGATACGAGCCCCCAAACGATACACAGAGACATCCTTCCAAGAGACATCCTACCAAATGAGCCCCCAAACGACACACAGAGACATCCTTCCAAGAGACATCCTACCAAATGAGCCCCCAAACGACACACAGAGACATCATTCCAAGCGATACGAGCCCCCAAACAATACACAGAGACATCCTTCCAAGAGACATCCTACCAAATGAGCCCCCAAACGACACACAGAGACATCCTTCCAAGAGACATCCTACCAAATGAACCCCCAAACGACACACAGAGACATCCTTCCAAGAGACATCCTACCAAATGAGCCCCCAAACGACACACAGAGACATCCTTCCAAGAGACATCCTACCAAATGAACCCCCAAACGACACACAGAGACATCCTTCCAAGAGACATCCTACCAAATGAGCCCCCAAACGACACACAGAGATACGCTAGAACTAGCAAAATGCGCTCCGATCAAGAACATCTCAACACGGTAAGATTGCGCACGGATTACATAGACATTTCGCTCACATGATTTCAAGATGTCATGCCTTCATCTCCTGCTCCTCTGTCTCTGGAAATATCGGACCCACTTCCTCCTTGAATGTCAGAGCATCCTTGTACGTCGTCATCGTCGAGCGCTCCCGCCCTCCCCTCCCCCAGACAACGCCTTTATTTCTCAACATCCTAGCCACCCCAGACCAACAACAGCATTCCTCAACGTCAGATCTAACGGTTGTAGCGTGCAATCAGACAACTATCTTGGAAGTTTCGCGACTGTAAAGGTTTCTATGCAAATATCATCGAGTGTTCTTTGTCACCAGATGTAGAAAGTTACACTGAAGACGCTTTGGAGGTGATAAAACTAACGGAGTGGTAGTTTTGCATGTTATGTATGTACAATTTCCATTACTAAACTCAGTAATTCATTGATTAAATTAAAGTTTCTATAGTTTCTCACACCTTGGCAGGCTGTAAGCAAACGGCAGACAGTATAATTAGGGCGTATTACTTTAGTAGAGCATTAGGGATGAACCAAGTTTTAATTTCTTGTCGAATCCGAGTACCGAGTATTACGGACAGGGGCGTCTGCCCCATTGAAACCTTGGAGCAAATACTCCATCTATAAAGTAAGAGGGAGATCTCATTGCAAAATTATGGGGTTACAGTTGATTTGTAAGTTTTTACCATTAAAAATCTTTTATTATTTGAAGTTGAGCCATTTTCTTCTATTCTACTTTGTCGATGTGTGCACCATTAACTTATTCAATCTATTATTCATCCTTGAATAATATAATGAGTCAGTCAAAATTTGGAGGGGAAGTTGCTCCAATTACTTAGGGGATGATAGACGCCTCTGAGTGCGAGTTCAATTTTGCAGAGTCCAAGTCTAGAATATTTAAAATAAGTCTCATTATCTTGATTTTGAGTTTGGCAGTTTGCACAATTTTTCTGAATTTGTTTGGTGTTGCCTTAGTCTACACTAGGAAGTTGTAACTAGTAACCACTATTAATAACAGTATTTTTTTAAAATTAGGTTGATTGTCATTTTGTAGATATAAATAGCAGTGTGTGTGTTTAGTTAGGTCGATTGTCGTTTTGTAAATTAATAAATCCGATTTTCGGTTCAAAGCAGAAAATCGAAAAGATTAATACTCGGACCCATTGTTTGTCCAAGTCCGAGTATTGTCAAGTACTACGAGACTCCGGCCGAGCCGAGTTCAGAGCCGAGTTTCAGTTCATCCCTACACAGCTTATCCCAAACTGTGTTCTGTGGAACCCAGGGTTCGGTGAAGACAAGGTTCTACGGAAAACTTTCGGTGTGAACAATAAGCTTCAAACAATTTAAAATAAAACGAATTTATCATAGGAGGCTTTGGCTATACATCTGTGTAGAATCTCATATGAAAGAATTCAAATGTCAATGATATTTGTTTTGTTGTTAATCTTATCTAGGCTTAAATATATTAGTCTGCATTCTCGAACATTTGTACCTACAACAGAATTTGTTGTTTTAGGATGGGGGTTAACGCCAAACATTTTTTGTATCGAATGGGTTTCCACGGTCAAAAAAGATTTGGCAACGCTACTGTGGCATGCATAGTTATGTTATTCACCTGTGGGCTTAAAATTGTAGATTTTAATAGAAGCAATTCCCTTTGATCAGGGTTCCTAGTTTTCAATTTTATCAATAATCCCAAGTCTGAAACAGTGACAACGCCGCCTTGCTTACTTTCTATTAAAAGATTTAAATGAACATAAGTGATGTGATATAAAAATTGCGTTATTCTTGAAACAATATAAATTATAAACGATAAAACCAATTTCATGATTGTGTTTTTCAGTTTTACCAATCAATCAGAAATAAATTTACCGATTTTCGACCATGCGTTCGTATGGACCGGAAGCTCTAATACATTATACGAAAATGAAATATTTAGATTTCCCTAGATCAAAATACGTAAGTAAGTCAAGTCACTTCAGTTTTGGACAGATATAATCTAAGGAACAGACTCACAGGTAGGGCTGCCGCGAGTACTCGACTCCAAAAGTTACTCGAGTAATTTTTTTGTGCTCGAGTACTCGCACAATCGTCGCGTTCTTCCACTTCCGGCCGGGAAATTGTAATTTCGGGTTCCAGACGGGTTTCTGTAGCCTATGTTTTATTTTTGTGTAACATAAAATTACAAATTTTCAGTTTCTTTTGCTGTTCAGAAGCTTGTTAGTTGTTACATTGAAGATTTAACTTTATCGGTGCTCCAGAGCTTTAGTTAGAACCGAGTACTCGACTCCAAAACTACTTGTTAGCGGCAGCGTGCTCACAGAGGAAAATTTAGATATCCATATATTAAAAAACGTTAGTAAGTTAAATCTCAGGACTCAAACGAATCGACTAATGGCAATCCTAAACTGGGCCCTTCCTTGCCATAACTTGTGTTGCCATATATCAGCTTGCCTGGTCGACATTTCGTCATCATAGTCGCTTATTTGTATTGAGTAGACATAGTTGTAATGAGACGAGATCCTGCGCCAACTTCACTTGTCAGTGTCGGCATAAACAACCGCTGGTGACTTAAGCGGATAAGTTCATCGGAAAATCTCCGTCGCATCGTCGAAGTCTTTAGCCACCCCTAACGGTCAGCTGAATGGGCCTCCCTTAGATGCGGACCAATACGGCAACTCATTATACCTAGACCAGTGGCTGTATTCTTCACACACCGTCACATGGTTAGGAAAATATTTTGGCAATCACCGTTGCAGTGCGGGACATAAATCCCGGAGGATGGCGCCACTATTCGCTTGATGGCTTGATACACATCGTTCGCGAACGATGGTAAACTTCTTCATTTATACAAAAATTGCTTTATTGAAATCGACATAAAGATTCTGATGTAAAAGATGACATCTCTTCTGATGCACGTAAGTTGATTTGGACAATATCTGTGAGAAGAGAATGTTCCGCGCCCGCATATTACTCCACAAAAGACGCGGACACGGTTCTTATTGGCTAGGCGTCTATTAATCGCTAGGGGCGCTTTATGCGTCTTCAGTTAAAATTACAAATAAGTCCTCATTATTTTGTGAAACATTTGTGGTCTTTCAAATAAAGTCTTGCGACAAAGGTCTCCTAGCAACGCTGCGCATTAATAGAAACAAGGATCTAATTGTGGAAGTTTATTATGCTAAGCAATCGCTTGGAGTTTCAAATTATTATTATTATTATGTTATCGCCCATGATGAGCTAAGTGAGTGTTGGCAATGTCCCGAAGTTGTGGAAGTAATAAGATTTCGATGTAGACTTTAGCGCTGCAATAGTTTATGGTTAATTCGGTTAGAAATATACAAGTGCGACTCCAGTCAAAAGTAATAAGACGGAAAGATTATTTAATGGCAAAAGACATGATTTAGTTGTCATAGCAACAACAAGCCAGACTAAACTCATGGTTTTAAGACGTAAGGAACAAAAATATAACTGGCGTCATTTAGCATTTACGAGCATTATTATTATCATCGTCGTCATTATTATTATTGTTTTTCTAGAGGTACATAGGGGTTTGTAAAGCTTATGGGGCTTTGTTCTTGAATTAGTGGCCGTGCCAATAACCAGTTCATATTCCTATAAACTAAGTTTACTCTTATAAGTTATATAACCAGTGCATTATTGACAAAGCATCATAAACGTGGTCCTTTTTGCAGCATAGTTCCTATCTTTACAACAGAGCATTTATATCCACATAAACCGAGCATTATTCTAATAAGAGGATGTTTGTTCTTATAAACAGCACTCCCATAAACATCATTCATTCAATAAACCATTTATTGTACACAATTGTACCTCCTTCACAGCATGATTGCTCCACGAATAAACAGTTTTTATTCCTATTAAGTTTTAAATTCCTAAAACTAGTGTGTATTCGTCTTTAAACACATGATTCCTTCACAGTACAATAAGTTCCTAAAACAGAGCATTTATCAACACAGAACAAATATTCCAATAAACACTTGATACACATAAACATCATTCAAGCAAAGCTATTAAAGTGTGTTAATTGTAAACAGCATGTATTCCAAAAAGCGAAATTTATTCCTCCTACAAACAGCATTCACACCATAACCCGAACATCAGTCGAATAAACAGCATTTACACCATAAACAGAACATCAGTCTAATAAACACCATTCACACCATAAACCAAACATCAGTCTAATAAACAGCATTTACACCATAAACAGAACATCAGTCTAATAAACAGCATTTACACCATAAACAGAAAACATCAGTCTAATAAACAGCATTTACACCATAAACAGAACATCAGTCTAATAAACAGCATTTACACCATAAACAGAAAACATCAGTCTAATAAACAGCATTTACACCATAAACAGAACATCAGTCTAATAAACAGCATTTACACCATAAACAGAACATCAGTCTAATAAACAATACACCATAAACAGAACATCAGTCTAATAAACAGCATTTACACCATAAACAGAACATCAGTTTAATAAACAGCATTTACACCATAAACCGAACATCAGTCTAATAAACAGCATTATTTCCACACGGTTCATCACTGCTGGCTTGTTCCTCTCGACTTGGACCAAAACTAAGAAGCAGGTATTGGACAGCATCTAAGCAGTTGGAGGCGACCTGTTGTCTTTCGTGGAGGCAGGTGTCGACACATCAGGTCCTTCTGGGATCATTGCAGATTCCGGAATCATGCTCACTTTGAACCTGTGTTTAACAATGTAGTCCTGTTACACATTACGACGATAGAAAACAATGACAGAATACAATTACAGATTAAACTGTGATATCATACAAGTTTACATAAATCAGCTAAAGAATACAAGGACACATTACAATTCAAGATTTACCTACAGATTACAATTCCCACTTACGAATTAAAATTATGGATTACAATTACGAATTTCAATAGCAGGTTTTAATTTTACACATTACAAATACATTAAAATTCACAATTAGATACTACAAACACATAATCTTTCAAACACAAGCACATATTGCACACGTATTACAAACACATACCAAAATAATTCACAGACAACACTTACAGATCACAATAGTACCCTACACTTACACAAATCACATATAAACAACAATTGACGCAACTCACCTTCCGACGGCCGGAGTTGCATTATTATCAAGCGACATCGACGCCGATAGTCTCTGCTTCCGTCCCATCTTCCTCGGAGCGTGGCCACGCTGCATCCCGATCATAACGACTTCTCCGTTGCACAAATCGGAGACTGGCGACTGTGGGCTGTCTAGGACGTTCCCGGTGCTCACCCGAACCCGTAAGACCCGGCGAGAGACCTGCGAGTTGCCGCTGTCGATGAGGGTGTTGCGGATCGTAGGGGACGATTGGAGGAGCTGTTTGGCAGCGGCACTGCTTCCGACTGTGTGGTAGTAGCGGTCGCCGACAAGGACCGTCTCCCTCGACTGCTGCATCTGCTGTCGACGCTTCAGCTCGTGACCCTCGTGCGACAGCTGACGAAGGAACTGAACGAAAGATGGACAGAGTGTCAGAGACAGAAGGAATGGTGTAATACATTCATTCAAAGGACTTCTATAACGAGTATATATATGATTGATTGGCCATCAAAACAAGCAACTAGTAATAGCAGCAGCGATCCATACATGGAACTTTCTATAAACTTCTTAAGACTTTCCTTTTTGACCAGGCCTGGGTCGGGAGCACCTCTGAATAGTCATCTTGAAGAGGTGCTATATAAATTGCATTGATATATATATATATATATGTATATGCATATCGTATAATGTATGTATGTATAATATATTTGCACTACAAGACAAGAACTGGATTTCCTTCTGCATGCATCCCACTATCATGGGACCTCTACGATGTAGTTTAGTGATTTTTCGGTTGTGGATCTGACTGCTTTTCAAGGAATGGCCTAACATTGGATCTTCGGCTCTTGCCTAGGAGCTCTCTAACTCATTCCTACTCAACTCTGATATCTGTCTTCTTTGGCAGAGGTCGGACTTCGAGTGCCTCGGATTTCTTGACGAGGTGCAATATCAAGTTTCATTGATTGATTGGTCATCAAAACAAGCAACTAGTAATAGCAGCAGTGATCCAATTAATAATTTATTATTAATTACAACTAGCCATAATCCAAGTCCTGACTGAGAGGGGGTTACCTCTGGGATGCCTTGTTCCCGGATTGGCTCTGGGACTCCGGTGAAGAGAGATGGATCGTGCTGTAGGTCCTGAAGGATTATGCAACCATTTATAGAACACAGCTTAACAGTCACAACAATGCACAGTCGAAAACAATGAAAACTAACCAAACCTACAAGCAACAGCCCCCAAAACAAACTGATCTAAAATAATTGACCATTGTGGAGAGGACCTCTGAGTAGAAATCATGAAGGGGCGCTATATAAATGCTTGATCACATTACATAAGTTGTAGAAATGATATTACTACTAATAACAATGATATTCTTATGCTATACAAAATAAACACATACATTCTATGGAAAATAGCTTTAACATCCTGAGGGATTAGTATTACATAAGGTGGAAAAAGTAATAAATTTTAATTGATATTTGTACCACAACTTAACTTTTGCTTTCATTTAAGATCTTAAATAAATAGATGAAATAATAATAACAATATTACTCCTCCTAAAGTAAATTCTTTATTCCCACAGAATCTCAGATAAAATAATTGCAAGAATCATACAATAGACGAACTGAAAATAAATAGTTCTGCTACTGAAGGATATTCTGAACGAATACACAGTTAAATGAATGATTATAAACATTCTGCATTTATTAGGCGCCGCTATCTAACAACGAAGCATCAATCGATGACACTGAGCAATTATGAGTGTATGACTTGCTCGAAGTCCCTACACAGAGGAGGATATTGAGCCATTGCTCTCTCCACGCTACAAGGTGACCACTCTAACAAATCAGCTACCTTATAACACATGGGGTGTAAACGAATAAATAGCAACCAGAAATCAGAGCAAAACTTACGGAAATGACGGTGTCGACGAGCAGATCCGGGTTCTTCGCCTACAAAGTAAAGAAAATTGATCATCGAACTATTCGGGTTGGACGATAGTTTAGCAAGTGAGACTAGTAAGTGGGACGTCTCTCTTAACCGGCAGCGCTACTGAATGGTAGAAGAATATGGGTTTCCAGGCACTTGGGCAACTAACGACAAAGCATCAATAGATGTCAAAGGAGGAAGAAGAGGAGGAGGGGGGATTGAACCCATGTACTCTACCAAGTTACAAGGCGACCGCTCTAACCAATTCCACTTGTCAATTAAGTCCCTTTATCTGCCTGCACCTTTGCAGTGTTTGAAATCAGTAAAAAAATCAGCTAACCTTAATATCTGAGAGGACATCCTTTGCCATCTTTGCCATGTCGAGGCAGGCGCGACCCTTGATCGTCTGGTAGGTACTTCGCGCAAACTAAAACACAGATCAGGTAGAGGCTCTATAAAAATCACCTCACTGTTGTGTTTACCTCTAGCAAGTGTAACCACTCAGGAACAAATAATTACACTACGAGTAGACATTATCATCATCATCATCATCATTGTTTTTACTATTATTGCATAAGTTATGATTATCATAATAATATTAATTGTTATTATAGACAATCATTATTTGTCGTAATTACTCTTATTATAACAACTGTGAACAACTTATGCATGTCCTGCCAGAGTAGATTTCTTGAAGGGGCACTATACAAATGCTTAATTACATTACATTATAGTTACTTTCTGAATGTAACGTAACATCTGTATTGTATGTCGGATGATATACATTGTACTTACTGCAAGATCTCGCTTCCAGAAAGCAGCTGTGGCGGGTGACATGGCCCTATGTGGGGCGATTTCCTTTATCTGCAAATTACAACGTAAGCGATTATTCATCAATGTTATCAGAACCAAATTGAAATCATCAATTACCATCATCATCATCATAGTTACGTATTATTAACAGCATCAAAATTATTATAAATTAGTATGATTATCATTATTATTATAATACATTTATTAATTGGCAATATCTAATGACAAAGCATCTATCTATGGCACTTAGTAATAGTAAGTGAATGACTTAAGTTAAGTTATCCACACAGTAACTGTCACAGAGGAGGAGGAGGAGGAGGAGGAGGAGGAGGAGGTGGAAGAGGATCGAACCCATACTCTACAGCTCCAAGGCGAACACTCTAACCAATTGGCCACCAACATCATCATCATCACCACCCTGATCTCTGTTATCACCACTATTACAGGTCACTATTATTTGTTGCTATAATTAATCTAACTTTTGAAGATTATTATACTTAAATTAAATCCGACTTCGAGAATCCATAGAAAAACTGTTCTTTTCAGCCGTGCTAGGGTCGGGAGCGCTCCTGAAGTAGTAGCGCTATATAAATCTTCATAATGAACGAATGAATGAGGACGTGCCTTGAGGACAAGGATGCCCATGAGGAATATGCAGATGATGTTGAGGACAGTGAGGAGGAGGCTGACGGAGGCCAAGATGGCCGCCTCCGTTGGCATCTCACAGCTGTACATGAACTCGTATTCATTGTGGAGCAGAGGCCGACAGTTCGGATAGATGCCAGAATAGGTCGACTGAAACACACACACACAGATCTCTCTCTCTTTGTTTTATATTGAACAATACAAGTGGAACAATTACAATCAGCAATTACAATTAGTAATTACAATTAGTAATTACAATTAGTAATTATAATTAGTAATTACAATTAGTAATTACAATTAGTAATTATAATTAGTAATTATAATTAGTAATTACAACCAGCAATTACAATTAGTAATTACAATTAGTAATTACAATTAGTAATTACAATTAGTAATTACAATTAGTAATTACAACCAGCAATTACAATTAGTAATTACAATTAGTAATTACAACCAGCAATTACAATTAGTAATTACAATTAGTAATTACAATTAGTAATTACAATTAGTAATTACAATTAGTAATTACAATTAGTAATTACAATTAGTAATTACAATCAGCAATTACAATTAGTAATTACAATCAGCAATTACAATTAGTAATTAAATTAGTAATTACAATTAGTAATCACAATTAGTAATTACAATTAGTAATTACAATTAGTAATTACAATTAGTAATCACAATTAGTAATCACAATTAGTAATCACAATTAGTATTTAGGCCATAATTACAATCAGCAATAATCAATTAATCTATATTACAATCAACAATTACAATCAGCAGTTAGGCTACAATTACAATCCTCCACAACAATTAGTAATTATAATTAAAATCACACAATCAGCAATCGGCAATAACAATCATTCTTTACTGCACCCTGCTTTAAGTCACCGTCGATTTATATCGTCATGTGATAGTGGCACGATACTAAAGTCATTGGATTAGATATGATTACAGAGAGTGTACTTACATTATCTGGAGTCAAAGGAGGATGCGAGATGGCTGAGACCAGGGCCAGACCCCAGAGCATTCCCTGGAGATGGAACACAGCGAAACTCATTTAAAGGAAGAGAAACTTATAAATGGAAGAAATAGTTGTAAACAAATATAAAGAAACTATCGATAAACAAGATAAGAGAAATAAACAGAAGAGAAATGAGTTAGACCAAGAGACTATTATTATTATTATTATTATTATTATCATCATTATTATTTTTATTCTCCCACCCAAACTTTCCCAAAAACTACTCTCAATTTAACCGCAGATCATAATATAAAAATGTTCACTAGTATGCTGTTAATTCTACTTTTCTTGTTCACCTTCACTTATGTCAGCATTTCTGCATTTTTGTCAGATTTTTTCTTTCGAAACAAACAAAAATAATATTTTATATATATATATATATAATCCACATTATCATCCTTATTATTTTTAGAAATGATCTAACCTTGTGAGAACTTAGGCTTAAGTACAGAATGTACACAGCATTATTAAACTTTCATTACTATTATATATATATTGCTATTATTAATGATGTTATAATTATCATGTAATCACTAAAAGAAACTAGTTTTAATAATAATGATGAGCAAATGAAAAGGATTTGATCAAGGTAACTACACGGTAGCAGAGGAAGAACCATAAACGAAAAGTAGAAATTATTCGATAAAATAATCAAATTTGATAAAAACATAGCAAACAAAACCAAAACAAGAACGAAAGCAAGTTAAAAAAGAAAAAACCTGGCTGAAAAACAAAATAACTGTTAAACGGAAACAATACCAGAAGTATACCTTTAATATAGTAATAAGTCCTAGAAAAAGAAAAAAACAGAAAGTGATGCCGGCTTGCATCTACAGGAGGACAAAACTTGACTGTACCAGTATTATAATCGTACTGGTATAGCTCTTCATAAAGATATCCCTCATAGAGGCTCCCATTTCATACACTCTGATCCTAAATTATGGAACTCTCTCCTCATGCATCTGCCTGTTCTGTTAAATATCTCTCTCCTTGTATCTGTCCATCCTCCTCAATATCTCTCCTCCTATATATATAGATATATATATATATGTATATATATATATGTATATATATATATATGTATATATATATATGTATATATATATATATATGTGTATATATATATGTATATATATGTGTATATATATATATGTATATATATATGTATATATATATATATATGTATATATATATATATGTATATGTATATATCCTCCTCAATCATTTACATCATGTTCATCTCAACCTAAGAATCACCATCTCCTAATTGCATATTAACCATATGTGCTCCCTCTTCATCTTAACCCATCCATTTTCTGTGTAATTATTGATCTCATTACAGAGCTCTTGCCTTTGAAGTGAATCAATACAACCAATTAATTGCTAGTCATGTAAACAGTTAAACTCACCGCGTTGACGGCAGGCGGCAGCAGAGAGGCGGAAATTGCCACCCCAACGAGGGACCCGGTGTTTCCGCCCAGAATGGAGAGTGCGACACCCGCCCCAGAGGGCAGCGCTATCATGACCCCGACCCACAGGCTCCGAACCGCACCCCTGCAAGAACGAAGGAAAGACTTGTCAGTGAAAGGAGAAACTTCAGGCTCTCAACTATGCCACTGATCAGAGGACTCTGGGATGTCAATCACAAGTTGTAGCAGTAATATTACCACCAATACCAATAAGTAATCATACAACAACTACTACAAATGATAATAATAATAATAATAATAATAATACAACTACTACTGTAAATCATAATACTATACAACTACTACCAATTTATTAATTCTAATAATTAAACTACTGCTATTAATAATACTAATACTAATTATACTACCACTAATAATACTAATACTAATATCACTACTAATAAGAATAATACCACTACTATTACTAATAACAACAATAGTAATACTAATCATACTAATACTAATAATAATAATACTTAAAATAATAATAACACCTACAATAATAATAATAAAAAATAATAGAGAAATTTGTAAGGATATTCATAAATGGATGTCTACTCAACAGACCTTGCCTGCATTTCTGCTGTGGGCCATGACTCTGAGCTGCCCCATCGGGCGGCTGTGTTATTAATGGAACCAGTGAACAGACCAAAGAGGAAGCCTACAACCAGACAATAACATTGGCCACATTAGGTTTGATTTTATTACCTTGTGTTATTCAACTTTTATTAATTTCTAGGCTATTATGTTATATTGGCTCAAATTGTTAGTATTGGTAATAGTTAACCATGTTGGCCTAGCCTAGGCAAGACTAGTATCAATTCAGTGAGCCCTGAGAAAGGCTTACTCTTCCTCCTGTTTCTCCCTCTACTTCTCCTTTCCCTTTTTCTCCTCTTACCTTTTCTTCTCCTCCATCTTCCTCCCAATCACCCATAGATTATATTGCTTATTCTCTCCTTCCTGATCCTTCTCTTCCTCCTTTTCCGCCCTCCTTCTTCTTCCCTCCCATCCTCTTCCTCATTCCCCTCTTTTCTCCTTCTTCTCTTCCTCCCTCAATTCCTCCTATTTCTTCTCCTCTTCCTCCTCCTCCATACTCTTCTCCCCCAGATCACTTTGGGTCAGATTGAGAAGAGTCCATCGCCCAATTCCATATCCTCAGGCGAAGACAAGAGACTTAAAGCCCAGTACAGCGTCTTTTGTCGTGCTAACCAAAGGTAAGACAGATGGAAAGACCAATGAGTTCATTCCGCACTCCGAGCTTCCATAGATCGGGATTCTTGACGACGATACCGAAAGTGAAACCGATTATCGGACCCTAAAGAACAGAAAAAACCCAGACTTTCACTTTTCGTTATAATCATCATGTATCATTTTCAACTTTATGACATATTCACTGTTGTTCATCATATGAATTTCACGTTAATTCATCTTTTCACTTATTCACTTTAGTTTATTTTAACACTTTTGTATGCTTGATCGCCTTCACTTTCGTTCATCTTATCACATATTCACTTTCATTTAACCAATTCCTATCACTTTCGTTTATCTTATCATTTTCACCTGCATAATCACTTTCACTTTCGCTTACTTTATCACTTTCATTTTCGTTTACGTCATCAAGGCAACGTAAGAAAGATCTCAATGCAAACATTGTTGGGCATGCCAACATGTGTTGGCAAAGATAGGGCAGATGAAAAGGGAAAAGAGCTTCATATTAGAGGATCAATTGAAATCAGATTGAAAGACTAGTGAGTGAGAAACAACTGACTATGACTGACCATGAGAGGTGAAATGAGCATACTGGCGACGAGTACAACGGAACTGCTCTCAGCCAATCCCAGTCCAGCAATCATGCTGACAAAGAAAACAATCAACAGAGACAATCAGAGAGCGGACAATCAACTACTAAGATGATGAAAGAAGAAGATGGTGATGGAAAGGGAAGAGGAGATGATGAGGAAGTAGGAGAGGAGGAAGAAGAGGAGAAGAAGAAGAAGTAAACGAAGGAGGAGGAAGAGAAGATGAAGAAGTGGAAGGAGAAGATGATGAAGTAGGCAGAGGAGGAGGAGGATGAGAAGATAAAGAAGTAGAAGATGATGAAGTAGGTGGAGGAGGATGAAGAAATGAGAAGAGCACAAGATGAAGGGGTAGGAGATGGAGGAGAAGAAGTGGAAAGAACATGATGAGAAGCTGAATGACAAGAAAAATTAAGAAGAGGAGAAGATGATGAAGAAGTACAAGGAGAAAAAGAAGCAGGAGAAAAGTGGGCCTAGCCGGAACCGTTTTTTCCACGGAACCTATCTGTTACAACACTGAGCACCAACCTTGCTAAAATGATGAGAACGAGAAAGTCGAAGGTGAGCGCTGCATTCGACTGAACAGCACCAACCACCTACAGTCAAAGAGACAGACTCATTTAAGGTAGATTCATTCTGAAGGTCTCTGGCAATCATAAGATATATGGTCCCTAACTATATTGTCTGCCTAACTTTTGTATAACTGCCAGTAGTCTATAGTGTGCTTGTTGCATACACCCAATGTTTTTCACATTCAATGTACACATTTCAACGTGAATATTAGTTAACTAGTCGTGTAATTCACATTCTTGGTATTTATATAACAAAACCAGTTACTATATTTTCTATGAACATAGATAACCTGTCAGCAGTTCCTTGGTCCCTTAAGAGTCCAACATTCAATCAACTGGTATCTCAAATACCCATCAATCAATCAATTACAAGATATCTCACACCCTTCAATCAAATGGTATCTCAAATATCCAGCATCAATCACGAAATAACACACTGGGCCAGCATTTAATCAATTGGTATCTCAAATACCCAGCAATCAATCACGAGATATCTCACTGGGCCAACAATCAAGCAAGTAGCAACTCTTGCACCCAACAATCAAGCACCTGTCCAACTTTCAATGAAAACGTACATCACCTGTGCAACTGTCAAACGAGACTTGATGGACTTTACAAATTCACGCCTTTCACTCTTCTCCTGCTTTTCCCTGTAACAGCGATAATACTTCAATACTTAAACATCAAAGATAGTTAAGACATTATC
This sequence comes from Bimastos eiseni, assembly GCA_959347315.1. NCBI lineage: Eukaryota > Metazoa > Annelida > Clitellata > Crassiclitellata > Lumbricidae > Bimastos > Bimastos eiseni. The sequence goes on from OY365822.1 coordinate 923,877, forward strand.
ATCATTATTATCACGAAAATAATCATCAGATCGGAAGGTGAAGTAACTGAAAAAATATGTCAACAGTTCTAGTTTTTCACTTATACACCCGGTATTTCACTTATATGCTATGTATTTCACTTTTATGCCAGGTATTTAATTTATACACCAGGTATTTCACTTATACACTAGGTATCTCACTTAAAAAGCAGGTATATCATTGGAACACTCGGTACTTGACATTTGCACCAGGTGTTTCACTTATAAACCAGATACTCATTTTTTTATACACAGAGTGGCATAAATTTCCAGGCTTTATGAACCAGTGCACATCTAGAAGAAGCCTGTACCTTTTATGTCTTCACTGACTCTCAGCGGCCTCTCTTAATCGGTTACACAAATCTACATTCCTCTTCAGAGAATGATAGATTTACAACTCCCTCCCTGTAGAAATCCTCTCTGCTCAATATCTATCCCCTTGCATGCCTGCCAAGAGGGGGCCATAGGGGACATATGCCCAGGGGCTGCTATCGACTTATGAAAAATATTATAATCAGTTATACGATGTTCGTGATTTACAATTTGGCTCTATCTTCATTCTTCCATGGAGTTGATCACTTACTGAGATTTTTCCTCTGTTTCGTCATATCCGCCAGACTTGCCTGAGTAATGGAAGCTCGCCGGAAAGACACTGGAAAAATAAACACGTGGCTTAGTAATTATTATTATTACGATTACAATTGCAAGTAAGCAGAATATATGTAGAATGATCGAAACATCATCTAATAATAAACTGCTGTATGATCACAATATAACTTTCAAGACAAGGTGATTTTTTTACCAATATTTAATGCGAACATGATACAATAACTGCCCAACAGTCATAAATGATCATGGAAAGTCATCATCACCTGCTACTAGAAGTTTCCCCACTGTGGGTTCCTCCAGCTGGAACTGGCTACCTCAGTCCCTTAGGATCAACTATTGTTCTTTAACCTCTGATCAGCTCCATAAACACCTAAAAACCGACCACTTCATCAGTGAAAACACAGGCCTAGGTCGGAAGCCTCTCTGGCCTTAAGTGGCGCTATATTAATACTTGATCACAATGAAAACACTGTCCAAAGAGATTTGAAAACGGCAGAAATTTCGGCTCCTCAGGCTGAAAACTGTTTCCCTCGTAAACCCACCTGACAGATGTACCCGCAATGCGACCGAGACCAAAGGCAGTCAACCGATTCAAGACATGATCACAGTCTCGTGTATCGACAATAAACTTAATCTGGAAAACATTAATTAAAACAGAGTCAATCAACAACTCAATCAAATAGCTAATTAGTCAATCAAATAAGAAACCATTATTATTAGTAGTATAGTTAGCAGCTGTAGTTTTAAATGTAAAAGTACTGAATTGGTGTTTATTGCAGTAAACAAGAATTGCAGTAAGAGTCACGAATCACCAAGTACTGCGAAATAGTAGCCAAGATGACCAATAACTTACTATACTCACCTTGAACCAACATTCTAGATTATTAACCTAACTTCGGTAATAAAACACACTACCACTAATACCAATACTACTGATAGTACTACTACCACTAATGCTGCTTCCATTTTACTACCTGCTACTACCACAACTACTCCAACAACTAAAACCACTAATATTACCACCAGCTAAATGAGGTTAACATACTACATACAAAGGTTGCAACAAAACCAACACATTTTCCGACCCTGGACAAATGGATGGCTAAGTTAAAATTCCAGTTAGGCCAAAGATTAAACCAACTAAAGTTCTCCCCCAAATAAACAAACCTGCCATTGATCCTGGTCAAAGTTTTTCTGCCAGACATCATTTTCAATGTGCAGCTCATCAAAAACTTCAAACAACGCCTGAAAACATAAACACAGAAATAAATAATGTTATTATTTTATCATTATCATTTTTTACCCGAGGTATTCATGATGCAAATATTAACATGCAATATTAACTCTGGAGCGGCCATCCTTGATCTGGAACAAATCCTTTATAATTATTATTATAATTTTTATTATTATTATTATTATTAATATTATTATTATATTATGCTGTTATCGCCCATGTGAGCGAGCTAAGTGAGTGGTGGCAATGTCCTGAAGAGGCAGGCGGCGTTCCCACGCTGAAGAACAACCGAGATACGTTGGAACAGAAATGACGTCTCCATTGGATCGTGGGTTGCAGCACTTGTTCGACTACCCAACTCTGAGATGAACTTCAGTCCTTCACTGCTCCAAGCGCCGCCGGATTCCAAAGCGAGGGCTACGAAGTCGTGGGTTTTGGTTATGGTGGAATACTTGGCCCTCTTCGTCTTAGCTGCGCGTTCGGCTGCTTCGCCAGCTCTGATAGATGTGTCAACAAGATGTGAATTATGGGGCCCGATATAATTAATATTATTGCTCTTATTATTTATTTATTTATTTTTTAAGAGAGGCAGATGGTTTTCTGTAACGACTTGCTATTATTATTATTGTTGTTGTTGTTGTTATTGTTACTGATATTATTATTATTATTACTGCTATTAGGTTGTTTGATAGTGTAGTTGTTAATGACCTGGACAGTCTGGACTGTTAATATAGATTTTTTCAAATCCCGATGGGGTGAAAGTTTGGTTCGAGGGCTCAGCCCCACCTGCCAAACACCCTTATTTTTTAAGAGAGGCAGATGGTTTTCTGTAACGACTTGCTATTATTATTATTGTTGTTGTTGTTGTTATTGTTACTGATATTATTATTATTATTACTGCTATTAGGTTGTTTGATAGTGTAGTTGTTAATGACCTGGACAGTCTGGACTGTTAATATAGATTTTTTCAAATCCCGATGGGGTGAAAGTTTGGTTCGAGGGCTCAGCCCCACCTGCCAAACACCCTTATATATGCCAAGGCAAAGAAAATGAAGATGCTCACTTTATACCCATGGCACTGTTGTGCTAACTAATGTAAACATTGGTTGGTAATGACATAAAACAACATACAGATAGAAGAGTGCAGAGAGTAGCTATTTTAAGGGGCGCTATATAAGTGTTCAATTACATGGCTGCTTTGGGGCTAGCTTAAGAAACAGCTCTTCTTCTATTTTCATAATTACAATTAAAAATTTTTTTTTCATCATCATTATTATCCTTATCATTGTGTATTTAGAAAGTGTCGTTATCTATCGACAGATCAGAGCACAAATTGTGAGTGAAGGATCATAACCTGACACTACGGTACTTCAATTTATTTCATTTTTTATTATATTACCGAAATTTGATATCGTCCTTCTTCCAACATTTTTTTGCTCAGAAGTTACGTTACTTCAATTCAAATTACCGTAACTGCACAACGCATTACGCTAATTCGATTTTCATTTTCCAGTACTAGGAAATTCTTGAGATTCCACGGCCGCGATGTGGATGCATGCGCACACTTCAGATGAAGTTGCAGCAGCAGAGCGAACGGTTGGAACAGCTGGTCCAGAGGCTGAATGTTTACGAAAAGTTGATCGACAGAGAAGCACCTTAACAGCTGGGGCCCTCGTTCGTAGTGTTTACTGTGGCAAATGGCCTGGCGAAAGCCAAGCAATTAACTTGCAGTGTCTAATATACAGTATTGATAATCCCAATGTTAAGTCTTCTGCATGGGTCCTGTTATAGGAGAGAACAGTGGCGTGCAGCCGTGTATGCTGTGTGTCTTGTGAGCGGAGGGTCGGAAGCTCGAATCTGGTTCAAGTCACAGCGTAGACCCATGATATGTTGCTCGCTGGTAATTGTCAGTGAGGAAGGCAACGGGAAACCACCTCACTCATCTCACCCCTCCCCCGTGGCAGAGAACTCATCGTCATTATTATCGTCGTTATCGTCATGTTTCATGGAATTGGTAATTTCATTAGTCTAAGTGTCTATAAATGTTAGAAAAAGAATTATTATAATTGCTATTATTGTCAGATTTCTGTTCCTACGTGATGTAATAAAAACCGATGCTTCGCAGTAATTAGCATTGATTGCTTTCCAAGGTACAACTGAAAAGATACACATTTGCAAAGATCCGCAACACCAGAGACGCACTCTCCCTCCACGGCATTATATGAGAGTTTCAACACAATCAGGATTTTATACTTTGTCCTCAAGTAGTAATGACAATAATAATAATATTAGGAATATTAATAATAATAAAAATAATAACAATAATAATATATGTTGCAGCGGATCTCGGTGGTGGCAACACTGCCTGCCTCTTCGGGACATAGCCGCCACTCACTTAGCTCATCTACATAGGCGATAACAGCACGTTTGAAAACCAGACTACCGGCAGAAATGTGACTGATGAATAGTAATAATATTAATAATAATAATTATAATCTGCACCCTTGTCAGGATATTCTTGGTTTTATCCCCAAATACTACACAAATGACTCTACTCTTATTGACAAGTTCCTCTTCACTTACTCATCATAGCTCCAACGAGATCTGTTTTGTAAATGCATATTTTGATTGTTTTTTTCTAATGTACATTCTTCGATTGTTGATATATGACGTCCCCACAGTGTGGTTGTAAACCCCAAGTGGTTCACTAAAGTATATACTGTTTTACACATAAAATCATAATAATAAGACAAATAGCAACAATGATGATGATGATGATGATGATTACGATGATGATGACGATGATTGCAGTGTTGGTGGTAGTCGTTGTAATAGTATAATGGTAGCAACAGTAGATGCATCTGGACAATAATTCAAAGGCCTCACTGACTCTGTACCATAGCCAAACATCCGGAAAGAAATAATTCTAAATCAATTAAGTCTATTCTGGCAGCCAGAGACCCACCAGGTTCAGACGATAAGGTGTCAGTGTCAGTGTCCTGACAGACACCAACTGTCCCTCATTCGGGTGTATAAGCATCCGGGATGTATGTAATGAACCAATAACCTCTGTAATCAAACATTTATATGGCGCCCCTTCACGATATCTACTCAGATGCGCTCTCTGCGCTGGCCTGTTACATGTCACAGTAAAAATACGCCTATTAGCAGAACTATGCACAGCTGGCTGAAAGAGTCGCCAATGGTGGGCCCACGCATTAGCGTGGAGCCAACCAACGGATTCCCGTTGACAACTGACAGATGGATGATGAAACATCTTGCCAAGCGACAGGTTTCAATCTTTCTTCGAAGCAACGCAACGCGTAGGAGGAGAAGCAATGCGCAGTATACCCGCAGCGTGTAGCGATGTATACCCGCAGCCTTACACATCAATTACAATTATGATTAGGGACTTAAACGGAAATTTAATTAGGCACTTTTAAAGCGCCAGTGTGTAGCGCAAGGGCCATCAACAACAGATGGCGCATCCAACCAGGAACCACAACCATGGAGGAGCAAGTGTTTTCATGGAGGACAGTCCGTCATTCCTACACACCTCTTTTCATCATCAACATCTCCAAAAGTCCTGTGCAATGTTAACGGGGCCTTGCAGCGCATCGCAGGACTTGCTGCTTAATTACCTGCTTATATATACTCCCTGTACAAAATTCTACTGCTTGATGACAGAATGTGTCCTTACGAGCGTCGAGTCCGCAACAGCATTATTTTACTAATTAGCTATCGGAACTCCACTTCGCATTACAAATGGACCGGCAGTCTGACAGATAGGCGCTCAATTGGGGATAATTGACAGGCAGAAAAAGGTCAGTTTGGTACAACGAAAATGTTTCGAAAATACTACATCCTGCTAGGACCTGCCTACAGCGCATGCATTCGTAGCGTATATGCAGATTTTTTTAATCTTTACTCTGCAACAACGTGGCAAAAAGCTTTCGATTTATGTACTCAGAGACACTCTCTGCGCTAGCTTGTATGATGCTAAATGCCATTTCAAACGAATATTCTACATCAGTTGCCAACACAGTGCTCATTTAGCTGAAAGAGTCGCCAGTGGTGGGCCCACTCACTAGCGTAGAACCAACAAACAATTGCTGCAGACTAGCCGAAACTTCGCTCACGAGTTGGGCATCAACACAGGCGTTCAACCTAAGTTCACACTTCTTCACCGCTTATATATCTAGTGATTCTAGTCCATTGTTCCCTGTCAGCGTGTCACCGTACTCAAGGAAGCCGCCAACATGCTCTATAGAGATTACCCGGCTGGATGGCAGAATGTAATTTTTGAAAGCACTGATTAGTTAAAACAGAGAATGTAGGGATAAAGTCACCTCTCGTCATCAGGAGTAAGACATGCGGGTGCGTCTGCGGTGGGTTTTATTTATTATATGTTTATAAACCCCCGCTTAAACTTCCACACACTTGAGAAGGATATAGACGAATATGCAAATATATATCGACCATATGGCCACGCTAATTTTTCAACGAATTTGTTATCATCGGTTTCAGTTTAACGACACTTGGTTGCAAGGTTAATTGCAATTTAACAACACTGTGTGATGAAAAACATCATTGGCGTCGCCCTACTCCTTCAAAAAAAACTGGGACTGGCACTACCGAAGTGCGAGCAGAGGAGGAATTGAGGGAGCTCTTCACTGCCTCTGTCCGTTTTAATGGGCGCCACGACTTTTAAGGTCCCCGTGAACGGACATTGCCAACAAACTCCTCCACTGCTCATACTCTGGCGTGCCAGTCCCAAGCATTGGATAAAGTAGGGGGACGCTAATGATTTTTGCCGCCATCGAGTGGCGAACCGCAATTTGCGCACACTTTCTATCAAAAATATTGAAATAGCGCCCCTTCAAGATAGCTATTCAGAGGCGCTCCTGAGCCAGGCCCAGCCAAAGAGGGAGGTCTTGCGAAGTTTATAGAAAGAACCAGACAGTCCGGCTGAAGAGAACGCAAAAGCGCACCCAACTCACCCTACTCTCCAACCACCAACTGACCAATACGGCTACAACCCTACAACCGGGCCACTCATGACATTGCTCGAGACCATGGTGTAATCTCTTACACCATGCTCGAGACCGAACAGTCCAGAGCAATAAGGGCACACGCATGCAAACACGACGCAATGCCCTCGCTGCAAATGGGTCGTTGTTAGTTTATGCACCCTGCTCGACTGCGTCGAGCCCTGCAACGGTCAAATATTTGCAGTTCGCTCGGCCATTGAGCGACCAATGGGGCGGAAACACAACAGGGTGCTCAGATAGTCGGTATAATCGAGTCGTAAAGCACGCCGCTGTACTTCCCAGTTCGGCTATAGGGAGGTCTAATTCTTTTGGGCATTACTTCGCCATTGAATTACACACTTGTGGAGCCAGTCCGAGGCCTGGAAAAAAGAGGAGGGCGACGTTAATCATCTTTGTTACTCAAGAAGCATCGATGAATAGAAATAGCCTACATGTTCTGACATAGCCCACATGTTCTGAAATAGCCTACATGTTCTGGCATAAGAATGCCGGCAGCTACACAAAGCGATACTTCCTACTATTGGGAATGACTCATAGAGTGCGATGTCTATTATAGACACGGAAGAACACAACGTTGGCATATGATAATAATGCCTTCTGCAAAGCTAAGAAGAGATTGGTAAACAGAGTGGAAAAGGTAAATATTCCGTTCAGAGCAGGACAACGTCTCTTTGCAGAAAGAAGACTTGTGAGAGCAAGGAGGCACCAGAGAGTTCCAGATGTAACTCTGCGTGTGAATCAAAGCCCTTCCGACAGAGACAGAACAAATCAAGGATGTGACTTTGACTTAGATATATGCAATGTTCCTTCAATGCTGCACGCATGTGCACGCACGCGCACACGAGCCATGGAGCCAGCGCACACGAGCCATGGAGCCAGCGCACACAGAAATTAGCGAGTGCACACATTTTGTATGAAACTACGTCAATCGAGTTTCTTAATCGGCTACTTTACTCCAAAAACTTTGGTTCCTTGGCTGATACGTACCCTTGTTTATCTTTAGACAAGGGACTTTCTTAGGTTACCAGAACTTATCGCCATAGACTATAACGCATTCAGCTCGAACCATTAATAAATTGTTGCACACGCACACAATTTCTTGCACACGATATCTCCAAAAAAATTAGAGGGAAGCTCAGGGAACATTAGCTACAACCATCGACAGGCAGACCGACAGACATCGCCCAAAGCCGACATTTCTGTGGTCTCTTGTACCAGGTAGTAAACTGTACAGCAGTGTACATAGTAATCGTCTAGCTATTAACAACAGTTAATTAATGTATGGCCAGGCCTAATCTATTGTAGAGTTTATTCTTTCCAGAGAAGGATGACGAGAGTCACAAGACGCATTGCTGCTTAAAAATGTATGTCAAGTAGGCCTATATACATCTGTGATAAGGTTATCAGAATTCTGTAGGTCATTATGTTTAAAATACAAATATATAGGCCTATAAGTAGATTCTCAATAGCTCTGCGATAAGGCCATCGAAATTAGGTCGACCATTAATAACTGTTTTCAAATAGGATACAGACTATAAATGTCGTTTGACAATTATTCTTCCTAAGTGGCAAATGTCTGTTATAGATTCAAAAGTGTCAGCAGTAGGAGGCGTGGGATCCCATATAATAGGAACTATAATACAGAGGGGTCGTTGACTCGTATGAGGGCAGGGCTGCTACAGACATATGGAACAATGCGACGCTTTGAATCAGGCAGGTCTATGCTACACACACCCCTCAACTGCGGAGAAAGCATCTCCGCCAAGTGCGCTTTAGAAGTATGTCTACTTTATGACTCCTTCGCTGTCTGTACTGTGGCATCGTCAGTCCCTAGCCTGGATAAAGGAGAAGGCGACGCTTCTGGTCTTTGTTATCACACTGTGTGATTAAACTGAAACTATTACAGCCTATCCAGACAATAATAGTGGCCCGCGCGAGATCGCCAAAATTTAATGTTGTAATTTGTGTATATAATGGACTATAATATTTCCGTTCGTAACTTGGCTTTTCATTTGACAATGTGAACACACGGTATACATGCATATACATGTATACCGTGTGTTCATTGCATATATCTGGATATATGCAATAATATATATACATATATACATGTGATCCTTCATCATTCATGGTTCCTTAATAAAAATGTTAATAGAGTTAATAATTTTCAAATAAATCTTAGTCGTAGCTTTTGTGTTTACTGGTGGGGTCGGCAGCTCCAAGATTATTGACTAGGTGGCTCGCGGCGTCAATAACGTTGGACAGCGGTGCGCTGTCGCTTGCCTCTAGACATTATTACTGGTGCCTACTGACGCAATTCCGACAATACATGTCTGGTAAAACCCACGGCTTCGCTTGGAAACTGTTGTCTTGTCCACAGCGACAACATCGCTATGTATAAGTTTCCAGATCGGATAAAATTAAATAACCATGGAAGCAACTAGAAACAAACTGTCTGGCAGCAGGTGACAAGGAGTGCGTGCTGACGCCACAGTGTCTGGACCTGACAGCCACGGGCTTTCTATCTGCACAGCTATGTCGCCTCAATATTATGCAATAATATATATACATATATATATATATATACTATCTCTAATTGAAATTACTCACACGTTTTTGTATTTGTATATTTTATATGTAATATATAACATATATAATAGCACAATATATATATATATATAATTGCATGTATATATATATATAAATATTTTCAATTATATTTACAAGTCATAGTGTCTACTCTCGTAAGACATGCCTTTCCCTTTCCATAAGTGTGGCCCCGGTGAAACGTAGTAAAAAGTAAACAATGCCGCCCAGCCAACATAAAACACCAATCAACATTGTAGGCATACCTGCCTCAGCCTAACAGCTGCAGCATGAGAAATTGTTTGAATATGCAATTATGTATTGTGTCAGCATGATATGAGCATGCATACTATCAACATTTGTAACCTTCTGCTGCACTATCCATCGAAATTCTGCCATTGCTCGCACTCTGGAAGTGCCAGTCCCAAGCATGGATAAAAGAGGAGGGCGACGCCAATGATCAATGTTATCACACAGCGTCGTTAAACTTTAAGTACCTAACTACCTACACAGGTAAAAGGCAAAGGCGGCGAGAGGCAGCTTAAAAGGGGGAAGTTAGAATAAACCGCCGGATGTTATCACGAATAAGCTATAAACGTATGTTTAATTTCATTTGAACATTTAGCTGGTCTTAGAGCAAGACAAGCAGACAGAAGTCCAGTACGCAAGGTGCGTCTGGTGAGTGGTAGGTAACTATGTCCCAGCTTGCACTCTGGCAGTGCCAGTCCCAAGCCCGGATAAAGGAGGAGGGTGACATTAATGAACCTTGTCATCACACAGTGTCGTTAAACTGGAACTACAACACACGGGTTGGATTTGTGAATAAAGAAGCAGAGGGTGGACGGCCCGGCTCGGCCGACGAGAATTTCTTGGAATCTTATGAATTCCACACTATCAACGCCCTTGTAGCTAAAACTGGATAGTCCATCCCTCTTTACCTCTTCCCCGCCGCCAGTAACTCGGACACCGTGCCTACGCGAAAAAAATATATTAAATTAGAATCTTCCATGAGATTACAACTAACACTTATAGTGCGCCTTAATAAAACAGAAACCAGACATTCCATCTCAAAACAATCTCCAATTGTCATCCATCTGTTGTCCAATGCTCCAAACTGCCCCAGACTTTTCCAAAAGAACTTACGATGTTCCTCTGCCACAATTAATTACTTGCAATCAGATGAAATGACCTTTGCTGGTAGTTGGGCCAACATTCAATTTTTGTTACCTGGTGATGTAATAAAAACATAATTTAAAAACCGCTGATCTTGTCTACATCAGCTAGCCTGTGTAAGTTGTGGAATACGCACCTGTGAATGTTTGCTTGTATGTCTGTGTTTGTATGTCTGTGTTTGTATGTCTGTGTTTGTATGTCTGTGTTTGTATGTGTGTGTGTATTTTGTGAGCGTGTCACGTGTGCTTGTCAATATTTGAAAGCAAGCAGACACAGCTCTTCTTCGTTCGTCACTTGTAGTATGTTTCGAGAGCAATACTCCCACAGGCATCATAGTATCGGCTTACGATGATGACCAATATAGAAGGTGTACTGAGTAGAGACCATTCACCCAAACTAGCCCAGCGCCATCGAATGATGCATCGTCATTAGATATGGTGATTACTATAAATCATAATTATAATCATCTTCATGCCTCCTCCTCCTCATCTTCCTCCTCACCAACGTCATCATCATAGTTTAAGTATTAATTATCAGATCCAAAAATTAGTCTGCCTCTGTAAGATAAACTTATAAGTGAACTCGATACAAAAAATACAACTCGATATAAAAAATATGGGAATTATTGAGGTGTAACAAAGAGACCCTCGTGTAGAAAAAGTAGCTCATTACTCTTGCCTACTAATCTCGCTTGCTACTCTTGCCTACTAATCTCGCTTGCTACTCTTGCATGCCACACTCGCTTTCTGCTCTTGCAGCTACTATTCCCAAGCAACGCGTTCGGAACAACGTTAATTACGCAAGCTAATTCTGCAACAACTCTTCAACTACATTTTTGCTCAAGTCACAATGTGACAATTCATCATAGTTGGTGTTTAATTAAAATGCAAAAAATACACGTTTAGTCTGCACCTGTATTTAAAACAGCATGTGACACACTTAAGTTCATTTTCACGAGACTGCTTGCTATTCAATGCAACGATTAATACTTGGCCGTGGGATTTTTCCGTCCAGCACCAATACTTCAACTAAAGACAGTCAATCGGATAACATCGATAGCCAGGCCAGTTCCCAGGGACCCAGCAAATGTTTGTGCCTGTGGTGGAACTCAATTTTCTCACTGAGTCTAAATATAGTTTAGAGGCCCGTGACCTCCCTGCCATGGGGTCCGGATTTCTTTGACGACTCTGCCTAGGGGGCATGAAATTTCCGTCTGCGGCCAGGTCTGTAGAACTTGCCCACTCTGACTGCCGTCGACTTAAAAATCACAAATTATGATCAATCCGAACTGGCTTTGTAACGAAACTGAACAGCTGGCGTGCAATACAATTAACTCAAAATCAATCTAGCTCTGTCGGTCTGTCTGTCCGTTTGGATGGCTGTATTTATGTGCTCGTCTCTCCGTGAAACTGTCTGCCTATGTGCAGACAGACAGTCTGTCTGTCTGTCTGACTCAGCACGGATGTATGTGTCCATGGTATATCTTGTGTGTCTCTTTCTCTGCCTGTATAATGTGTATGTGAATGTGAGACTGTCGTCTTTATGTCTATACATCTGTTCGCATGTCTATGTTCCTGCCTGTCTGTTTATCTGTCTGTGTATATGTACGTCTGTCTGTGAGTCTCTCTGCAGGGCTGTCGGCATCTTGGTATATCTTCATGCCTGTCTCTCTAACTGCAAATGAGTGTAAGTAAGTTTCTTTCTGCCAATCTGCATGTATCTCTGTGTGTCTGTGTGCTCATGCTTTCCTCTGTCCGTCTGTCTGTCTGCTTTTCTCAGAAAAACAAAACAACATCGTATCTAGTCAGTCTATTCTAAACAGAGGAGGTTTATCGATATGTATGCACTTCATAAAAAACCTAGCTGAGCCTGGCCACCAAGCTCCTAGGCAGCAATTCCTTAAAGGTCAAAGCAGAAATATTGGCTCTCCTTCTGCCAGACACTCCAATCTATGAGAACCGCGTTCTCAATCGCAACACACCAACATCAGGCTCTCAATATGAAGTAATGCATCTTAAGCAGAAATTTATTATGTAACCCATCGATAGAAGGTCGCTGATATGCAAATCCATGTTCAGAAACAATAATCCTTTGGATGAGACCAGATGAGATATAATTTAGAAGTTCTTTTAAATGAAATTCATATATCAATCGATCAATCAACCAAACAACCAACCAGTTAACCAACCAACCTACCAATCAATCAAAACTTATAAAGCATAGGGTTCAAAATACCTACTAAGAGGTGCTCTTGGCTCAGGCCAAGCAGAAGAAGATAGTAATGATACAAGATACCTGAATAAGATATCAATGCAATACAAAACAATGGTAATTTGATATCACCCTCATTAGTCAGTTCAGAAGAGAATTGAGCATTGAAACCGTGCAACCATTGATAGAACTCTCCAAACAGAATAGAGTACGCTGTCAACATATCTCGTTGATCAAAGAGAGACTCCTGCTACAACAGCAGAGGATTTTGCGACAAAGTATTGACGCAGGCCAGTGCAAAGCGCAGAGAAATCCTCAATCATTTGGTTTTATAGAATTTCAACAGTTGTCAATGGGATACCAGACCTCAATTCTATTCTATTTATGGATTTATAAAGCGCCTCTCACAGTACAACCTAATCAGAGGTACTCCCAGTGCAAAAAACCCCTAGACAATAGAAAAGTCTTAAGAGAACGAGCAGAAACAGTTGTGCTACTAGATAAGTTTGTAGCACGAGTCACGGCAGGAAAGCTGTTTCAAAGCGAAGCAAAGGGCCAACAGAGGGCATAGGCACGATGCTGAGCTGTGGCAGTTCTAGACTTCAATGTGAAGTGTTGAGTCCAAGAAAACACTTCAAATCGATCCTCAGCACAAAGTTATTCTATGAGTAGCAATTATAGCCAGGGTCATCATGATGACTTCACGTGGGACATTGTATACAATTAGTTAAAGGAGTCACATTGTAAAGCATAGAGTACATGGGTTCGATCATCATCCTCCTTTCCTGAGACGGTTACTGTGTAGGGACATTGAGCGGTGGCCGATTGGTTACAGCGGTCGACTCATAAACACTCACTTGTGCGCTGAGAGAGCGGGTTCGACCCTCGTCCGAGGCATCAGTCACTGTGTAGGGACCTTGAGCAAGTCCTTCGCACACAATTGTTCTGCAGTACAACTGCAATTGCGCCGTCGAGACATGTGTACACTTCTGAGCAAAAAAATTTGGAAGAAGGGCGATATCAAATAAAGGTCATTTGCTCACAATTGCTCAGCGCCATCGATTGATACGTCGTCATTAAGATGGGACAATGGTAATTAATTAATGCTGACATAATAATAACATCTGTTGACGATAGCTTCCCATCATAACTGCTCCAGAAAAAATATCTCATCCAAATGACAAACTGAAAACAACAAACTCATCAGACAGTTATTACTATTATTACACCAATTTTACATAGCGCCCCTTCAAGTTTGCCCACTCAGGAGCGCTCTCAGCTCAACCCGGGTCGAAAAGAACAGCCTTAAGGGTAGTGAAAACCAAGGCAGACTGACCAACTTATATAGCTCCATTAACAGCCACTTCATGACAATACCTCTTGTAGGGTGATGACCTCGGTAGTAACGTCATGGAGATGCTCCTTCGGTTCCTCGCGCACCTCCCGTCGCGACCCGTTCACGCCTGGCCTCAGAATGTCAACTCCGTGTCCTTCCGGAGCCTTCGAGACCTTGAACTTCCCCACCGACTGATTCACGTTCTCATCCTTCGAGCTGGAAAGATCCCTCATGGATCTGGATGGCAGGAGTTCCGTGGATAGTAATAGGGGCTCTGACTTCCTGGAGGGCAGAAGCGGCTTGTCCTCGCCCTGCTGGTCCGTCTCACCCAGGGAGTCGATCCCAAGCGTCGACTGGACGCCACGAAGTCCATCATCCTTCAGCACATCCTGCTTGCCCCCAGGTTCACTCTTATCCTCCTCGTTGACCTGAATCCGAGGGAGGGTAACGCACATTCTACCCCCATCCGCCGCGACACCTTTGCACCCCTCGCCTTCCTCAACCCCATCCACAAGTTTCCGACCATTATCGACGTCGTCCGAACCTGGCGGTCCCAAAGCGCGTAGCTCCAACGTATCGTCTTCCTCGAGCGGTATGTACGTGACAAACAGGACTGCCATCGTTCAAAACTGACTCGATCGCGCTCTCTGGGTTGTTGAAACCCGATTTAACTATCTAACGAGGAGCATACGAACACGGACGGGATACGCTGCTCGCCAGTTTTTCAGATTATGAGAAAAAACGGTTTAAAATCCGTACTCTTTAAGTTCACCTACGCCTTGGGCCGCCGCAAAACTTAACCATCCATGTCAAATACCGCCCTCGCGGCATACGATATAACGATCAAACCACACGTCATGGTTTCATAAACATCTCAAGTAATTATGATGAATAACCATGCACTGACTGTAACGCATGTACACGAACTTATCTGCACTAGTGCGGTTTTCTTCTACATTCTACACAGGCTTGTCGATATCTTTTATAGCGCTATACTATCCAACGTCTTGGCTAAAACGTCGAAACCCCAGAACGAAAATGAACGCACAAAGTACGCGGTCTAATGCAGGTTATTCGTTTCAACAACTTTTAACCACGTATTAAAAGTATTATATTGACCTTGAAAGAAGTGCAAACTTTTGATCGGACAGCAATTAAACATGTCGAAAGCACTGTTTACTTATCATTTATCTGCACTTCAGTTAATCTTCATCGGTTCAGGGACAATCCCAAATCAGAAAAAACGGGCACAAGCAAGCAATGCTGTGTAGAGTTGCTATTAATAATAAAGTTATCATAATTAGAGTAATTTTCTTTCTAATATTTACACAGGTCCCATTTTAAGCGACGCTTCGTAATCGTAATCTCTAGACTTCTAAAGCGCCATTCGAAACCCAAGCGCAGGGCACCAGCTTATTCACGAGCGCTGCATTAAAGTGGCTGTCCAAAGGTTAGTCCGTGGGAGGTCAGAGTCCGGTTTCCAGGAGGTTAGCGGAGGCAGAGTTGCTGTTAAGGAGAGTTTTGGTCGAGGATTGACAGATGGAATATCAAGTAGGCCTAATCGTAATCTCAACATTTCTATAGCGCTCACAAAAGCGAAGTAGGCCTAGGAGTCTGGGTAAGAGTTCCTGAAAAGGTGAGACTTAAGTCTAGAATGGAAAGCCCTGGGTTGATGGATAGGGGAGCATGGGCATGATGTTGGATGACGGGCAGTGATGATGGAGGCACCGATAAAGTATGGAATTCAGGAGGAATTGTCTTTCTACATACGTCGACGCTTAACACCTTCAGAATCTGTCAAATGCTACTACGGTTATTTTGACCATCGACGTACGCCAACAAATAATACGGCAGTTGAAACCAAGCCTTCAGAGAAGTTCAGACGTATCCCTGTCGCTCATGAATAAGCTCCGCGCTTGGCATTCGAATGGCGCTCTAGAAATAGGCCTAATTAAGGGGTTTGTGATTGCGATTGCTCTCGCTGTCAAAGTTTTAGACAGGGCTTGCAGCTATATAGACGGCAAGCCTTTTGAGACGGTGTCCGTGTGAATGACCGCAGCGGCGGGTCAACAGAAGGGTCAGAAGGGGCCTGTGCCCTCCCCCACCAACTGAGTTTCTGATGCCTTCGATTTTATTACACTCTCAGTTTTGACTAAACTAGACACCCAACTGCATAGGCGGCGATCTCGTTTGACAGGGGTGCACCTAGTGAGACGGGTAGGAAATGTGGTGGGGTGGGGTACACACGTATAACGTGTCCTTCTGTCTGTAAAAGGTGGGAACCTTGACCTACCCCCCCCCCCGGGACCGCCGTCTCTGCACAACTGCTCCCCTCTGCCATGTTCCCCGGCTATTTCGTGCTCCCACCGTTAGAAAAGCCGTGTGTGTTGATTTTTTAACGACACCGTTCCATATCGAAGATGATTTAGTGTCGCCCTCCTCCTTTCTCCAGGCTTGGGAATGGCACAGTCAAAGTTCAAACAGTGGCGGAGTTGAAAAAAGCCTAGACGCCCTAGGCCTATAGCCGTCACTGAATGGCCTGCGTACGAAGCGTTAGAACGTCGATCTACAGGCCTACATGTTGTACCTTAGCACGCTTGTCCAGACATGTAGGGACGTTTAAAGAAAGGCAGACGACTCGATCGTTTGTTATCGCTGTGCAATAGTCATTACGCTAGGACTAAACGATCCCGCTCCTGCGAGCGTTGAATGCATTTGTAGTCAGCATGGCCACGCTAACTGAAACACGACCTCACTCTGACTACCCTTTGGACCAGAGGCGTAGACCTATAGCGGGGGTGGAAGCCAGAAGGGGACGGCCCCTCAAAAATTTCTGATGGAAAGAATGGAGCTGCTTATGTCCCCAATATTTGAAAACTATTTCATTAATACCCGAAATATTTACAGTGTTTTCCGCTGTTCATTCTCGTTTGCGGCGTAAAAATGTTTTGGAATTGAATTTTTCTCAGAACTTTTCCCTAAACCCAAATTTTTGGACCTGTCTCCCAAACCCAGGACCCAGTGTCTGCATATACTTGAACAACCGTTCTGATTCGACTCGCTCGTGAATAAGCTGGTGCCCTGTGATTGGCTTTCGAGTTGGGCTTTAGAAGTTAGGAAATAACAATCATGATTACCAGTTGGATGGAGCCCACGTATGACCAATGCCCCATATATATGGAGCCCGTATAGCGACCATATGGGTCTCATCTGGAAGAACAGTTCCTTAAGCTATAATGAGATGCAGCCATGGACAAGTTGGCGACTTCAATGTCCTTACCTCGGCATATGAAGGCGAGGGACGAATCTTCTCCCTCGCCGTCTCATCTTTCCACCGACAGCTAGCGTAGCCTACTATCGCTTGAGTCGGAGAGCGCGCGTCGTCCAAAGACATGAAATGGAGATCCTATATCGAACCTTTTTAACAGCGCAAGAGGACGATCGACCCGCTTTATATCGATTTCATTCATGTCAAATCGATTAGCCAAGCGAAGCCATTCGAATCGATACATTGTATAGCTTGTAGGACACGCTTTTAGGGACCGGCTCAAAGGTATATAGGCCCCTAGGCTATGTATACACGCTTTAAAATAGAACTTAAGAACCATGAAATCAATTCGTCACATCTGACTTTAGCCAGATCGAACATCAATTGACATGTTTCAGGAAGTGGCGCAACGCGCAACGGGTGTTATCGCTACTTAAAATGTTAGCAAATGTGGAAGGGGCGTAGAGTATAATGGATTACATTATGTAATATGCCTGTGCGTGCAGAGCTGAGGAACCGAGTTCGATTCCCATCTCCCTCGTATAGGTCTACGGTTGACTAATCCTTCTTTCTTTAGGCGGTTAAATATTTAAATTAGATGCTTAACGCAGTCGTGTCTTGTATGGCTGCGGACATTTAAATTCCACTCCTCTAATAAAGATGTCATCATTCATTCATACTATGTTAGTAATCATATTGAGCAGGGGCGTCCAGATAGGGGAATCCGGAGGCATATGCCTCCAATTTCAAGTGGGGATGGGTATTTTTGAGTCTTAGGGGCCGAGGGAGGATATCTTGCCTTCCTGACACTTGGAACCAGAGTGTTTGCCTCCAATGACGCCTCTGATACTGAGGTTTGGTGGCTTTTGCTGATGCTATTGTTTATTATTGCTGTTGTTGTTAATTCCATTGTCTCCAGTGATACTTACACGAATCAATGTAGTTATAATATATGCCTCTAGTTCAAAAAACGCACTCAGCATAGGCCTATACATACTTAGTCGACCGTTACTGACCATATTCTTTCTTATGATAACCTTAATAACAATACTATGCCGAATCATCATTTCCTCTATAGGAAGATAATTCCGCCATAAAGTTTTACCTCTTGCAAGCTGATCACTTCTGTTTCGAGTTCGAGCTTGTCCCAAATGTGGCACAGCCCCGTTCTGGATTCGCTCACTCCTGGCCTCAGAACATCCATCCCGGGTTCATCCGGGGCCCTGGTCA
Source organism: Bimastos eiseni (assembly GCA_959347315.1). NCBI lineage: Eukaryota > Metazoa > Annelida > Clitellata > Crassiclitellata > Lumbricidae > Bimastos > Bimastos eiseni. The sequence continues at coordinate 942,593 of OY365822.1, forward strand.
CCTTGAACTTCCCGACCGACATGTAGATGGATTCCTCGGTAGATGATGCCACGCTCCTACGCGGCCATGTTGAGTTTATTTCCTCTTTCGACGCCAAATCCTGGAGTGGTTTCTTCTTTCTACGTACCTGCTCTTCCAATTCGCTCATGTCGTTAAGGGCGATCATAGAATGCGAGGCTCGGAGAGAGAAATTCGACCTGCTGGCCCTTAGAAGCAAATTCGACTCTTCGGAATGGTTGCGATCAAGGAATCTCTGGCGTTGAAGCGTCTGTTGAATTGTGTCGGATGGGTTGTCAATTTCGACCTCCTCAGCGGACGCCTTTTCAGTTTTTCCCCTTGACCAGCCTTCATCGCAACAACCCTGAATCTTGTCATCACTCCCAAGAACATATCCAATTTCGTTACCTTGGTCAACTTGATCCAAATCGGAGTTTTCCACATCGCAATTCGCCTCATCGAGGGGAATGTAGAGCATGAAAAGGGCGGCCATGTTTGGAAACGTCACACTATCGTCTGCTCAGTGCTTATATATTGCCGAATACAATCACGTTCGAATAATACAAAATTGTGCGCTTTCATCATTACGACAGACCGCTCTAATTAATCTGAAGCCAAAACGAATCGTCAGAATTTTTGGTTGAGCTTTCATCTATTCAAAACAGACGCACAATATGACGGAACTCTATCAACAAACGCGGAAGAACACAGCGTTCTGCATTCCACGCTAGATTTCTCCGTTTTCACGGACATCTTCATTAATATTTATGATGTACATGATCACTTCAAATTTTATATAGCGCAACCACTGAACTAAAATTGTTGTCAACCGCCTTTAATGTCATAATTTCTCATAAGGCGACTATAAACTATGGAATAGCAATAAAAAACGGTAAGAGTATTAATGTTGCTGACAAGAACTGTAGATATGAGAACGATCGAGTAACTTGATCAACGACTATAATAAATTTTACGACGATCCACTTAGGCCTAACGTTAATCAAGAAAGAGATCGCATCTTTATTGCGCATAAGACGCATCCCACATTGTAACGAGAATAATTCCTATATTAGAGACGCACTCAGTAAACGACAGAAAAATAAACAATGGACGTCATAAAAGGAAGTCAAGCGTAAACTGTTGATGATGAGTTCAATGTCCAACAGAGCTCGACAAAGGCCTACCGATCCTTAACTGAAGTCAATTTGTTCATTTCGAGAATTTATATAGCACCTCTTCAATCATAACTACTCGGAGGTGCTCCCAGCCCAGCCACGGCTAATAAAAGCAATGACTTTGACAGTTCACAAAACGTAGAAAGATTATTTTATGGATGATATGAATTTCACGATGCCTTCACGAATTGCCACAAATTTGTGACAAGAGACAGAAAATGCAAAATAATATGATGTGCCTAGAATAACTAAAGGCCCATTGCATTCGGAATTTCAGTCAGGCAGCTATAATTAATTTAATAAAATTCAAACAAGATGTGCTTTAAATTGCCGATATTGAGATATGGGGCCTACGCCCGGGCTCTTTGCATTTTTCCAAGCAGGTAGGCAGGCCTAGTAATTAATTAATTTGGTTTATTTCCACAAAACGTGATTTAGGTCTTTGTAAATCGAATCAAAACAAAACTAGAACCATTTTATAACACGTTTAATTAGAGCACAGATCCCGTTAGGCTAGTAATGGTCATGGACTCTTGGGGTCCAGTGGACCAAACCCAAATCCATGCATGGTCCATACGCCCCAAGCCATGTCCAGAGAAATTACATTGTGTTCACATTATTCGCAAGGTGGCTCCAGCGTCGTTCCTAAATGGACCGCACACCAAACATTTAAGGCAATTATTACTATCTAGATTCTAGATAATGACAATAGTAAACATTACAAGCGGTTGATAGATAATGCCATTGAAAATTAGACTTATGACTAATAACAATAATAATAACAACAGGCTGTTAACATCTTTTGCCAGTAAAAATAATAAGAATTATGACTAATAACAATAATAATTATTCTTATTCTTATTACAAGCGGATAACATCCTATCCTACTGAAAATAATTAAAATCATGACTATAAATAATAATTATTATTATTACAAGCGGTTTAATAACACCTCAGGCTATTGAAAAAATAAGAATTCTGAATAATGACAAACTTAAAAAACAAACGTCCTAATCGTCACAATCTTCGTAACTTCTGAACATGTCGAGGGTCAAATTAAAGACAGCAAGGCGCAAGGATACAGCAAACGCATCGAATGAAAAAGTAGTCCCACCACCGGAAACGTCATGAATGTTCATAAAATCCCTGGGCACCAAAGCTACCTACAACATCTTATGAATCCAAAACAGCAAGATCATGTGCTGCATATTGTATGTTGAAAAACAGGAAGACCGACAAAATTGCTTCATCAGTCAATCAAAATGCTTGGCTGCACTGGCCAATAAGAATATTAGAATCCGTTAACCAATCAGGATGCTCTGTTTACTTGGTCAATCAACCTGCTCAGCTTCACTGGCCAATAAAAATGCTTCATCGGCATATCAGATTGTTCAACTCCATAGGCAGTCAGAAGGCTCGAGTTCGCTGGCCAATCACGATGCTCAGGTCAGCTGCACTTACAAATCAGAACACTACAATCGGGCAGGTTCCGCCCACATAGAAAAACAAAGACAATCAAAATACAGCACGCAGACAAGCCAATATTATCACGATGGCTCATCCAATCAAGACATCACATTTGACAAACGGGTCAAAACCGGTCACGTGAGAGAGGAGCTGTTGTCATAGCGACTAAACGATGACGCAACAGCGACAGTAGCGACGTCTGCGGCCGCCGACAGAGGGCGGCGGAGTTTGAGGAGCAAAGTACGCGTGCACCTTGAGGTTCGGAAGTAGGCTCTGAAAATAAGCAAACATCAAATTGAAAAAGTCATCATTATTGCTATTCTCAATTTATTAAATGCCACTACATCATGACGAAGCAGCCAACCTAATCAGGCATTTATACAGCGCTGCTTTGAGAACATGCCCACACAATACTACATCACATGGCTACAGTGTCCCACACTTGGTCTCCATGTTCCAAAAAATGCTGATCAAAATTGCTTACGTTCAGGAATGTCAAAGAAAACCTCAATTAACTTTTCTATAATATACAGAAAAAAATAAAGGAGGCAGATTTAAACTAAAAGCATGGTCTATTTATAAACAGAGTAATAAAAAAATCAGCTTAATCTTGAAATCACTTGAAATAGCTAACTTGTTCTAAATACTAAATTTAGTGAAGAATGATTAAGTTTTTACTGAGAGCAAATCAAATTTTTAAAAGTAATATATACTAAAAGCTGGAATCAGAACAAAGGAAAACAAGTTTAAGACAACCAGACAGACAGACGGACGGACGGACGGACGGACGGACAGACAGACAGACAGACAGACAGACAGACCAAAGACAGATTTGACAACACACAGATCGACTAAAGACAGATCAATCCACAGACAGATCAGTCCACAGACAGATCAGTCCACAGACAGATCAGTCCACAGACAGATCAAACCACAGACAGACAGAATATCTAAAGATGCTACTACGATCAACGCATCATCATCATTATCATGAGACCTGGATACGGAGGATGGCGCTTCTCGTGATGAGCTGGCAATCGTAGAGCTCCAGCCTCTGAAGCCGAGGACAGGCGGCCAGATTTAAGAGGGCAGCGTCCGAGATGAGTGGACAGTTGTCCAGCTCAAGAACGGACAGGGAATCAGCGCCACAGGCACTCGACGCCAAGTGATGGATACCAACATCCGTAACCAACTCACAGTAGGAAAGACTCTGGAAGAGACAGAAATGTGTAGAAACGCAAAATTATTAGTCGGATGTAATGTAATGTAAACAAACCAGAAATGTTGTGGTGTCGCTTTGCAGCAATTAAAAGACTCCACATAAATATATAGAAGAATATTATTCATCCATTCATCCTACATAAAATAGATATCTCTCTACCTGAGTTCATATATATAACATATATATATATGCATAAATATGTATATATATATATATATATATCACATATTTATATATCAATTAAGGATTAATTACCAGCTGTGACAGGTGAGGACATTGCATAGCCAGATGGTTTATTGTCGCATCTGTAATCTACAAACAGAACAACTAAATTCAGGTCAAGTCAAAGGTCGTTCGTTCACTGTGGGTCAATATCAATATATCCCATAAAAAAATTATGTGGACCCTATTTCAATATATTCCATTTGCTGACCTAATTTCAACATCTTCTACATGTATTTGTTGACCCAGTTTCAACGTTTTCTATTTGTTGAGCCAATTTCAGCATCTTCCAATATTGACCCAATTTCCAAATCACCTATTTGTTGACTTCTCACAGGACAAATATATAACCCTAGACTAAAACCTCAACTAACTGCATTCCTGAACCCTACACATAACGACACATTTACATATCATTAAGAATGTAGGTCGAGCGACTGCTCCTCAAGAGAATGAGTCGGGGAGTCTAACCAGAACGCATTCCTCCAGATCCATTCGCTCGAACTTATGCGAATGCTACAGGAAAAACACACAAACAATTCACAAAAAATAATTAGTAAATTAATAAATAAATAATTAATTCTTAAAACATGCTAAGATCTTGAAGTTTTTACAAATAGGCCATCTGCCAATGAGATGACCTGTGGGCTCTTCGTACTAGAAAAACAATGGCTCAGTCTCGATCCCTTGCTTCAATTGGTCCCTCTCTGTGGAACTCACTTTCTCCATCTGCTCGCTCTAAGATTCTAGCTTTCAGTCTCTCATCGTCTTTCGCTTTTCTCATAAACTTCTTCTCGCGGGGCCCTACGCACTGGCAGCACCTCTGAAAGGTTCACCCTACTAGAGGCACTTTATAAATGCTTATATACAATACAATACAACAAAGATAAAAAACTTGTATATGCATATATACAATATTATACCTGCATGTATCGTGCATTTTCAGTTGTGGGTTCGTCTGCTTGGAGCAGCTGCCCATTGGATCTTCTGCTCCTACCTAAGAACTCTCTGCCCTACTTTGATTCCAATCTTAAACCTGTCTTATTTGACCGATGTTGGAGCGGAAACGCCTCTGAGTACATTTCTTGAAATGGCGCTATATCAAGTTTCACTGATTGATTGATTGATAGATATCACTAATATTTATTTACATGTTTCATTGATTGATTGATTGGTTTCTGAGTATGTTTATATTCATCTATGAATGTGCTGCAGTGTTTAAAAGTGCCTCAACAGCTATTAAACTCCTGGCCACAACCTTTGTAAGAGCATCGAAACCGTTGTCTGTAAACTGGGAACAACGCGACACTTCGAAAGTTCTGGAAAAAGAGAACAATGACAGCAGCATCTGTCAGCTATTATTACCATTATTATTGATATTAAATATAATCAAATATTATGTTTATCATTTGTGTTGGACCTGTTGGTACCCGATTGGTTAGTGCGGTCGCCTTGTATCGCGTTGAGTACGTGGGTTCGATCCACCTCGTCAATGAGAGGTAAATTTAGACACCTTTAAAACGGTGTTAACCGAGGCTATATAATAATGGCATAGGATGGGCAATTAATGATTATAATTTTTTATTTGCTGGTTAGTGTGTAGATAATATTTTCAATTTGCAAACGATAATATCTAAATCCTTGGGGAGCAAAAACTCAAGAGGCAAAAAATAAAAAATATTAAAATAAATATAAAATAAAAAATAATAAAAATATAATAATAATAATAATTACAATCAAATAATAATATTATCAAAAATAATCATAATAGAAATAATAATAAAAATAATGAAAAAAATGGCAAAAAAATCTATAATAATAATAAAAACACAGTATATATACCGGATTTCGTGGCACCCTTGTCCGAGGCGTATCAGTGAGGCGTCCGTGAGACGTGTACATCCGGATAGACAGAGAGAAGCCAGTCTTGGACAACCCTTGCTTATGCTTTGTATCGAATCATCTGTTATGGTCTGCAGAAAATCATCAATCACTAATTAAGGGTTTTTTTCTCTGTTATTTAACACAAATGAAGCAAATCATGAATTTCAACACATTGATAAATGCTAAAGTGAAATCAATTAAATAAGATATATTATAAATTTTAAAAAAATTTCATAATATAAATAATTATAATAATAATAATAATAATTGCACTATTATTTTGAATTGCACACGTCGTACAGAGACAGGTAAACACAGGTACAGAGATAGAGAGAGAAAGACAGAGAGACAGACAGACAGAGAGACAGACAGACAGAGAGACAGACAGACAGAGACAGCCAAAACATCAACATCCTAAGACATCTACTAATAATAGTAAATATAGTATCAAGAACAACGATCATAACAATTGTCACAATGCAATGATAATATCAAAAATTATTGTAATAAAAAACAATAATTTTAGGCGATAGGAACATTGCATATATAAAGACTTCATTCTGTTTTGGAAAACCTTGAAAAATTTGATTAAAATCTAATAAGATAAACTTACAGCCCAGTCATGTAGGCTGAGTGTCCGAAGTCTTGAACAATGTTGACCAATTTCATTCAAAGCTGCATCGCCCAGCTGCAAAAACAAGCACAGTCATAGTAGTTGCAGTTTAACGACACCATCAGCGTCACCCTCCTCATTTATCCACGCTTGGAACTGGCACTGTCAGAGTGCCAACAGAGGCAGAGTTTCCTCAACATTATTTCAACACCATTTAATTATGTACTGCATCAATCAATTCGATGTTGTCAAAGGTCTGTAAGACTAGATCGAGCAAATGCTAGCAATGGACTTACTAATTATTATTATTATGCATTATTTGAGCACAACCATCTATATCTATCAATAAGTTATTACTATTATAACATTGTCACTATTATTATTACTATTATTATTACATGTTTATTAAGCTTCCACTGTTATATTTTCATTGTTATGTTATTTTTGTGATATCAATGTCACTGTTATGATTATCATTATCATTATTCATTTATATAGCGTCAGTATCTAATGACGAAGCATCAATCGATGGCGCTGAGCAATTGTGAGTGAATGACTTAAGATAAGGTCCCAACACAGTAATCGTCTCAGAGGAGGAAGAGGAAGAGGAGGAGAATCAGGAGGAGGAGGAGGAGAATCAGGAGGAGGAGGAGGAGAATCAGGAGGAGGAGGATGAGAATCAGGAGGAGGAGGAGGAGGATTAGGAGGAGGAGAATCAGGAGGAGGAGGAGAATCAGGAGGAGGAGGATCAGGAGGAGGAGAATCAGGAGGAGGAGGAGGAGAATCAGGAGGAGGAGGATGAGAATCAGGAGGAGGAGGAGGAGGATTAGGAGGAGCAGAATCAGGAGGAGGAGAATCAGGAGGAGGAGGAGGAGAATCAGGAGGAGGAGGAGGAGGATCAGGAGGAGGAGAATCAGGAGGAGGAGGAGGAGGAGAATCAGAAGGAGGAGGAGGAGGATCAGGAGGAGGAGGAGGAGAATCAGGAGGAGGAGGAGGAGAATCAGGAGGAGGAGGAGGAGAATCAGGAGGAGGAGGATGAGAATCAGGAGGAGGAGGAGGATTAGGAGGAGGAGAATCAGGAGGAGGAGAATCAGGAGGAGGAGGAGCAGAATCAGGAGGAGGAGGAGGAGGATTAGGAGGAGGAGAATCAGGAGGAGGAGTATCAGGAGGAGGAGGAGGAGAATCAGGAGGAGGAGGAGGAGGATCAGGAGGAGGAGAATCAGAAGGAGGAGGAGGAGGAGGATCAGGAGGAGGAGGAGGAGAATCAGGAGGAGGAGGAGGAGAATCAGGAGGAGGAGGAGGAGGATTAGGAGGAGGAGAATCAGGAGGAGGAGGAGAATCAGGAGGAGGAGGAGAATCAGGAGGAGGAGAATCAGGAGGAGGAGGAGGAGAATCAGGAGGAGGAGGAGGAGGATCAGGAGGAGGATGAGGATCAGGAGGAGGAGGAGGAGAATCAGGAGGAGGAGAATCAGGAGGAGGAGGAGGAGAATCAGGAGGAGGAGGAGGAGGAGGATCAGGAGGAGGATGAGGATCAGGAGGAGGAGGAGGAGAATCAGGAGGAGGAGAATCAGGAGGAGGAGGAGAATCAGGAGGAGGAGGAGGAGGATCAGGAGGAGGAGGAGGATCAGGAGGAGGAGGAGGAGAATCAGGAGGAGGAGAATCAGGAGGAGGAGGAGGAGAATCAGGAGGAGGAGGAGGAGGATCAGGAGGAGGATGAGGATCAGGAGGAGGAGGAGGAGGAGAATCAGGAGGAGGAGAATCAGGAGGAGGAGGAGGAGAATCAGGAGGAGGAGGGGGATTGACCCATAGAACAGTCCCCTTTTTTTTCAAAAGTGTCTGGACCTATCACAACATGATCAGCGTCACCCTCGTTCTTCATCCAGGCATTGGACTGGCACTCCCAGAGGACCGCTCTTAAACAACACAGCATGTCCTAACAAAGATAGTCAGCATCACCTTCCTTAATTCAGGCTTTGGACTGGCACTACCATTCTCCCCTCACTTCATACCTGGCTGCATCCCTTTGCCACGAAGCCAATCAGCTTTGAACAGTTGCGAACGAGACATATGATTCCGTCGTCTGACACCAGGTGACACCACGATATGCAAATGAACTCAAGGTTGGGGCAGCCAACACTAAAAGAAACAACAGCAAAGTAAACCCACTTTTACCCATTTCCACCCCATACTCTAAACTATTCTAACTCATTATTAAACATTCTTCTCCATGTTAACCATCCATAACTACTGTCATCTGTTTATATTCATTCTTAACTATTAACAACCATTCCTACCCATTTTTACCCAAACCTACACCTCATTAATAGCCATTTCTACCCAGTCTTAGTATTTATGTTAGACTAGGTTTGATTAAGTTAAATTATATTAGCTTACATGAAGTTAGATTAGGTCATCTTAAGTTAAGATATTTCTACATTATGTTAGATCCGTTCAGATTTCGTTATATTATTTTAGACACAGTTAGATTAGGTTAGATTAAGTAAAATTACATAAGATTAGATAAAATTAAGCAGTATTACGTAAAATGAAGCTAGATTAGGTTAGTTTAAGTTAGATTAGGTAAGATTAAGTTAGATTAGGTAAACTATTACCTGACGGCCACAAGTGAACGATCGGTGATAAGGTTGCACGACTCGAGATAAAGTCGGGAAAGTCGGTGGCAGTAATTCCCGAGATTCTGGCAAGTCCTGCTCAACAAATCAATCAACCAATCAATTAATCAATACAGCATCAATCACAACAGATAACAATAAGCAGAAGAGCAATTACTAAGGCAGCATGTGAAGATAGATGGCCAGTCAGTAGGCCAGCTAGTCAGTAAATAAGCCAGTCAATCAGCCAACAAACCAGTCTAACAGCAAGTCAATCAGCCAGTCAATCAGCCAACAAGTCAATCAATCAGCCAGTCAATCAGTATATTTCCAGTCAGTCAGTTGGTCATACAGCCAGCCACGTCAGCCAGTCAACTAGGTCAGTCAGTCAATGCTTGTAAAGTCACGAGAGGGGAAATCTTATTGAAAATGATGACAACAACGATGATGATGATGACGACGATGAAAATGATGATGAGATGACTCACACATCAGTGATCTTGCTGCAGCTCGTCAGGTTTAGAGCTTCAATGTTTCTACAGTTCTGGGCAAATGTTCTGAAAAAAACCCAAAACCAGTCAATCTGTCCATAATTCACCAATCAAAGCCAGCCAATCAATGTCAGTTAGTCAGTCAATGAGCCAACTAAAGGTCACCGAATCAATAAGCCAAGCAGCCCATCAATAAAATCAACCAATCAATCAAAATAAATAGTGAGTGAATCAGCAAAATCAGCAAACTGTAAATCACTCTTCAGATCAATTATTCAGTCAAACATGAGATAACTCGTTCGCTCGCTCACAATCACAATCACTCAATCAATCAATCATATATCAGTCAATCAGCCAGTAAATCACTTGTTCGATCACTGTCCTCCAGTGCTGCCTTACTCACTTGAGAGCAGCGTCCGTTACACAGAGGCAATTGCGAAGGCTCAGAGCCTTCATGAACCCACCACATCGCTTCGACAGATTCTCAACAACAGGACCCTTCAAGATGACGTCACAACAAAACAAACAATTCCATTGTTACCATTGTTATCATCACAATCATCATCATTACTGGTGAACTATGATTAAAAAAGACTTGAATGAACTATTATATTATCATTATAGTTAATCATTCATTCATATCAAATATTTATACATTGTCCTTTCAAGGAATCTGTAAAGAGGTGTTACCAACTCAAGCACGGCCAAAAGGTGCAGCCCAAAGGCAAGAAAATAGTAATAATAACATTCACTCATTCATTCTGAAAATTTATATAGTGCCCTTTTAAGAAAAATACTCAGCGGCACTCTCAGACAGGCTGAGGCCAAACAAAAAAGACTTGAGGATGCGTTAGAAAGCTAGCAGATTGTTCCTAGACAGTGTGCGCAGTGCTAGCGGAAGTCAATTCCAAATGGAGGGACCCACAATAATCATTATTGGTATTGTTATCACAAATAACATTGTCATAATTATTAGTTTATTATTATTATTATTATTATTACTACTATTATTATAATTATTATTATCATTATTATTATTAATCATTACTATAATAAACTGACAAAATCTTGAGTCATTTTAAAGTGTGGCGGAATTAGATATCAGTTTACATAAATCAAATTAATAATTTTAATTATACCAAAGGTCACTCGGTGACCTCTGAACCCGGCCTGACCTCGACATCCGTCTGGAAGGAGAAGAGGTCGACCCTCATCCAGTTGCTGCCGTCTAGCGCCACCTGGTTCCAGCATCTGGAGACACGAGCGCATCTGCACAGGCTGACGACATCCAGGTAGGAGAAGACCCTTACAACAGGTAGAGCAATTAACAACATACATCAGACAGGTAGAATAAGGAACAGACAACAACAGACAACATTTATACAACAACACTTCAGAACACCTGGAACAACAAACACACTATAGCCCCAAGCTACGATGAAGCTCGGTTTTGTTAAAGTTAGGTCAAAAGTTAATGCTAGAGTTTGGTAACAGCCAAGAGCTGTTAGGCAGGTCGAACTTTGAGAGCGCCAAGTCAAACGAACACAGACCTCAGTAGAATTAATTATAATTAGTATAATTACTATTATCATTTTCTTTCCTGAGGTAGTTCTGATCCCTCAGGTGATAAGAAATTGTTCAGAGACTGAAAAGTTGGGTTATCTGGAACAGTTATTATTATTATTATTATTTTAATTAATATTATTATTACAGACCTCAGTAGAAGCTCCTTAGGCAAAACGTTGTCAATCAAATTGCTGGACGGAGGAGAAGAAACAAATCGAACCTAGGAAAATTAGAATATAACTCTCTGCAACTTACATTTTAATAGCTTCTTTAACACAACATAGCCACAGCTCAACTTGAATTTAACATTTACCTAATTTCAGCATCATCCATCTATCTAAAATCTATCTATCTAAAGCATAACATGAACATGATTTATAGCATAATCCATATCACCAGTCTGCTTCAGACTTAAGATGATGACGATGACAAGGATAATTGTAGCAATATAATTGATAAAACTGTCATAACAAATAATAATAATAATAATAAATAGTAGTAGCAATAATAATAAAGTGTAATTATTGGATAATTATTTTTCAACTTATAAGGGAATAGGTAGCAGAGCATTCCTGTGGTTTTTGCAGCACATTTGCTTTGTTTACTCTTTATGACGTATCTAAAGCTGAACCTATACTCGGACTTGACGCATGTTGGGTGGGGCTTAGGTAATCGTATGCACACTTGATAAAAGAATAGCCCTCCCACAAAATACAATATCGCCCCTCCTCTTGGGGTTGGGGTACATGCGATCGCGCTTACTTCACGATTAGACTTCGCGCTGTGATCGACGCCGTTGGCATGCGTTTCGCTCGCGTGATCCATCGTCACTGTGAATTCGTCATCACGTCCCAACAAGACATGACGCCGTTTGACACCAATTCATGACGCCCGTCACAGGATCAGGCACTTGTGCGCATATAAACAAAAACCTGGACGTCTCTGCGTCGAAATTACTCATTCCACGCAAAAAACCGCCGATCGTCACGCAAATCCGACGGCCAAAGTGGAATCACAATTTACCAACGAAACAGTCACGCGTATATCTGCGCCACGGCGATTTCTATTGAGTAAGATAATTAGAAAATTTAATTATATAAGACGTTTTCGACACTCGGAGAGCTGGAGTTAAAATTCATGAGATCGTGACGTCACTAAGCCAAAAATAGAAACATAGACAGAGATGAAAGATAGGGCAGTTAATAAAAAAAGAGCATAATAAACGTCCATATAAATAATTAAAATAATACTATTAAAACTGATCAATGCAACCCACGACACAATCTATATCTTACACCGTAGCTCAAATTCGTTAACTCCATTTGATTTTCATCGATTGTGCCAAAGATGATAATTCCATGTTAAAATTTAAAATGGAACAGCTTAATGTTTACTGTCATCAAGATGGCAGAGTCGTAGATTAAGATAAAGTTTCCATGACACTTCCTATATCCTCTGTGTATTTGGACTGCGTGGTAGTCAAAGACTCAAAGCACACCGCCACCTTGGCGCCACGTAGCGAGTGGATGTGTGTTATCTTAGCATCGACAATCGCGGCCCAATCAATCGCAGGAAGGTAACTTGAATATTCAGATACACTGAGTGTCCTATTTTAGTCTACAACTCTACCATCCTTCTGCTATATTAATTGACTGCAGCGGGGCCCTTGTCAATTATGCAATGGTTAGCATAGTTTACTCGTAGATAAGATATTCGTTTATTTAGAAATAAAGCAATTTGACAATAGCGCAGAAATGCTCATTTGAGTGACCTTGAACTTGAAAATAACAGTAGGCCTAGCTAGAATTAATAACAAATTATTAACTGTTCTTGTATAATATTTGATCTGTGGATAAATTGAGATCGAGTCGTCTTTGGGTGGGAGAACATGGTTGAGGTCTATGGGTCTTATTGGTGAATGGATTGGGGACGGAGTAGAGGTAGGAGTTGGTGAAGAACATGCTTGGGGTTCAGTAAAATGGAGAAAAAGACTTTGTCATCTGCTATGTTAGCAAGTTCAGAGACTATTGGGAAGGATTGATCTATGTAAAACTAAAAATCGACATAGATAAGGCATAAAATGTGCGACACGATCGTGACCAAGTAATCCAGACCCCGCACGTATTATATGGATGACCCGTTTCTGGAAACACAATCATGTAGACTAATTATTTCATACAAATCGAGGAAAACAACAAATTCAGTTGGCACTCTCGCCATAAACAACAAAAAACAGATTTATTAACGTTTTATTGATGTTATTATTTCCTTAACTAATACCAATAAAACACACTTTCGAGAGATCAGTTATCTGTGAATACGGAACATAGTTGATTCAATTACTGTCGAAAACACAAACTCGATTACCAAAACAGTTACAGAGATACCGTAACAGAAGCAGCTTAAGCAGCAAGCAAAATTTAATAAGAGACACAATAGTTTGGCTAAGTGTGTGTCAATTGATATAATAATATTATTATTAATGATAATTAATTGCCTAATTAATTTCAATTGAACATCTACCACACATTCAGACTGGATATATGGCTGCAAAACGACCCAGTTTCTGCCAATCAACATACGACCTCGTTATCTATCATCCAATCATGAATGGAGTTAATTGACCTGGCACAAATCAGGACAGCATCTGACCCAGTATTAAGCAATAGGAAATAAGGTCATCTTAGCAAGACTTCAAAATGCGCACAGTAAACTGGAATATGTACACTGTCAAAATATATTGGCACTTAATGAAGAACGAGCTGCTCGTGATAGAGTAACAGCAGTCACCAAAGCGCGTTTCCATAGAAACAGTTCCCGTATTCCAGAAGACGTTTCCACGTAAACACATTAGTACACTGCTAAAACAAACTCTTTATTAATATGACCTTTTATTCAACGGATCCTTATAATATGACGTCGAAAGAAAGCTTTATAAGGACTTTTTATGCAAATGTAATCAAATGTAAACCCAATTGAAAGTATTCATGATGAGTTGCTTAACACAAATATTCGTTATGAATTGTCTAACACAAGTAGTCATTATGAATTGTCTAACAAACATATTCATTATGAATGGCTCTAATATTCATGATGAATTGTTAAAACCACATATTAACTATGAATTTGTTTAGCACAAGTATTCATTTTCAATCCTTACATCAGCCACAATCACCAAGAGTAGCTATTTGGGATAACCCAACTTGTGAATGAAAGGGGCTTATTTTGGGGGTAGTTGCTATTTAACAACATAGCCCTCCTCCTTTCACCAGGCTTGGAACTGGCACTGTAAGAGGTGCCCAAAAGGTGTGTCACAAAACCTTGGTGGTTACAGATGGGTTACCCCATAACCCTTTTACGAGACCAAGGAAAAGATCCTCCAAAGACCCCTCCATTCCTTGAGGAAGCCCAGAGAGCCTTTGCAGACAAAGGTCGCTTTAATCAAGACAGCAAAGAGTATGATTTGTTAGCGACTTCATATTCTCAGCCACGGCATACGAAGGTCGCCTTAATCCACCCCACAAGCATCCACAACTCCGAAACATCCACTTCACCTTCTCACACTGACAAGGGTCTCTTTTATCCCATAGAGGCAGCTTAGTGTACGGCACAATTCCTTCTCTCAACACACGAGGGCATTGTCACCAGCCCTCTCCCCACCACACCCTCGTAAGGCAGATCTCCCCTTTCAATATCAGAGCTTCTCACGTGGGACGAACGAAACAGACACCCCAAAACTCGACGGAGCTCAGAACCGCCGACGGGGGGTCGGCGGGCTCGACCCCCATTCGCCCTTTGGGAGGCGGATACAGAAAACTGCCCGGACAAAAAGGAACAAAGAACAATCGCTCGTCCACTATTTACAAAGAGATTCGACATCCAAAACATATCGACAGCAATTTCTTTTTTTAAAACGACGAAGGGGAACAGGTCAGGCGAGCTTTGGGCGTTTCTTTGGACGCTCCGGCGGCGGACTTTGGAGGCTGGCAAGGGCGCGGAACGCGTCGGCCACGAGGTGAGGGTGCTTCTGGACCATCGTCTTCCATCCGGATGTTTCGAGGACGTCTGTCGGATGGCTGGAAGAAAAACAGAAGAAGGGAAGTGTTTTAATGGTGCGAGATTTTCAAAATATAGTGGATTAAAATGCGATATAGAAACAGATAAAACGTGGAAATATAAAACTCTTCTCGGGAATTGGTGCTATGTACATTATAAGATTCAAATTGACATTAAAAATTAACCTTACTCCCGAAAACTGATGCATTAGTATTTTACAGCCATTTATATAAGATCACTTCTCTTTTACTGTTTCGTATTGTCTTGAACCTAGTGTTTCGGTCCCTCACTGTCTCAGTCTCGTCTTGAAGTTTCAAGTCCTGCATACAACACTGCTAACGCCCGTTAACCCACAAATGTTCGTTAACCCACAAATGAGTCAGACGGTTACCTGTTGATGAAGTCGATGGCGTGAGTCCTCAGTTGGTCTGCGCTGTGAAGGTCGGCGAGGACGAGGATTTCGGAGACATTCTCCACGGAAAGACTACTACACAACGACTCTTCACACATCACCTTCAGCCGATCGAGAGCATACTACAGCACGCAAGACAATCAAGCATGGTTCAATCAAGTATGGTTCAATCAAGCACGGTTCAATCAAGGCACAATGCAATCAAGCAAGGTTTAATGAAGAACACATCAATTAACCACAATGCAATCAAGCAAGGTTCATTCAAGCAGGGTTCAATCAAGAACACTGCATTCAATCCAGCATAATGCAATCAAGAACAGTTGAGTCAATACCACATCAGTCAAGCAGCGTTCAATCAGACACAAGGCAATCAAGAACACTTCAATCAAGCACATTGCAATCAGACACAATGCACTCAAGAACAATTCAAGCATGACGCCAAATTCCGAACCTTGTCGGCGGCGGACAACAGTTCGTCGGCCATTTTGTCTAGGTTGGTCACTTTCCCCGTGTAGACAAATCGAAGCATTTCAAGAAAGACATCCTGCTCCACATCACTTATCTCCACTCGATTCTAAATGAAGATAAAACTCCAATTTTAAATGAATGCTTACATACTGTCTCTTCAATCACTTGGAGAATTTATATAGCACCCTTCAAGACAGAAACTCGGGAGCACTCCAAGACTAGTCGCGACTACAGAAACAAGACTCGAGGGACGTACAAGACCTAGTTGTTCCTATTGCGATGAAAACATTGAATAGGTGCAACAACAATGTTTGTTACAATCAAAATATTACAATCACAGTGTTGCTAAATCACAATGAAGCAAATACACAGCTACAGCAACAATGTTACAATTACAATGTTACAGATAAAATGCTAAGATTACGATGTAACAATCACACCATCGCAACTTACATGCTTCCGTTCTTCCATTTCGTGTTCAAACATGGCATTGAAAACGGGTGACCTGGCTGTAAGCAACAGAACAAAAACAATCAACGTATGACTCCTTACAGAGGTGAAAGGGCGCACACTACACGTTGAAGGCACTGAACAACAGAAGCAGACTAGAAAAAGACAATACAATACAACCTCAAAACAGTTGTATGACTCCTCCACTGCTTGCACTCTGGCAACGCCAGTCCCAAGCCTGGAAAGGAGGGTGGGGCCAACAATCTTTGTTATCACACTCTGTCGTTAAACTGAAACAACTGCTACAACTGCATCTGATACGAATACTCTTGTAAGAAAGCGAGCCAACAAAGAATGTGGCAGATGCCAAAGATTCTGAGGGTCCACTCCCTCTTACAAGAGTCGAAGGGGAAAGGCACGCTTATCTACCCTGCAGTCTATTATGAACTCTGCAGCCAGACTCATTGCTCGTCTCCCTCGTTACTCCCACATTTCTACCTGCATGACCGACGTCCTACACTGGCTTCCAATTTTCTCTTGCAATACAAGGTACTCCTCTTTGTCCTTAGAACTCATCAGGGTAAAGCTCCTCAATATCTCTGCAACTCAATGCGAAAGCCTCTGTCTGCCGTCTTTGGTCTGCGGATCGACATGATCTTCTCGTTCCACGGGCAAGGACTGCTATAACTCAACACCGTGCTTTTGCCCTTGAGGGCCCTTCTATATGGAATGACCTAACCCCCTATTATCCGTAACAAGCTTTTAATCGGGCTCCCACCCTCATCCCATCGTTGCCGGAAGACTTTCTTATTTCCTCGGGGCTGTCATGCTGAGAGCGCTTCTGAATATCCAGTACTGTAAGAAGCGCTATACAAATAACCAGATACGATACGATACTTTAGTGTAAACACAACTGCAGATAAATTTTGGATAAATCATAAATGAACAAATCAGAGATGCTTCGAATATTCATGAGCAGCTTTGAATATTCAAAAGCTGCTTTGAATATTCATAAGCTATTCAGAATCCTTTGCAAGAAAATCTCAAACGGAACCTACCGGCGAGAATGGCTTTGTGGGCCTGGAATTCGCGGCCCGCGACGCTGAGGGTGACGTCGCTGTAGAGCGCCCTTTCGAAGAGGAGGCCGAAGTCGTCGCTGAGTCGACAGTCGGGGACTCTGACCGGGGTACAGCTTGACTGACCAGAGACATTGACAGTCTCACCAACAACACTAACCTAAAGAAACGTACACAGTTTTTGACTTAGAACTCAATGTACTTGTATCACTATCACTGGGACAGACAGACAGACAGACAGACAGACAGACAGACAGACAGACAGACAGACAGACAGACAGACAGACAGACAGACAGACAGACAGACAGACAGACAGACAGACAGACAGACAGACAGACAGACAGACAGACAGACAGACAGACAGACAGACAGACAGACAGACAGACAGACAGACAGACAGACAGACAGACAGACAGACAGACAGACAGACAGACAGACAGACAGACAGACAGACAGACAGACAGACAGACAGACAGACAGACAGACAGACAGACAGACAGACAGACAGACAGACAGACAGACAGACAGACAGACAGACAGACAGACAGACAGACAGACAGACAGACAGACAGACAGACAGACAGACAGACAGACAGACAGACAGACAGACAGACAGACAGACAGACAGACAGACAGACAGACAGACAGACAGACAGACAGACAGACAGACAGACAGACAGACAGACAGACAGACAGACAGACAGACAGACAGACAGACAGACAGACAGACAGACAGACAGACAGACAGACAGACAGACAGACAGACAGACAGACAGACAGACAGACAGACAGACAGACAGACAGACAGACAGACAGACAGACAGACAGACAGACAGACAGACAGCGCATCCAAGAAGTTGTTCCGGAAAAGATATTGCACAGTTCTGAAAAACGAAGACATGTAGGTCTAAGACGTTACCACACTCTGCATATATGTGTCTGTCTGTCCACCTGTCTGTTTGTCACTCTGTGTGCCTTATGGTACATAAACAAGCACAGAGAAGTCTCTGTTAATGCCTCCTCTTGTGTCTGTCTGTACGTCTGTCTCCATGCTTAAGCGAGTCTCACTACCTCGCAGAAGATGGTGAGTTTGTCGTCGGGCAGGAGACCGTTAGTGTCGTCCATGAGAAAGTCCCTCCGGATGAACTTCTTAAAGCCCCAGTCCTTGCCCTGAACGAATCGATACGCCCTCTGGCTCTCTGTATCCACAAAAACAAATACCAAAATATTACACACAAATCATTAATGAGTTTAATAATTGGAGGCAGGCACAGTTGATAAATGGATCAGTGTATCACAATCACGATCACGATCTAGAAAATGCGATCAAGATCATGGCTTAGTAAATACAATCACGATAATGATCTAGTAAAGATGATCAAGATCTAGAAGAGACAATCATGATAACAAATAAGTAAAGACAATTATGATTACGATCCGGTAAAGACAATCAGGATCATGATCCAGCCAAGACGATCTTGTCAAGACATTCTAGTAAGGACGACGATGTATCAACTCAGCCAAAACAATCATGATCGAGTAGACAAACATGATCATGATCTAGCAAAGAAAATCATGGCCACTATACAGCAAAGGCAATCAATCATGATCGAGTGAAGACAATCACGATCAAGTCGAGGCGTCCGCTCACCCATCGCTTTCGTTTCCTCCCGTTTGGCATTGAGGATGGAGAATTTGAATTTGGCTCTCACTTCCGATTTGTTGCAGGAGAGAAGGAGAAGATAGAGCGAGAGGTAATCCTTGCTTTCCTCGTCCAGACCCTTCGGATTGACCCGTAAACACCTGGGAAAAAACAACAATGCAAAGTCTTTATTATAATAATAATTTCGTTTAATTTAAAACTGACAAACCGCAGTATGATTTCAAATACAGTACGAACGAATGAAGACACGTTATTACAATAGTCAAATCTGACTCTCGACAACCGTGCAGAGCGTCCGTTACGCTATGCACCTAATGCTACCAACATCGCTTTCTAGCGAAAGAAGGACAAGTCAACCTTGTGGGGCATACGGATATCTATGATATGGATGTATATATTATTTATAATTGTTTTTATCATCATTATTATCACTATTATTAAACAAGTTCCGATGAATTGATCACCAACCCTCACCATTTAAGTTTATCATTGGCTCCAGCAGAGAATGATGAGCTCTTGAGAACTTCTCCCATTTCTTCACGACAGAAACTGAAGTTGTTGATCGTCCACATGTAAGAGAACTTGACGACTTTCACCTGGCGAAAGAAACGAAAATAGAAACATGTTTCAGTAGAGTTATCGAAATCTTTCGGGCGCTGGTTAAAGAGATAGCGCGGGGCGCGGCGGTATGTTCTGTGCGTCGTCACCGGATGGTCGCAGGTTCGATTCTACGTCAAGCCATCGTGTAGCAACATGTAATTGCAGTTTAACGACACTGTGTGATAACAAAGATCATTAGCGTCGCCCTCCTCCTTTATCCAGGCTTGGGACTGGCACTATCCGAGTTCTTGCATAGGCGGAGTTCTATGTAGCAACCGTGGACATGTTGATTATCTGTATTTGTATTAAGGAGGGTCACAGGAAATCACATTGCTCATTGCATAACAGAGTGGAATAAAAGCCAATGGCTTTGAACAGAGAACTCGTCCTTAAAAGAAGTAAATATTAAAGTAACTGATAGTAGCTGTAATTAGTAACTTCAAACGCATAGGCCACACATCGATTGCGGGAAGGTCGGGTAGCTAGGCTGCAGCGACAGAGAATTTCATACAAGGCAGCCTCTCGGGGTTAGCAATTCAGAGATGGGCAACAATTAACCATAAAAAATAACTATTCTCAATGACTAGCCAATCAATCGGACAAAGAGCCTACTCCAATTTGAATCAATTAGCAAATTTTAGTAACCCGGAACACTTAGGGCGAAAGACTATCACTCGTACCTGTGTGTAACACCAGTTCTCTGCGACAGGTGACATCAGTTCCGCAGGGGACGGAACCCGGGACGCCGTCATTGTCGTGTCGACCCGACCGGGTTCGCTCTGGGAATCCATCTCCTGTACAAAAGAGTCGTAAGAGTCGCATTGTTAAGAGCGAACAACAATCAAATGAGGGAAATGCAATGGCCTATAGCACCGTTTCCCTTTTTTTTTACCACAAAACCCTAAGATCTTAAAAAACTTTGGCACAACCCTGTCCATAACTAAACACATTCTGCTGTACATAAAAACATCTGAGAACGCAAACAATTATAGGTTTAGGTTCATATTTATAGATTAAATTAAAAATAACACAAATATCAATGGCAATGACATGAATTCTCTTTCACATCAAGTTATACACAGATGTTAATTATGCAAAAAGCTTCAATTTGTTCACAATGAGAGTTTTTCACAGAACCTCTGTTTTAACCTCATAGAACCCATAGTTTGGGAAATGCTGTTCTAGAGCTTTGCATAAACACATCTATTACAAAAGCAATGTACAGTTCCTGGGAAGCAAATTAATCCAGAGATATTGGGCTAAAAACAGCAAACAGTAAGATCTAATCACTGTCGCTTCAGGCAGTAATATACCATAAGAGCAAACATATTACTGGCTAGAATTTGATTGAATCCACTGACTCATAAAAGACTTCAAACCGAAGAACAAAACCTAATCTAATCAATACTAGAATATTTGACAATACTGTCCTCATGTGAGGCTCTGGTTTCTTTTTTCCATCTTGATGAACTCGGGTTCTAAAAGTCATTTGGCCCAACGTTTATTTCACTGCCTAAAAAATGGCATACTGTTACTAGCAGTACTTACTGACTTTTATCCGAGGACCTATAATTATGGTCTATAACACCACAAACACTTGCACAAATAGGTACTTCTATCGGGAGATTTAAAAAAACCTGAAAGACAAGTGAACTATTCAAACTTTGAGCTCACTGCAGCGCTCAGGGTTCCGTCCTCGCAACCACAAGTGACGACTAAAATTAGGAACCGCCAGGTTAACACAACTCTCGATTCAGGACCTCCTATGGACAAGCCCAGATAAGCCCAGCACACGCGATAACAGGTCTATTCAGGACAACGATGGGCGTATTAAACCAGCATGCACAGACAAATCGCTCTCTTAAACATTCGCATTGTTCGGATATCGCTAACTGCTCACACATAAAAAAACTTTGCAATTTTAATAATATCCGCATAAAAGCTATCTAACCAGTGTTCGGATGGCTCGGATCATTTCACATAAGAAAGTGAATAAAAATAAAAATAAACGGCATATCCTATCCGTGAAGCAGTCTCTCGAAATGCGGGAGGGTGGATTTTCAAACACACTTAAGCTTCGCCTTCAACGAACCTTTTAGGGGCTTAGAATCCAGTCAGTTGTTGAATTGTATTCGACCACTAGCTTGTTAAAGCGGTAAAAGCCAATACGGCTGGTATTATCTGCTGTTTCCGCCGTTTTTGGTTTAAAAAATTCCGACTTTCAACGGTTACTGTGTTTCTTTTTAACGCAGTTAACATCCGGGTAGTTCTATGGATGACCTCGTAACCCCACAGACGACATTGACCTAAGATATGTACAAAATACAAAAAATGTAGATGTCTATCATGTTTATTTAGAGCAATTATTATTTATAATATTCCAATCGTAGGATGTGTCTAACGATAATTTTGCAGGCGTTGTAAATAGCAGCGGTGTCTAACGCACAAAGCAAAGCATCCGAGACAGCGCATTAAATATCGCTAGCGCTCGTGAATAAGCCTGTGTTCTGCAATTGGTTTTCGAGTGTTTACAACGCAATGTCATCGTAATCTCAATATAAATTTTCTACAGCGCCCACAAAAGCGAAGTCGCGGGAACCAGCTTATTCAGAGGCGCATTGTAAATCAACGAAGATTTCTCAGCGCCCTCAAAAGCCATACCAGGGAAACCAGCCTGTGTAGCGACGCTAATCACGCTGTATCAAATCAACGATGGGCAAGCTTCTTGCTTCGTTCTGGTGACAGTTACAAATCCCGGGAGGTAGTGCCAAGGAGACATGGTACTACGTACGGTTGATGATGATAGTCGTGGAGACAGTCCAACATTAGTCCCAGTATAGATTCTTCAAGAGTTCGTTTTCAATCGTGAGTAGAAAATAACAGCTAGAGGAGAATGAGAGCAGAGGAGAGGTTTAATTTTGCGCTTCAGAAGCTTAATTGAAGATCACGATTTCGAAAATCAAGATATGTATGTAGCCATGACTTGTCAGTCCCGGCCCGGGTTTGTCAGTTTGAAATGAAACGTTAATAATAATTATGTTTATACTAGTTAAGGAACAAGTACAAATCGAGGCGGTTCTATGCAATTACACGACTGCATGATGTCACTTAATAGATAGAAGGCTGGGGCTTACCCCTCCCCTTTACCCTAATATGTCACCTGTAGGCCTATACTATTATCTGGCGTGTACAAATGAAACACATAATAAGGACACTATCAATATTATTAGGCTATGCCTTGATGCAGCGGTTCTCAACCTTTATTGTTCTGTGACCCTTGATATTTCCAAAGATGTGGTGAGTCTGGCGACCACAGCTATTAGGTCGAGAACCGTTGCCTTAAGACTTAAGTTAATGGTATGAGCAAGCGCCATTCCAATCGAAGTAAATGACGTCATTCCCTGTTGACCTACATTCCTTATAGGGCGAATTTAAGGCTGTCACGTGTTGTCGCAACGTCCTCTTATATATTGCCGTATTTATAGGGTGACACATCCGCTTGAGAATCTTTATTTTAAACGATTTCTTAGTTAGCAAGTTGTATCATTGATTTTTTTAAAAATAAGACTTATAAGATACGTGGTTAGTTGTTTCGGAGCTGTTTGAAATTGTTCCACTTTTGTATGCTTAATATTATTCGTTTAGTTGTATGCAGAGATTTGGGCGGGCGTGTAACGACGGTGATGTTAATCGGACGTAAATTGTGTAGCGCCACCATTGCACTGATAAAAGAATTACTTAGTTATTGAACGGTTAGATCTCGTTCACTGACCAATATTAGCGAGCCATAATATTACTACTTGCAGTTTTTAGCAAAGCTTGAAAAGCGTTTTCAGCTGTACTTGAAGCGCTTTCAATTAAATGCGCTATATAAACGTACAAAATAAAACAATGAATTTGGCTGCCTTCCCTTAGTGTTTTATAATTATTTATGGTAATCACGACAACTTAGGACCTGTGCGTGTACTCGCTTCACATTAAAAATATTAAATACACATAATGCATAAATTACATTGATCCATGCATGCCTTTATTTAAGTGAATGCATACACATAGCGCTTCAACGGACAATTCTGTACTTACTTGCTTTTTACACAGTCTGCCGATTGCCATGGGAACCACTGCCGAGGTCGCTGACCCTGCCCGCCTGCGATCCGCGCTGGCCGAGGTTCGGTCGGACGCGGGAGAGCTCTACCGGAAGTCATGGGTCATCGTGGGTCACGTGGACAACAATCCGTTGGCTGTCGACGTCCTACACGCGGACACGGGTCCGGACGCAACCCTCGAGGGTCTTTACAGTCACCTAAGGGATGACCAGGTCATGTACTGTCTCCTCAGACTGACCACGACGTTCGACGTGTCCACTACGGTCAAGTTCGTCTATATTCACTGGTCAGTTGTGTTCACTCATTACATGAGAGTGAAGCTGAAATGATTGAAACTCGATTATTTTGTATTGTTCTGGTGACTGCTATTTTTTTTGTTTTTTGTTTATTTATCATCTATTGGTTGGTACTTTCGACTGGTTTAGTAACTTCTATTTTTGTCAGTTTGAAATCAAATGAAAATTATCATTATTATTATTATTTTTTTAATATTATTATTATTCTTATTATTAATGTTAATATTGATGATAGTAGTATTATGATTATTATTTTGACTTGCAATTCTTGTATGGTATTTTTATCAGTGTAAGATTTAGCTCTGAGATTTTACCGACTGTCTGTTGCGTGTTTTCCTGCCAGGGTTGGAGATAAAGTGCCATTTGCGAAGAAAGGTCGATTTGGGGTCGTGAGTGGAAGCGTGGAGGTCTACTTCAGTCCTTACCACCTCGTTATTGAAACCGGGTCTATAGAGGATCTGTCGGAGAATGTTCTTGTCCAAAGGGTCAGTTTTATTGATCTAATTTCCACGTCTGTAAATTGTTGGACTGCATGCATTAGTTGTAATTCTGTAGACATCTTGAAGGGGTCGCTACAGTAAGTACCCATGGGGGATAAATAAATTGTACTCATGGGAACAACCTACCAGCCTTCTACCGTATCCTCAAGTCTTTTGTGTTTTACCACAGCCTGGCTGACAGTGCCTCTGAGTATTTTTCTTGCAAGAGTGCTATATAAATTTGTGGAATGACTGAATGAACGAATGCATGTACAATATTATTTACTTTAAGCAACAAAGCACTACAGAATCTATTTTGCAAAATAAATTACTGTACACAATAAATAAATAAATGTAAAGAGTGAATAACTAGAAGCAGTAAATTATGGTTAACAACAATAAATAAAACAATATATTAGCAATAATTTGACTTGCTTCTCATTTCAGCTTGAAGAGTCGAGTGGGACGCATAACAAGGTGTTGGAGGGGTCGATGGAGGGGCGCCAGGAACGTGGCTTCACAGCCCATGCAGTCAAGAAGCAGGAGAAGGGGGCGGTCCGGTCTGTTGCCCCAGCTGGGGTCGTCGTGGAAACGTCTCCAGAGCTTCAGGGCGCCATCGCCGACGTTCGCCGCAACGACAACCCCACGAACTGGGTGCTCGCGGGGTTTGAGGGTGGCGACATCAAGCGCCCCCTGGTGGTCGTTGCCACGGGAACGGGAAAGATTCACGAGATAACGCAACAGCTGGACGACACGCAGGTCATGTACGCCCTCTATCGGACGACCGATGTTTATGACGACATTCAGACCGTCAAGTTCGTCTACGTCTATTGGTGAGTGACGCCAGTCCAAAGGTGGGATGGAGAAGGAGGGTTACGGAAGAGACGTTGTAAGCAGGGGCGGCGATCCCCGGGGTGTCCATGGGGACAAGTACCCCAACCTTTTACAGAGAAGGGACACTTATATGTTTGTCCCTCACATTTTCTCCCCCTTTCATTGGGTGTCCTCCAAATGTCAAGCACGATCGCCGCCTCTGGTTGTAAGGTAGTCTTCTGGAAATTTTAGTGGTGCCAGTCCAAGGCTTGGATGAAGAAAAGGGTTGTTGATGTCTCCTGGAAGGTTTAGTGGGACCAGTCAAAAACTGGGATGAAGGAGGTGAACAGATTTTTTTGTAAGGCAGATGCTGTCTTTGGGTAGTGTTTGAATGCAAGCACTGGTCTGTGGTGAATTTAATTAAATTCAATTTATTTGTTTGAGTAAAACTAAACAGGTAAATAATTAATATTTCAGTAACATGATTATTGAAGTTTTGCCGAAGTTTTTGCAAATGACACAGGTTATGTCTTAAGGCAACTTTGTAACTGTCATAAGGTAATATCGTATGGTAACGTTTGTAA
Source organism: Bimastos eiseni (assembly GCA_959347315.1). Classification (NCBI taxonomy): domain Eukaryota; kingdom Metazoa; phylum Annelida; class Clitellata; order Crassiclitellata; family Lumbricidae; genus Bimastos; species Bimastos eiseni. The sequence goes on from OY365822.1 coordinate 968,846, forward strand.
GGTAATGTTGTAAGGTAACGTCGTAAGGTAATATTGTAAGGTGACGTAAGATTATTGCAGACGTTACATTTACGTGCTTCTTGTTGTTAATTCACGTTTGCTTTTTCCTGTGTAGGATCGGTGAGCGTGTAAAACCGCTGACGAAGGGCAAGATGTCCGCGTTTTCGGGTCCAGTGGAGAAGATTTTCAGTCCGGCCCACGTCACAATGCTCTTCTCTCAGAAGCACGACATTCGTGAGGATGTAATCAAGGACAAGGTGAACAAAGCTTGTATTTAGCTGAACCTAGATACAGAACTGTTTCAGGCTTCAGCACCTGTGTTTCTCCCAAGCATATATTATTTTTGTTATCACACAGTGTTGTTAAACTGCAACTAACTGTATAAAGTAGTTTCTAGTGTATTATGCCGTAGTTGTACGAATAATGAGGAGAACGTTCTAAAACAATTGCACACCTTTTCTAAGCACGAAATTCGCCCCATAAGAGAATGCGAAAGAGTTAGCAGTCTTAACTGAGCGTCATGTACTGGTGATGACGGCTTTCTAGATGAAACAACTCCTTACATCCCTGTCGTTGCCTCTGATCATCAAGTACAGGTCTTTTAGTTGAACCACGATGCAGAACAGTTATGGGCTCTCGTGCATTACATGTCTCTGCTCCTAAGGAATGGATTCGACTGCCATACTCTCTTCATAGCTCAAATTCATTTTCATTTCTTCGAATATCGACTCAAAACTCATTGTTTCTCCTTAGCTTTCAAGGATTTGGAAATCTAATTACATCTTCTCCTGGCGACTGACTATCCGCGCCTCAGATTCACATTTCGGTGTGAGCTTGCGCACGTTACAAATTTAATTAATTTTTATTATTGTAGTATACTCGTCTATGGGAGCCACATTGAAGCCAGCTTATCAAGGGATTACATCATATTAAAGGGCAATGGTAAACAGGATGGTGTGTAAGTCAAGAAGTTGGGAGTTCAAACCTCGCCGGAACCCATGCTGTTGCCATAATGAATACTGTGTGACTCCATCTGAAGTAACCTGTATTTTGGTATTTTTGTTTTTCCTAGGTCATGTCTAGCAGTGGATCGAAGCTGTGCGTCAAGTGACCACGGTTGAACCGATGCAAGGTTTTGCAGGACCATGGTCAGGCGAAAACAGGGCGGTGCGTCAATGCCTAACTCTGCCAAGAAGAACGAGACCTGTCGCAAATGAAGATTCTTGCCAGAAAACCCTTGCCAATATTGTTTTGTCATTGCTTCCAATTGTTATCTACATTTATTGCTTGAAAAGGAAACTACGTATTGTTATTATTACTGGAATATTATATGGCTCCCGTCATGATTGCCCACTCAGGAACGATCGACTCTACAAAATCAAGAATAGTGTAAGTATTTCAGGAATCGGTGTGAAATGGATTTTTTTTGGGTGGTGAGAGGTAAATGCCACACCATTGAGTCAGTAGTAAGTTTCATTTATTAATAGACTGTATTTATGATTCACAACTTGTTGTTTAATGCTATGTTGATTATAATTTTCGCAATCTTGATATTAGAATTGATGTGTGTTGCATGCTTCTTAATGTCGCCTCAAATTAAGGCATTGTTTACTCAATTATGTTGTTATCTCATTATTCTATTTTTATACCTGTTCTTTTGGAGAGAGGGATTTAGAACTGACTCATCAAATTATGTCTGATTGTTATCATGTTCGTTCACATAGGTACACAAAACTTTTCAGAGCAAGGTCAAAGTTAATTAGGTCAGGCCAGGGCCGGGTCAGAGGCCACATGGCAAGTTGGGTAGCTGCTTTTCCATTTTTTTAGCAATATTTTTATGTTCATAGCAATCTCATTTTTCACTTGAGTTTGGTACATAGACACAAGAGACTTGAAACTGTAATCGTGTTCGGGCATTTATTATTTATGTAGCACACGCGTAGTCCTTCATCGATAGTAAACGTAACGTATGGACGTTGCAGGGATTTCTTATCTGCTTGTGGTTAAGGATTTCAGATAAGAAACGTAAAATGGTTGGAACATCTTCATGTAAGACTACATAACCGGTGCTCGCGCTGGACTTGATGTTTTGTATTTACCGATTGTTAAAGATGTCTTTAGTATGACTTAATATAGCTGGGTAACTGTTTTTTGAATATATAATTACATTTTTACTTGTACACTTGACCCTCCAGCCTTTGTTTATGGGAATGTGGTGGCCAATTGGAGCCTGCTAAATACTCCTGGACTTGCTTGGAGGTTCATGCTGCAGTGTGTTCATTTATCTTGTGAACTTTGCAAGTGTTGTGCTTTCTGCTTTAACACTGACACGCTATTGTTATTATTTCTGCATTTATTATGCACCACTATCTAATGACAAAGCATCAATCGATTGCGCTGAGCATTGTAAGTGAATGACTAAAAGAAGGTCTCTACGCTGTTACCGTCTCAGTGGAGAAGATCGAACCCACACTCTACGTGTAATACTAGGTAAACGCTCAGGTTCTGTGTCGATGGTATTTATCCGATTGGTCTGAAAAACGTGTTATTGGATATTTCTTGTAATTAATTGACAGAAAGAAGTAATTAATCATTTGTAGAATGAGATGTTACAGCTAAATATATCTTATTGGATCTACATGAATCTCACAGTTCATGGTATTCAGAGGCATCAATTTCCCCCACTCTGAGTGATGGAGGCAAACCCCCAGTTCCAATTGTGAGGAAGGCAATATTTGCCTTGAGGACTCCAAAAATCCCCATCCTACCTGAAATTGGAGGCATTTGCCTCCGGAACTAACTATGTGGACGCCTCTGATGGTATTTGCATGGATGTTCAAATCCCAACAAACACTGACAGGATAGGCAATTGTGATGTATTACTTCTATGGCAAACACATATTGGTTATTTGATTTTTTACAAAATACCAAAAGAAAAAAAATGGCAATTTTTGGTTTTTAGAATATTTTTTTTCCAATTTACTAATATTACTATTATATTAACTAATTGTGTATGAATTTAGTATAATTAATTATAAAAACAGGTTGGATCTCTTTTTCATGCTGTTTTTGATAAAACTGTTGTGACAAAAATCCAAAGGAAAACATAAATAAATAAAACCAAAAACACAACTTTTGATTTTAAAAATCTTGGTGTTTTGCACCTCTGGTCCTTGCCAATTTTGAAACGTCTGACAGCCGTACACTAATGTAATCAAACATTTATAAAACGCCCCTTCGACTATATCTACTCAGATTTGAAATAATTATATTATCCGAAAATGTTTCATATTAGCATCCAGCCAAAACTCCATTTCGTTTGTCACTGCTTTCTGACCCAAATACGGAGTCATATCATGGTCAAGTTTACCGCCTTTTCTTTCAACTTCGCACGCGTTCATGCAGTGTCAGAAGTTCAATCCATAGATGGCAATAGTGTCTATAATCTAATTTCACATAGCAGCATTTTTTGCGGCCATGCCATTTTGACGTTGGTCCTATGCATGCGCCTAATATTAACAGTTGAAGTTTAATATTGGCGTTATTATTTTACGGATAGCCGTAATAATAATTATGTTTGTGAAAATGCATGTAGCAGTCGTAAGTGAGACCTAATCAGAGAAGGAGTAAAATCGTATTTTAGAGTCGACCGTTTCGTCCACTCGTACTTAAGCGTTGATGTAAACAACGCCGTGTACACAAAACTCGAATGATGAAAAGAAGTCTAAATGGAAGCTGGATTGATGAAAGAATGCCGTTATAATAATAAAATACGCTATTTGTTTTTTACAAAACTTCACAAGACTAAAATATGATTTCACCGGAAAGGGTAACATATTCAGTCATCATATATTTATACCAAACAGGTCAAAGCTTGACCTTCCGGGGACTCCCAACTTACACATGATGTTTTGATCTTTTGGTCTGCTGCCATTGGTCAGAAAATACCTCCAGCGCGTGATTGACATAGCAGTAAGATGAATTTTCGTTTATATATATAAAAACTACACCAACCGTAAACTAACCTCACAATACCTAACCTGACTCAAGCCGACCATCACGATGCTTAACCTGACCCTAACCGACCTTCACGATGCTTAACCTGACCCTAACCGACCCTCATAATGTATAATTATAAGAAATTACAGGTCTTTAAAGTGCACATGCGCTAAAGATTGCACAGAGGTTTCCACACAAGACACGCCCAAAATACTATGCATAGGTTGGAGTCCACGGAAATATATGTTAGCACCTTTTATTAATTCTGTTTAACTTGAATTCATTTTTGGTGGAATATAAATTTAAATATGACCCTGCTGCACATATTCCTTCTTGCAATAAAGGCGACCGCCTACTCCCTGCATCCACGACCACATGACCGTGTTACTCCACAGGCGGACAATCTATCGCGACATTTTTTTAAATGAGAAGGCTGTACTTTTAAATATATTGCTATTTAGGGCTGTAGTGGAGACCCCAGGTCACATGCTTCCTCCAATTAAGACGACCGCCTACACCCATGACTTATTACCAGAGGCAGACAACGTAGAGGGACAATCTTTTTAATTAGAATGCCGTTCTTTTAAATGTATTGTACACTAGAGTGCGGATATGCAGTTGGCTCAATAAAGAATATACTTATTTGCTGACTTATTTAATGTTTTGTAAGTCTCGTAAATTTCTGAGTGCCATACAGAAGTCTGTCAGGGCGCCAGATAAAAGACCTCTGAGTAGGTTTCTTGAAGGAGTGCTATATAAATTTTAGAAATGAATGAATGAAAGCATTTGCAGAGGAAATTCATGATATTAACCACGCAAGAATACACCGATAGAATAAAACACAAAAATAATAGTTGAGTCCCAAAGCATTTGCTTGGATTAGACTGCTGTACCTGTACTGAATATCACTCTGAAGAACAGTCGTACATGTGAACTGTATGTTACTTTGCATTTACAGAGAGAAGATACCTAATAAACACTTTGAGAATGCAATTTGCGGATATGCCGTACAAGTGCAACATAAATGATGCGACTTTTGAAAGAACAGCTGGACTGAAATTGGATACAAGAACCCATGATGGAGGACAGCCACTCCAATGGGAATTATATGGCAAAGGATTTCGAACGGGAGACGCTATCAAAAGTCACTTTGCAACACACCCTGGAGAAAAGCCATTCACATGTGAATTCTGCAGCAATGCATATAATAATAGTTGGTCTCTCAAATCCCACTTAAGAACACACACTGGAGAAAAGCCATACAAGTGCAAGTTATGTCCCAAAGCATTTGCACATTCGTATGATCAAGTTAAACACACGCGGATCCACACTGGAGAGAAACCATACAAGTGCAGTTTATGTCCCAAAGCATTTTCATGTGGAGGTGGTTTAAAAAGGCACTTGAGAACACACACTGGAGAAAAACCTTACAAGTGCTCATTCTGTGATAAAACGTTTCAACAAAAAGACAATCTAAGAGGTCATATAAGAACTCATACTGGAGAAAAACCATTCACATGTCAATTATGTAGCGAAGTGTTTGGACGCTGGTTTGCTCTCAAACGTCACATGGAAACTCACACTGGAGAGAAGCCATTCAAGTGCAATTTCTGTGAGAAATCGTTCTCAATGAATTGTTCTCTGAAAGACCACATAACAACTCACACTGGAGAAGAGCCCTACACATGTGAATTATGTAGCAAAACATTTGGACGCCGCAGTTATCTCAGACAGCACATGAAGATTCACACTGGAGAGAATCCATACAAATGCAGTGTATGTGACAAGGCATTTACATCTGGAAGCACTCTGCAAGCGCACATGAGATTACACCCAAAAGAAATGCTATACAAGTGCAATTTATGTGACGAAGCATTTGCACACAAAAATCAACTGAATCGCCATGCGAAAATTCACACTGAGCACAATCCATACATCTGTGAATTGTGTAACAAAGCATTTGCAAGTGGAGCTACTCTGAGAGAACATGCAAGAGTTCACACTGGAGAGAGACCGTTCAAATGTAAGTTATGTCCCAAAGCATTTGCACATTTGAATGATCAAGTTAAACACACACGGAGCCACACTGGAGAGAAACCATACAAGTGCAGTTTATGTCCCAAAGCATTTTCATGTGGAGGCGGTTTAAAAAGGCACTTGAGAACACACACTGGAGAAAAACCTTACAAGTGCTCATTCTGTGATAAAACGTTTCCACAAAAAGACAACCTAAGAGGTCATATAAGAACTCATACTGGAGAAAAACCATTCACATGTCAATTATGTAGCGAAGTGTTTGGACGCTGGTTTGCTCTCAAACGTCACATGAAAACTCACACTGGAGAGAAGCCTTACAAATGCAGTGTATGTGACAAGGCATTTACATCTGGAAGCACTCTGCAAGCGCACATGAGATTACACACAAAAGAGATGCCATACAAGTGCAATTTATGTGACGAAGCATTTGCACAAAAAATTCAACTGAGTCGCCATGCGAAAATTCACACTGGGCACAATCCATACATCTGTGAATTGTGTAACAAAGCATTTGCAAGTGGAGCTATTCTGAGAGAACACGCAAGAGTTCACACTGGAGAAAGACCTTTCAAATGTAAGTTATGTCCCAAAGCATTTGCACATTCAGGTAATCTAAACCTACACACAAGAACCCATACTGGAGAGAAGCCATACAAATGCGGTTTATGTCTCAAAGCATTTGCATATAGACGCATTCTGAAGGGGCACATTAGAACACACACTGGTGAAAAGCCATACAAGTGCTCTTTCTGTAGCAAAACGTTTCCACGAAAAGGTTCACTAAGACTTCATATAAGAACTCACACTGGAGAAGAGCCCTACACATGTGAAATATGTAGTAAAGCATTTATCAGTTGGGGTTCTCTCAAACGTCACATAGAAACTCACACTCTAGTAAAGTCATACAAGTGCACTTTCTGTGTCAAGGCATTTAGAAGTGGAAGCACTCTGCAAAAGCACATAAAATTACACACTGAAGAAATGCCGTACAAGTGCAATTCGTGTGACAAAGCTTACTCACAGAAAGTTCAACTAAAACTCCATATGGAAATTCATACTGATAACAAGCCATACATGTGTGAATTATGCAGCAAATTGTATGCACACCTTAGTTCTTTCAGACTTCACATGAAAAGTCACACTGGAATTAAGCCCTACAAGTGCAGTTCATGTGACAGCGCATTTACCAGTCGAAATTATCTGCAAAAGCACACAAGATCACACACTGGAGAAAAGCCATTCAAATGTGAAGTGTGTAGCAAACCATTTGCAAGTTCAGCTCATCTAACTGAACATTTAAGAGTGCACACTGGAGAAAGACCGTTCAAGTGCAATTTATGTCCCAAAGCATTTGCACATTCAAATACTCTAAACCTACACACAAGAACCCATACTGGAGAGAAACCATACAAATGCACTTTCTGTCTCAAGGCATTTATAGGTGGAGGTCAGCTGCAAACGCACATGAGAACACACGCTGGAGAAAACCATACAAATGCGGTTTATGTCTCAAGGCATTTATATGTGGGGGCCATCTGAAAAAACACTTGAAAAAGCACACTGGAGAAAAACCATTCAAGTGCAATTTATGTGACAAGTCTTTTGCATGGAAAGTTCCACTGATTTTCCGTATGAAAGATCACACTAGTTGCAAACCATACATTTGCGAATTTTGTACCAAAGCATTCGCACGTTTGCATTCTTTCAGATATCATATGACTACTCATACTGCAGAGAAACCATTCAAGTGCAATGTATGTGACAAAACATTTTCCAGTGGAAGCCATTTGCTAGTTCACACAAGAGCACATACTGAAGAAAAGCCATACAAGTGCAAGTTATGTCATGAAGCATTTGCATATTGAATTTCTCTACACAGACACACAAGATCCCACAGCGGAGAGAAGCCATACAAGTGCGGTTTATGCCTCATGGCGTTTACAAGAGGAAGCTATCTGCAGATACACATAAGATCACACACTGGAGAAATGCCATACAAATGTCATTTATGTAACAAAGCATTTGCCATAAAAGTTAAACTGATAACCCACATGCAAGATCACAATGGTTACAAGCCATACTTGTGTGAATTATGTAGCAAAGCATTTGCACATTATGATTCTTTAAGATATCATATGACAACTCACACTGGAGAGAGGCCATTCAAGTGCAGTTTATGTCCGAAAACATTTACATGTGGAAGCAATCTGAAATTGCACATAAGATTACACACTGGAGAAATGCCATACCAATGCAATTTATGTGACGAAAAAAATCAACTGAGTCCGTATGGAAATTCACACTGACTACATGCCATACTTGTGTGAATTATGTAGCAGGGCATCTGCACATTATGCCTCTTTCAGATATCATATGAAAACCCATGCTACAGATAAGCCACACAATTGCACTATATGTCAGAGTGAATTTGAAAGTCGATATTGTCTGCAGATGCACAACAGAACACATGTTATAGAAAAGCCATATAAGTGCCACTTGTGTGACATATTTTTTGCAGAAAAAGATCGACTGAAGCTTCATATGAAAACTCACACTGTGAGTACAAATGCAATTTCTGTGACAGTGCATTTCCAAGCCAGTGCAATCTGCAAACACACTCAAGGGCACACCATGGAGAAATGCCATACAAATGCAAGTTATGCGATAAAGCATTTGCATATTCAACTGATCTAGTTAAACACACACGCACCTTTTGACGAGTGCCAGTACAAAACCCATCAAGTGCATTCACGAACTCTTCACCATCCTGTTCAAGCTTCTGTCTCGTCTTCAATTCTCCAGTAAAGTTGTCCAATCGATACACAGGACCTGTCTACATTGTCGAATTCTAATTTAAACAACAGTAGGCATAAACAGTTGATAATACAGAATATACTTGTTTACTTACCGGATTAAAGTACTACTCTCAAGCTCCTCTTGTTCAGTATACACAAGTCCTTTTTTAAGTCTGAAATATATATAAAATCAGCAATTTTAAGCTGCAACTTCCTATTTGGACTGTGTACATTATCTGTATTAATTTTAGATACCACATATACTCTGACTTTGTCATCAATATCAGCATTTAAAATAAAAACGTGTGTCGTGAATTGCCCTTGAAACTGAACTCCGCATGTACATGTGTTTTGCATTCTTCACGCACCCTGCTAGCATTTACATAGGCAATACATTGGACCAATATCAGCTTTGTACGGAGCAGGACGTTTTGACGCAGATAATCTGATACAACATAATGTAACACGAAGCATTATCGATGATAATAATTATGCTAAATTGGGAACTGTAATGATGAAAACGATCATGCCTAAATAGAAGCGGGATGGATATGAGAATTCTACTCATCGTGGAACCATTTAGTCACAATCTTTTTATCAATCTTGTTTTCAATTAAACATTATTTTTCACCAATACAGCTTCCATTTAAGCATGATTGTTTTCATCAATCCGCTTCCATTTAAGCATGATTATTTTTATCAATCCAGCTTTCATTTAAGCATGATTCTTTTCATCAATCCAGTTTCCAAAAAGCATGATTATTTTCATCAATCCAACTTTCAAATAAGCACGATTCTTTTTGTCAATCCAGCGCCCAGTTTAACAGTATCCTTTTCATCGATCCCGCTTCTAGTTAAACATGATTCTTTTCACCGATGCCTCTTCTACTACCGACGCTTCAGAGACTTAATCTCATTTGCCATGTGGAATGATTTATGACCCTAAAGTGTAGATTGCCATATAATATATTTATATAATACATGGTATACAATATTAATGTATCAGAGATCGGAACCAAAACGGCGCTACGCCAATACGGCGCTACGCCAAAACATCCTGTGTCAAAACGTCCTGCGCCAAAACGGCTGTGCCATAACGTCACGTACCGGCTTTGTATGAAGCTCATATGGGCGTGCTCTCCGGAGAGAGCTAATTTTTTTTCGAATTTTAATGTGGTGCATTTTGGTGGTGGGTGAAATTGGGAAACATTTTTAGTTGTGCTGGACAATGTTCCCTCTAATTTTCTGGAGATAGCGTGCGCAAGAAATTATTTTTTTGTAACATGTTAGAAATGGTTCATACTAGTGTGCGCAGGTCCAAGCTCACAGCGATGATACCTATATTGAAATCATATCTAAAAGTCTATATGGTGGCATATTCTAATAACATAAGAAAAGTCCCTTGTCAAGCGATGAATTACGTTATTTTATAAAAAATTGTGACTCGTTATTTTTCAAAAAGTAGTTTTAAAACGATTTCTTATCTGTGCATTTCTTATGCACACGATGAACGGGAAAAACGATTCGCGAGAAGTAGCCCAACTGTGACAATTTGTTCAATAATCTGTGGCTACATTTTAATAAAATAAGGGAGGGCCGTACCGAGCTATAATTGCGCCCTGTGCCTAGTTAATTGCACCCTATGCGTAGCATCAATTTGGCGCCCCACATTTTGAAAATAGTGACCCGGCCAAAAAATGCGCTACACAATCTTGTCAGAGATGTCGGAATTTTCAACAAATAATTTAATTGTATAATTATTATTTACTTTATTCCATCCATTTATTTCAAATATTGTAAACATAATATTAAACAATGATCGTGATAATTTAGCAGAGGCAATAGCTAAACAGAGGAAAGTGATGGAAAGTGACTTAATTTTCTATTTTTAGATTTGAGCCATATTGTCACTTTGTCAGTTAGCTTTGGATGGATTTAGTGGGCTGCAATTTAAGAACTTCGCTATTTTGATATGAAAACCGCAACAGCTATACGTGTTATTAGAGGTAATAATGAACATAATACTATTACTGCGTTGCCATTGTTATAGATTCTGCATGTCGTCTGCTAGAATCTATATTTGCTGGATGGTAAGAAAGATCGAATGTGGTTTCGGTTTTGCGAAAGCGTGCAGCGAAAATTGAGCGTCGACAGTGACGCTTTTGCATTAAAATTAATTATTAGGGCGTTAATCGATTGCCCTGTGCTTCTACGGCTGAATATTTTGGCGTTCTGCGGAAGAAGGCTTTTCGCGTAAATCGGAGAAAAAAAACGAAATTTACTCTAACCTGATATTAAACGACCAACAATGCGCCTAATCTGACCCTAACCAACTCTCACGAGATCTCTGACAATAATATTATGGTCACCTTATCGCCTATAGATGCATCATTGTTGTAGTATTTTATTGTTCGTTTTTAAAAATTGAATCAGCAGACTTGTCCGTAAAGTAGTAGGGCTATATAAATGGGCTTGCATCCCAGACATGCTAGAACTCAGCTACTACTCGTACTCTTGTGCGCCAGTCCCAAGCCTGTATAAAGGAGGAGGGTGACACTAATAAACAGTGCTGGTAAGAAGTAACTAACCGAATAAGCCAATATAAATTATTTGGGCATTGTGCAGAGGAATGTGTGCATCAACAATTTTTATTGCAGTTGTAGGTAGTCCGCCAGAAAAAGCTGAAGATGTGCACAAAGTCGGAAGCGGGACATTCCAGGTGAAATTCCACCCAGTACACAGTTCATTTCGCCGATTGGATGGGGAAAACGAGGGCTTTGTAGATACGCAGTTGCAGTGCATCACAGCAATCGATTATTACGGAAACTACAGCCTTGAGGTGCTTAAGACTATTTATTGCTAGACTTCCTGTATTGGTATCTTATTGTAATTTATTTATTACCGGAATTTGATACCGACCTTCTTCCAATCTTTTTTGCTCAGAAGTCCATACATTGACGGCACAATTGCAGTTGCGCACGAAGGAAATGTTCAAGGTCCGTACACAATGACTCCCCGGACGAGGGTCGAACCTGCTCGCTAGCGCACACTGAACGTTATGGGCTGACCGCTCTAACCGATCGGCCACTGTGCCACACATTAATGAGGCACGGTAGCGTAGTGGGATGTTCGGCGCCTTGCGTTCAGTATGTGTAAGCGAATTTACGTCATTATACATAATTTTGTGATCCCATGTCAATGAAGATGATGCAATTTCATGAAACTAATTTTAAAATGACACTAATATACGACAATATATAATATACTACAACAAACAGCGTTAAGAAGGAAGTTGGGTTACTTTGGACATGTTAAGCGATCAAACAGATTGGAAAAGGAAATGATGCTGGCATATGGAGAAGGAAGGAGAAGACGAGGGCGTCCCACGAAGAAATGGATGGACAAAATACTTGAAGAAAACTGGAATGAATCTGGCAGAATTAAGAGACATGACTTTGGATAGAAAGCAATGTAGGGTGTTCATCATGACGGTTGCTAGAGTTCAACGAACTGACAAGACTGACATCACAAGGTGACTGATATACATTTAATTTTCACATCTGTGTTTGATTTCTTTAGGAGTTACGTTGGGACGATTACAAGATCCGGGCTTTCCGAGCCGTGCCGAGTGCGGCGACTATGGAACTGAAGTCGAAATCCATGAAAAATCGCCCAGTCATCGATCTCTCAGGGTCGTGTCAAAGTTCATCAGACAAGGACATTCCGGTGCAGAACGAGACTTCTAGGAAGGATCGGAGGGGTAGTTGGCCTTCTTTGGATCACGCTGTACCCCATTGGTGTTTTTCCACCATGTCATTCCGTAGATCTTTGCCCCCAACTGTCTTAAGCCCAGTTCAATTGGCTTCTTCATCTTCGCCATCAGATGCTTTGATCTTGAACAGCCTTGTTGACGTAAATGGACTCGTCCGGACGTCTTCACCACAGGCCATCCAGGACCCCTTAATCTCCACAAATGGACCTGTCCAGTTTTCAGCCACTGAACTATCTAGAACCCCTTCCAGGAATGGACTCTCCCATGCTTTAGATGACAACATTATCCAGTCAACAGATTGCAGTCGTCCAGCCTCAGACACCTCACAGAATGGACTCTTCCATAATCAGGAAGCTGTGTTAAACCCGCCTCGTGACTTGCTCCATTCACGCCCCCTTGATGCACCCATCCGGAGCTTTTTCGGATTCACCATTGGTTGCTCCACTCCTAATAAACTCTACTTCCAACCAAAGGATGTTCTTGCCAAGACTGGCAGAGTAGCGACAAGCTCTTGGAAAACTGGATGTACCCAACGTCCAAAGCTGCCAAGCGAGAATTCGAAACTTGGAACATCGAAGAAAGATCTCAGTAAGAGCAGTCAGCCTCCCAGGGTGCATTCAGGAATGAAAAGCACTTCACCCACTGAGGGTTATTCATGTAAGTCAGAAGCTTATTGAGACGACAGATGCATTGACTCTTAAGTTGATTTATATTTTATTACTTTGCATTACCTGAGCGCCACTGTATAATGAAAAAGTATCAATGGTTGGTGATTGTGTGCAGAACTTGCTCAAGCTCTTACAAATGTTATTATTATTATATTTATTATTATTATTATTATTATTATTATTGGACAATGTTTATTCACACATGTATGGTTTAAAATTATAATTATGAGCACCTTAAACATTTATATAATATTCTTAATAAATAAATATGATTATAATTGTTTTTACGCCTTTATTGAGGGCCACCATCTTATGACCAGTTACTGGTGTTGACTTAGGAGGATACTGTATAGGGACCTTGAGCAAGTCAGTCCTTCGCTCATAATTGCTATGAGTCATTGATTGCTGCTACATCATTGGCACTCAATACATTTATAAAAAATATGGTCTTTATAATAATAATAATAATACCTTTGTGAGCCGGTATTGAAGGCCCGGTTTTGAGGGGGGCCCGGTTTAGTCACTCCCTTTGCTCTGCTGAGAGGGGTTCTTGTGGTCCCATTTGCCTGTACAACAGCTGTGTAAAACTGCATTTTCTGTGGTAGGTCCTAAGGTTTGGAATGCCATTTCTCTGGAGTTATGCATGTTACCTAATTCGTGCGTTGGTACATTTTATGGCCATTAGAGAATTTGCCTTTCCGTCTAAACTGGAGTTGGGAATGCTTTTCTGTAGTTACCTCGAAAAGGCGCTATGTAAATTTCGAATGAATGAAGAGTAATGATGATTATAATTAATATTTGGACAATGCTGATCTTTCCATGGTTCAGAACTCTCCTGAAATGTAATTTCAGATGACCAAAGGTCATCAAGCGAGGGTACAGAAGGGCAGGCGGTTTCTCGTGCCCTGCGTCAAGGGGTCAGCAGGCTGACTGACCTTCAGAGGTCAATATGTGACCTTAGCCAAGATGCAATGGGTGAAACGCTGTGTTGGCATATTGTCCTCGAACTGCGATCGTCCAAAGATTTCAAGTTCTATGAGCAGGTGAGAATCTGTTGAGCATGATTCGAATGAGATGAGCTCACAGTTTTTTAAGTGGGTGTCATTTTTATTTATGATTATTATTATTTTTATTACAGGAGGTATAAATAATCCATTGGGCTACTTGGTAGGCTACAATAGATGCTATGCAAAAGGTGAGAATGATTATTATTATTTATATCATTATTGTTATTATTATTATTTTTATTATTATTATTGTTATTATTATTATTATTTGGTTAAACTACAGCTGCACAAAAGAGCCTCTGAAGGCAACTGCGTTGAAGCGCTGGATGCAGACTGACAATCATTGGAACAAGTAGCTTGTCTCTCTAGGGTCTCTGGTGACATGTGTCAAAAGGCGACCCAAGTCTTTGATGAAGTCTATTCCTTCGTTATTGACTGGGCCCAAGGTCTCAAAGGCCAATGGAATGAAGAGATAGAGAAACTACATCGAAATGGCAAAGCGATGGGAGACGGCACACGAAGATAAAGGACCAGGTCCATTGTAGTATAATAATCAAAGTATACTTTCAAGTTCAAACCATAATATATGTTTCGTATTAATTACTTACGACTTTCAAATGCGTTTACTTTTCTTTTCTGCAATCAAAATCCCAGAGAGTGGCATGTCAATTGTTATTATTATTATTATTATTATAATTATTATTATAATATTATTGGCCAGGTAATGTCAAAGTTCATCATCGGAATCATGAAGCGGAGCATCTGATATTATTTACGTTGTTATTAAATTGTTATTTTGTATGTTATTATTGTTGCTATTTATGTTATCAGTTGTAGTATTGGTATTATTATATCATTATTATTATTATTATCATTATTATTATCATTATTATTATCATTATTTTTATTATTAAGAGAATAGTCTATGGTTTCGATGTCATGTGACGTTCTTTCTTTCAGATGCCTTGTGACGTTTTGTGCGTGGCTGTCGAAAGTCGTGAGTTCATGACGAAGCAACTGATGGATTTATTCCATAAAACTGCAAACAGAAATGCTCAGATATTCCACGTCGTCATGGAAACACTTAGCGACGAGTTTAGGTTCATATGTCAACTGAAGTTGCTCATCCTGGTGAGAACGCTCTGTTGATTATTCCATTCTATTGTATTTACGGATTGTAAATAAAGCGCCTCTCACAGTACAACCTATTCAGAGGTGCATCCTGTGCGAAGAACCTGTAGAGAAAAGTCGTAACAGACTTTGACGGCGTCTTCACTTGGCCATTTGTGGATGTATTGAATTGTGTAGGTTTTTTGTATCTATTTTTTTTGCATTTTGTTTATTTTATTCACTTTGTTGATTTGTTCTTTATTTTCAATACCTGTTTAATTGTGAATATTATTTTATGTAATTATTTGGTTATTTTATTCGCACTGGTTATTTATTTATTTTTTTGTTTTATTTATTCATTATTTTTTCCCATTTCTTTATTTAGTTTGTTTATTGTATTTACTTATAAATGTATTTATTGTATTTTGTGGTATTTTCTCGAGTGTATGATAATTATTATCTAACGGATGCTGAAAACTGATTGAGTGAGGTGTGTAAGTTGGTCAGATTTGGGTTGAAACAAGGAAAGTAGCCATTTTGAGCTATATTCGCACATTTTCTCAAAATCTATGCATTATATTCTTCCAATCATGAGTAACGCACCTAAGCTGTCAGAAAATAATCACAAACTGAATGAATGAGGTGGATAAGCAGGTCAGATTTGGGTCAAAACAAGTGGAAAAAAAACCATTTTAAGTTATTTTCACATATTTTCTCACTACAGTTGGTGAATCTACGCATTATATTCTTGCTATCATGAGTTATTGACCTAGGGTATCAGAAAATAATCACAAACTGATTGAGTGAGGTGTTAAGTTGGTCCTCATAAACAATTGTTTTAATTAATTAATTGCATCCATTTTTTATGCCATGAACAATGACAAGACGTATCAAAGGCCTTCTATCGAGTAATACCTTCATGAGTAACAACTTGTGAATATTTTGTGTTTTCAGAAAAACTTGCTTGAAGTGAGAAACAGTGGCTCAACCAAATCCAAGCGCTGCAACTTTGAACAAACTCCTACCTCAAGTAAAACGTCATCTCTGGACTACGGAAGTCCTGGTGTAAGACCGAAAAGTACGATAAAATTTAATTTTGAAGAAGAGGCGACAGAGTCGGACGTGGAAATTCGAGATTGCAGCTCAGAAGTGCGCTTTCGGGCGCTTCTGAACGACAAAGACGACGTTCTCGTCTTCAGCGAACCGGGGAAGCTCTTCCGCTTTGTGGTCCGGCCGGGGAGCCAGTACACGGAGAATTGGACGGAGACGAGAAACGGAATTGTGAGCGTCTACGAAAATGTTGCAGGGAAGCAAGCAATGATTGTCGTCTGTGATTGGTCGGCGAAAAGAAGCCACAGCGTCATTCTCATTCGACCGTCAATGAAAGCAAGGTTTTTCTTTTCAGCAGATGGCCATTCGGTTAAGTTCATGGGACTTGATGCGTGCAAGGGTCCGAAGTCGATGGGGTACTTTCAGGCACGATTTAAAGATTCGGACAGTGCGACAAGGTTCGTGAATGTCTTCGAGTGTCTTCCGTTTTTAAACACGTCGCAGGAAGTCCCCGGTTCTCTGTGCTGTCTGGACTTTAGGTTTAACTCGCAGAGGGTACACGACGAATTTCCTCTGGTGAAGTCCGACGAAACTGATGGTGGTGTTACAACGTATCCTCGATTTGATGGGATACTTAAAACAAGCTGCGTTTCAATGCTTCATGGCAGTGGCGATGTCATCGAGTGTCTTCCGCTTTTGAACACGTCGCAGGAAGTCCTTGGCTCGCTCTGCTGTCTGGACGTTAGGGTTAACTCGCAGAGGGTTCACGAAGAATTTCCTCTGGTGAAGTCCAGCGAAACTGACAGCGATGTTACAACGTATCCTCAATCTGACGGGATACCTAAGACATGCTTCAGTTCAATACCTGGTGTCTGCGGCGATAGCGGAAGACCGGATTACGGAGAAATTACTAGCAGTGAAGATGACTGGAGGAATTCCCAAAATGAAGGTAGTTTCACCATGGCACCGCTGACAGGTTTAAATATTGCGGTCGCAGAAATCCGGAGAAGATCTTTGCACACTGTTGAGACGCAGAACTTTGAAAATATTTTCTCAGAGAAGCCAACGATTTTAGCGCCGGGTGTTGGCGATCGTGTAGCGCCAGAGTTACCCAAAGGTGAAGAAAGAAGTAATGTTACAGTCGATGATAGTATTGTTGGTCTCTGTTGTGAATTTTCTGACCAATCGAATGTTGTGACTGTTCTATCTCCTGGAATCGTTTGCTATGTCCACGAGGAAAGTGACTGCGGCCATGACAGCATAATTGATCGTTGCCATGATGATCAAGATGTTGGTCACCCGGGTGACGGTGACTCCGCCAGAGAAGATGATTATAGGGTGACCAATTACCATGACAGTAAAATAGTGGAGTATCGCCATGGCAGCAGAATTGAGGGTCACCATGGCGACAGAGCTGTTAGTCCATGTGATGACGTCAAAAGTTCAAACTGCGTCTATGATGCTGATGAGTATGTGTATGAATTGACTGGATTAGAAGCTGTTTGTACGAAGGACACTGAATGCAAAACGGAAGGAGCTGATAATAAGGAAGAAGAGGGAATTATGGGAGGTAAGGAGACTGAAGTTTGCAGGTGTGAGAAAATCAAAGGTGTGATTGAATCTGATGGAGAAGAAAGGTGTGAAGATATCAATGGTGTGATTGAAGCTGATGGAGAAGAAAGGTGTGAAGATATCAATGGTGTGATTGAAGCTGATGGAGAAGAAAGATGTGAAGATATCAAAGGTGTGATTGAAGTTCATGAAGAGGGAAGGTGTGAATATATCAAAGGTGTGATTGAAGCTAATGAAGAAGAAAGGCATGAAGATATCAAGGGTGTGGTTGAAGCTGATGGAGAAGAAAGATGTGAAGATATCAAAGGTGTGATTGAAGTTCATGAAGAGGGAAGGTGTGAATATATCAAAGGTGTGATTGAAGCTAATGAAGAAGAAAGGTGTGAAGATATCAAAGGTATGATTGAAGTTGGTGGAGAAGAAAGGTGTGAGAAAATCAGAGGTGTGATTGAAGCTGACGGAGAAGAAAGGTGTGAATATATCAAAGGTGTGATTGAAGCTAATGAAGAAGAAAGGTGTGAAGATATCAAAGGTGTGGTTGAAGCTGATGGAGAAGAAAGATGTGAAGATATCAAAGGTGTGATTGAAGCTGACGGAGAAGAAAGGTGTGAATATATCAAAGGTGTGATTGAAGTTCATGAAGAGGGAAGGTGTGAATATATCAAAGGTGTGATTGAAGCTAATGAAGAAGAAAGGTGTGAAGATATCAAAGGTATGATTGAAGTTCATGAAGAGGGAAGGTGTGAATATATCAAAGGTGTGATTGAAGCTAATGAAGAAGAAAGGTGTGAAGATATCAAAGGTATGATTGAAGTTGGTGGAGAAGAAAGGTGTGAGAAAATCAGAGGTGTGATTGAAGCTGACGGAGAAGAAAGGTGTGAATATATCAAAGGTGTGATTGAAGCTAATGAAGAAGAAAGGCATGAAGATATCAAGGGTGTGGTTGAAGCTGATGGAGAAGAAAGATGTGAAGATATCAAAGGTGTGATTGAAGTTCATGAAGAGGGAAGGTGTGAATATATCAAAGGTGTGATTGAAGCTAATGAAGAAGAAAGGTGTGAAGATATCAAAGGTATGATTGAAGTTGGTGGAGAAGAAAGGTGTGAGAAAATCAGAGGTGTGATTGAAGCTGACGGAGAAGAAAGGTGTGAATATATCAAAGGTGTGATTGAAGCTAATGAAGAAGAAAGGTGTGAAGATATCAAAGGTATGATTGAAGTTGGTGGAGAAGAAAGGTGTGAGAAAATCAGAGGTGTGATTGAAGCTGACGGAGAAGAAAGGTGTGAATATATCAAAGGTGTGATTGAAGCTGATGGAGAAGAAAGGTGTGAATATATCAAAGGTGTGATTGAAGCTGACGGAGAAGAAAGGCATGAATATATCAAGGGTGTGATTGAAGCTGACGGAGAAGAAAGGCATGAATATATCAAGGGTGTGATTGAAGCTGATGGAGAAGAAAGGTGTGAGGAAGTCAGAGGTGTGATTGAAGCTGATGTAGAAAAAAGGTGTGAAGAAGTACAAAATGTTTTTGGGAAAAATGGAGTGGACAGATGTGAAGAAAGCCCAACGAGTGTTCTCTGGTTAGAAGAACTAGTAGATGTCCCAAAGTTTGAATTTCCCGACTTGTTTGAAGGCGGTGAATCGCATGCAATTCTATTTGGGGAAAATGGTTTCTCCGAAAATTGTCCAGGTGACGAAGACAACATCTCTGGTAAAAATACTCGTGAAGAAATCTACCGCCGTCTTGA
The DNA here is from genome assembly GCA_959347315.1 of Bimastos eiseni. Classification (NCBI taxonomy): domain Eukaryota; kingdom Metazoa; phylum Annelida; class Clitellata; order Crassiclitellata; family Lumbricidae; genus Bimastos; species Bimastos eiseni. Next base: position 988,604 of record OY365822.1, read on the forward strand.
TATCGGGATGCTTCCAGGAGTGATCGAATTTCTTGACCTGGGTGAAAGCTACCTTGCAGCAGAGAATGTTAAGAAGCCAGCAACGAAGTTGTCTCCAGAGATGGCCAAGCAATCTGAATTGTAATCTTCTACATGTCAGACAATCTCGAAACAAGAAATGGAATTGTTAGGTTTCAGAACAGGTTGGCTAAGGATATCTAACAAATTTAAATTGGGGTAAATTAAATTTCATGATTTGAAACAATATGATATTTTCAGAAACTTTGATGATATCAAATAGGATGATACTTTCGGAAAAGTTGAGGATTGTTAATATAGGCGAAATTAATTGAACAGTTGGAGGTATCGAGTCTATGTGAAATAGTGGGGGACTTTCTTCAGGCTGGGAAACTTACCTAACAATGAGTTGGTATAATAACAATTAGGATAATCTTGATGAAGACTGAATAATAATTTTATTCTTGCTTCATTATTAAAATGACGTAACAATAGGCCTCTATTCATAACTGAAGTGACAGAGTAGCTCTATTCTCTGAGTTTTAAAATAGTAAGTGTTTCGAAGTGACGTAGGCCTATGTGTGACAATAGGCATCTATTCTCTAAATATAAAATTGACGTAGGCTTTATACAGAGTTGCTAGACGAATAGTATTCCATAACTTCAAAACATTTGATGTTTGTGTAATTACTCCCAAATTGACTTCCTTTTAATGTTCACGACTTTTTCGTAGTCTCTGGATTTGTAGAGCCTAAACACGAAGTCGTGGCAGCCAGAATATTTATATTGATATTCGTTTTTTACCTTTTCAACTATCGTTTAACTGCGCTTACAATTTACTGTATTTTTATGAGGAATTATGTGTAATATATGGGTTTATGATTTAATGTGCTCCTAGCGACGCGTATGATACTTAAAAATTAAAGGCTTCTGTCAACAGTATAACGTCGTGTTCGCTCGTGTTTACTCAATAATGCATGACCTGTGTTTTAATTCAGAACTTTCAACAAGGAATTAAATCCCTATTCTGTTACAAGTTCTGATCACGGGTCACGCTTGGTAGTCTGATAGAAGCGTTCGACTGTAACGTGGAAATCCAGTGTTTGAACTCATAGACAGCAACTATTATTATTTAAGGAATTGTAATCTCCAAACTTCTAAGGCGCCACTCGAAAGCCAAGCACCAGATTGTTTACGAGCGCAGGCTGCGAAGTGAGAAGTCTTATGGACTGTGAACAAGTCCTTCAGGCATAGTTGCTCAGGGCCATCGGCGTTCTATGGGGTCGAAAGTGCGAAGGAGCACAATAATTTATGGTACATAAAAAGGATATTAGGCGTGTAAGCATTGTGAGTATCTTTGCCAGAATGGGATACCTGCAAGTTAGAACCGAGAACGCGCGCGCCTTCATTTGCCATTCTAGGATTTTCCTTTCATTTCATCGGTAACGCTCTGTATTCTGCTGACGATGAGGCGCCGTCTGACTTGCGAGCGCCGGTTGTTAGCGATGGTTGATGATAGACAGCCGACTGAGGATGCTCCGTGTGGCCGTTACGCTCTCATAAGCTGCAGTTCGTTTTAGGAATTTTGGAGATTACGATTACATGATTTATTCACACTTACGATCACAATCATCTGGATTGCCAGCGAATTCATACGAGTATTCTCAAGCGTAGATGGCTGAGAGGCCCGCTGACGTCAACCTCCTCTTGCGTACAGGCTTGGGACTGGCACTACCAGAGTGCGTGCAGTGGCGGTAAACCGGGCTGGATAGAAACGACCGAGCCTATAGCTAGAGGCGCCATGGACGACGATGGGTTTGTGCAGACTGTGGAGATTCTCAAACGCCCTGGACAGAGCCTGGGGTTCTACATCCGTGAGGGTAACGGAAGGGACCGTTCCGAAGGGGTGTTCATCTCGCGGGTAGCCTCAGGGAGCCTAGCCGATCAGAACGGACTGCTGAGGGTTGGGGATGAGATCTTATCTGTCAATGGAAGCGATGTGATGGGAAAGCGTCTCGACGACATCGTTGTGAAGATGTCGGTGGAGAAACGTCTCTTGTTGACCGTCCGGACCATCCAGGGTGGGATTGCGGGACACAACGCCCAGGGGAGCGAGACGACCTCATCCTCTAGTCTGTCTGGACTGGGAGGGGAAGAGGAGGACGCGGTGGAAATCCCTGTCGTAGTGTTAAAGGGATGGATGAGATCCAGCTCACCAGGAATGGATAGGTTGGGAAACACGCTGGAGGATGAGGAGGTGGAGAGACGGTATCGAGGTCGAGGGAATCCGATGGGATGCGTCGGAATCCAGGAACAGGCGGGTCTACTCGGATATCCGGTAGCTCAGGTCCAGCCAAGTTCGTTAGGGGTGGTGCCCAGTCAAAGCAAGTCAACTTACCAGATTCGGGATCAATCGCATATGCAGGGATACTCTTTCCAGGGACAGCCACATCCGATGGGATACTCGATCAAAAACGAGACAAATCGACACGGCTATCCTATTCAAAGCCAATCAAATCCCACCGGCCAGTCAGCACTGATGCGCGGTTATCCGGTTCAGAGTTTTTTTCAAGACAGTCAGAGGATCCAGGATACGAGACGGTCACCGATGGACCGCAGTTGCAGGACGCCAAATGGGACCCTGGATAACGCGGACCACTATAGTTGTCAATCGAATCAACCGGGCGGCCAAGGTCACTCCTTGCTCAGAAGTCCATGGGTCGGGCGACGATCAATTTCTCCACAGGTCGACCAGAGGATTCGGCGGACTTCCCTCTGCGATCCGGACGACAGGTTTTGCGATCGGCCGCTAGCAGATGCCAGAAGATCCGTACAAGAATCACTGTCGTCAGGAGTCGGTTTCGACTCACCAGGGCCTCAATTCGGGCATGCGCAGAGCAGCGGAAGAGATGGTGGCAGCAGTGGCTTTGGAGTTGGTGCTGTTGGTGGTTGTAATGGAACTGAAATTGGTAGTGGTTTCGTTAGTGGGTTTGGTAATAGCGGCTCTAGTAGTAGTGGTTTTCCTGGTAGTGGTTTAGTTGGCAGTGGTTTTGGTGACGGTGGAATTAGTGCTGTTGGGCTCGATGTAATCGCTGGTGGAGACGATTCCGGAGACAGCGGCCTTTCCAGCGACAACTCCAGTCAATTTCGACCGCAGGAGTTTGGCACCGCTCCTCCAAAAAGCGTTCCAGTCGTCAGTCACATCTCTGAATCCCATCCCAGAAATGCAACCGCAAGAGTGGCTCCCGACGCAACAGGTTTCCCCCGGACGAGCTCCCCAAATGATTTTCGGGGTTATTGCAGTTCGAGGTCGACCAGGGGCCCTCTGGACTACTCATCTGATACCAAAATAGAGAGCGCAACCAACCAAGGCCTCTTCTCGAAGCGTTCAAGTGCTCCCGATCGAAATTCTTTGTTCAGACTACCAAAGAGCTACCAGGAACTGACTGGGGATTTTCCAACGTTTGGGAATTTCACGTCATCAAGGGGGCATCGTCTTGGAGGGAGCGGTCACTCTGATCGGAGATTGATTTGGTCCGATGGTGGAAGTTCAGAGGTTACGACTGGCGACTGCTGCGAACGTGGCTACGATATGAATTCGTGGTTAAAGGGGTTCGATGGTCTTTCTGTTGAGCAGAAGACGTGTCAGCGACGAATGTCAGGTGGGTTACAGCGTAAATCCAATAATTATGTGATGTAGTGGTAGATTTGATTGGGAAGAGTCGCAGGTTAGGTTTAAGTGTCATAGTGTAAGTGTAAACAGTCGTAGAGTAATCTTCAATCTAATTGAATCTGTTCTAAACCGATTTGATCAACCCCTCATCTCTGCTCTAATACAGTCTCACTCTCACGTCACCCGATAATTGACGATGCAATGATGGTAATGACCATGGTGATTATTTAGTTGTCATAATGATGAAATCGATGACGACGACGATAGGTTAAGAGGTAATCGTATCAGTCAGGGGCGTTAATCCCTTCTGAGTGGTGGAGGCAAACCTCCGGTCTTCAGTATCAGGAAGGTAGGATATCCACCAAAAGAAAAAAAATCTAACCCCTACATGAAATTGGAGGCATTTGCCTTCGGACTCCTATATCTATGCGCCTCTGGTATCAGTGGTTACTAGGGTGGTGAGAGCATCAGTGCCAGGAGTTGTAAAGATGAAGAAGAAAAATCCTGCGAAGACTATGAGGAAGCATTATGAAATTGTGAAACAATAAATAATTGAAAAGGAAATGATAATAAGGCATCATTGAAATGAATAATAGTGAATAATTGAAAAAAGATGTTAAAGAGGAAAAAAGGATGATTACGACGATAATGGCGACGACGACGGCGGCGACGACGACGATATTGATGATGGTGATTATGATGATGGTGATGATGATAATGCTGATAATGCTGATGATGATGGTGGTGGTGATGATGATGATGATGATGATGATGATGTCATGTAGATGATTGTTGTTGGTGCGGTTGGTCTGATGAAGCCAACGAAATGCTGCTTAAGCATCTCTAGCATGCTACCTTTCCTGTAACTTTCAGACGACCTTGCTATGCCCCATCCAGAGCAAGACAACGAGGCATCCATTCCCTCCATCCATTCGCATTCCTCTTCAACCTCACGGTCTCTGATCTCCTCCCTCTCCTCCTCCAGCTGCCCTCCAGTTGCTCCAGTCGCTACTCTGGCATCCCGTCAAAGACTCACTCGCAAACTCAGCACCGACTCTCTATTTGACCACCTCACATATCGCACCGGAGCCGACGATCTCATTTCCAGAGCCTCGGTCGAACAGCGCCCTAGTTCATCCCAAGACTACGGTACTACAGGACCGCTATCCGGAGACCATCGGGGCACTCTCCCTGAACTAGCGTTGGCTAATCCCGGAGAATATTCCGGAGGTGTCTGCCAGGGTCAACGAAGCGGCTGGAGCACGCAGAAGCGACGCTCTATTGCCCTGGGCGAGGGACCGCACTGCGCCGGTAAGGGCACTTCGAAGTCGCCGCTCGAGATACGGAAAGAAGCGTTCACCGTGTTCGTCCCGAGTGATTCGGTGAATTCGGGATCTTGTGTCGGTCACAACGGTATACTGTCGTGCCACATCTTCTGTGGCCAGGGCCTGGCTCCCAGGTCCCCGGCTGCTCTCCAGGACCTCTACTGTGTCCTGGAAGTCGATTCACTTGGCTGCGCTCGAACGACCGTCCACACAGGCGCGACGAACTTCGACTGGGACGAACGTTTCGACGTGGACCTCCACGACGCCCAATCCCTCTCTTATACCGTCTACGCCTGGAGCCCTTACGGCAAGCACCGTGCCGTCTACCACGCCGTCCTGCCCTTTCGGTACCTGGACCACTCACCATCCGGTAGCCACCGCCTGGCAGTGGGTCTCGAGCCGCGGGGAACGCTGTATGTGGAGGTGGCCTACAGGGCAGTGGAGACCATCTTCAGGCGTTGGCTGTCTGTCCGGACACAGACGAGTTTCGGAGCACATCTGGAGTCGGTGGTTGATAGGGAGAGAGGAAGGGGCTTGGGGGTGCCGGCGGTCGTGTGGCGGTGCGTGGAGGAGATTGAGAGGAGGGGTATGGAGCAGGTGGGAGTGTATAGAGTGTCAGGGTCCAGCGAGAGGAAGGAGAGGCTTAAGGAAGAGATGGATTGGTGTCCGTGGTCGACAGAGTTGACGCACGTCGCTGTTCCAGACATCAATGTCATCACCGGTCAGTTACTCACTTTCACTTTCACATTCGCTTTAAATCTCGCTCTCACTTTAGAGAGGGTGGAGAGAGACAGAGAGAGACAGAGAGAGAGACAGAGAGAGAGACAGAGAGAGAGACAGAGAGAGAGACAGAGAAAGAGAGAAAGAGAGTGACAGAGAGAGAGAGAGACAGAGAGAGAGATAAAGAGCGAGAGCGAGACAGAGAGACAGAGAGAGAGGAAGGGTTCTTGCGATATGTTGAGAATGAAGGATGCGAGAGCCTTATGGTGGGAAAGAGTTAAATTGAAAGAGAGGACGGGAGAGGGAGAGAAGGAGTGGAGAGAGTTGGTGAGATGGAGAGCGTTGGAAAGAGAAAGGCTGAACAAACGAAGGATGGAACGAAGAACAGATTGCTGCAACATAAAAGACACTTATGTTGTCTTCACCATATCCACGTTTAATCTATCGTATACATAATTATATATAAAGTACAGAACTTTTAACCTTCGTAAATACATATGTATTATATATATATATATATATAGACAGACAGACAGACAGACAGACAGACAGATAGATAGACAGACAGACAGAGGCGGGGAAGATTGGAAAGGTTGGGATGGGCTGGGTAGAATAGGGAGGGAGTGGGAGTTTATTGATTTTGGTCAGTCCCTCCTCACGCTATTGGGACTGTCATGGAAGAAACAGGGACAAATGCACCGCGTCCGATGACGTTATTGGAGACGACGAGAATATTACTGGGAAGGATTAGGTTGCGACGAAATGAATGATGAATGATAGACCGAATGTTTGAATGAATGAATGAGTTCGTCAATCAATGAACGAATGAAGTATTGATCGACTTACTGACTGACATAATGAGCGAATGAAAGAATGAACGACTGACTGAATGATTGATTTATTGAATGAACGAATGAATGAATGAGCTGATGCCTGAATGAACTTAACTGGCAGGAGAGAAAATGCCAAAAAATATATGATCCTATTGGTAATCGCAATCTCCAAACTTCTAAAGCGGCATTCGAATGCAAAACGCAAGGCACTGGCATATTCAAGAGCGCTTTTGCTCACAAGTTCTCACATCTTACTTTCAACAAGTGGCACTATATATAGAGATGTGCCTAAATTCATAATATTACAGTGTCAGACGTGTACTCTTGCCTCTAATTCATGCCATGCTACTCTGAAGTTGTCCCTGATTGAATCTTATCCGTCCCGGTGTTGTTTGGCCTTCACGCGTAACTGCTGGGCGGTCATTAGCGCAAGTAATCCGCTGTGTTTACATTGGACGATGGAACGTCGAATGCAACTGAACACACCGCGCACCGATGGACAACAAAGGCAACCGTTGCAACAGCTCCGGGACAACCCCGGCAACGGCAGGCGCTGACGGGCTACAAATGAGTTGCAACGGTTGTCTTTGTTGTCCATCGATCACAAGTTCACAACGATCGATAGACAACAGAAGCAACCATATCGACAGATTAATTAAGAAATAAAATTAGGCCTAATGTGTTAATGTGTTAATCAAGAAATAAATAAATTCATTCATAATACCAATAGTAATAATAATAATAATAATAATAATAATAATAATAATAATAATAATAATAATAATAATAATAACAATAATAATAATATCAATATTAATAACAATAATAAAGCATGTAACTTGCTAAACACCTTTTAAACGCGTGAACAAGAATATATAAGTTATGCAGTTTTGCATCACTGCATAGCTTGTTGCTAGACCGTGTTATGCCTTAAAATATCCTAAATCATTAATAATGATAATATAAATAAAAATAGTGATTGCAGTAGTAGCGAGTGTTGTAGTGTTTTGACGTATAACAATAAAAATAGTAGTAGTGGTAGTGATAATAGTCGTAATAATAACAACAAATAACG
>OY365822.1:996426-1058675 GCA_959347315.1 Bimastos eiseni
GTCTGTCTATCTGTCTGTATATAGGCCTACAGGTACGTATATATATATATATCACTATATTAAGACACATTCTATAAGGTATCATGTGTCATATTATAATTTTATACACATTCGGAGAATAGGATATGCAGGAAAATGGGATTAACAGGAAATGGGATTTTAAAAATGGGACATAAATAGGATTAACAGAAAAATTGAATGTACAGAAAATGGGATGTCGAGGAAAATAGGATGTAGAGGAATATTATAGGATTCAGAGAATAATTATTTGATGGAATATAATAATTATTATGATAATAGAGAGACGTCTCTCACACTCTTCTGTTGAACTAATAGCAATTCGTTTCGGATTCAATTTCTCTCAACGAATTCCCGTGGGAACCGAACAATTGCACGGATTCCAGTCCCACTTCCCACACACTCATACCCAAACCGTTCCGCCCTTGTTTAGATCAATTATGAAGCCCACGTTTGTATACACAATTGTTTAGTCAGATGCAGAAAGGGCGCTATATAAAGCACCATGTAAGAAACAGACAAACTTTTACAAACACTTGGGCGGACGATACCCAACAGCACAAACAAACGGACGTACACTGTCTGTCTGTCTCTCTCTGTCTGTCTATCTTTCGCCCTCTGCCTGTATCGCTCTGTCTATATTCCCTCTGTGTGACTCTCTGCATGCCTGTATATATTTGCCAGTCTCTCTCGCCAGGTTGCCAATCAGAGAGATACAGAGACAGACAGACAGACAGACAGACAGCAGCATGACCGACGCACTGCAGCGTGTCCCTCTCCTTGTTCGTTCTCCTGCGTTCGTGTGTACGTGTCCTTGTAAGCTTGCCTCCTCTGTCTCGTTTCACAGGCGACGCTGACGTTCCTGCTTGACCATCTGAAGGCGGTCAGTCTAAGATCGCCGGTCAACCGGATGACCTCCGTTGACCTCGGTACGTGCTTCGGGGCCGTCCTCTTCCACCCCTCAACCTCCTCGTCGGCGTCTCCATGGCAACGTTGTCAGCCGCGACCCTTCGCCAGACACGCCGAGTTGCTGAGGTACATCATCGACATCTGGCCAGAACAGAGGTACGTGCTCACTTGCTCACTCATTTGTTCGTTGATCTGCTCGCTTAGTTGCTCACTCACTCACTCGCTCACTCACTCACTCACTCACTCACTCACTCACTCACTCACTCACTCACTCACTCACTCACTCACTCACTCACTCACTCACTCACTCACTCACTCACTCACTCACTCACTCACTCACTCACTCACTCACTCACTCACTCACTCACTCACTCACTCACTCACTCACTCACTCACTCACTCGCTCGCTCACTCGCTCGCTCGCTCGCTCGCTCACCTGTCATTCTTCGTTTAATTGAGTGAAAAGTTTACACTGGTTGACACAATGCAACGCTAGATTCAGGAATCACTAGAATAACAGAATTATTCACAATCATTCCCTACAGATTTCAAATCTTTCGCTGTTTTCTACTATAAAACCGGAAACGATCGGAGATGACGACGTCATTCCTGCGCCCGCACACTACGTCCTCTGTCGGTGGATGTTAACGTCTCATGAATATTAACGAAGGCGTTAAATGAATATTAATGAATCAAGGTAGAGACGGTGAATAACTGCTTAATTAACAAAACCATCCGTATAACCAGCCAATTCCTCGATTATTCAAATCGTTTTTTTCGTCACTTGTCACGTGTTGCAATAGGTAATTCCGACGTTGACGTCACGATCAAATTTGACACCTTTAAAACGCTTTTGCAGACAATATATATAAACATACATATATATATATATATAAATATATATATATAATCAGCATTGTAATATCATTTTGTTGCTGCTACCAAGTTGTGTCGACGGTCCGATATTTGTAATCTCTTCTCAATTATTCAGAACAATGATGCGACTAAATAAATATTCAATTAATTATTGACATATAAATACATGATATAATATATATATATAAATAAAATAAAATAAATATGATATATATTTAATATTAATATATATCATATATATATATATTAAATATATATCATATATATTATATAAATTTCAAATATATGTGTGTATCATTGTATCTGGCTATTTATATAACACCATATAGCTCGAAGGTGCTAGACGTAGCTACCCGTCACATCTAAAGAAATGCGATTTGAGTGATTTCGAATGTGTTTCCTGGGCTGCCAGCGGTGAAATGTTGTGAATTTATTAAGGGAGAGCGTTCAAGTATGATGGTCCAATGCTTGAGAAGGCACGGTTTGTCCTCATCGATCTAGGCCTATATAATAATATTATATAAGAAATTCATTCAATATTACTATGATATATTGCAAATACATAATTCAAATATATATTTTATGTTTATATATATATATAATTATTGGCGCCCAGATGTTGAGATGTTACTCCTGGATTCTTATGTTCTCTGTTTTCCTGTGGTTGGTGGCGTTAGTGCGTGACTCTCTGCTATCTGTCAATCACCTCGTTAAGCCCCACCCACGGCTCCATTGACCACACATCCAGAACAGATAAATTGCACTGTGTTGAGTAAGAATTTCACCCACAACTCCACATTATTGATGGCATCAGATTCGTGGGGTATATGTTGCAGCCCTATGCTTATCGCTCGTTATCACAGCACTTAGGATCCGATGCGACTGTCTGATAAACTACCTGCGCTTGAAAAAACACCGACCTGCAGAATAAGATTTATGAGCTGGATACAGATGAGCTAAATAAGTAACGAGATCATTCGCTGTTAAGCCAGTGACCTATCAAGGACGTCATTTCAGCTTTTTTCAGAGAGGCAAGCAAGAATTTTTGTGGTGACTGGAGGCAGACGACACTGTGCGCAGATTTGAAATCTGTAGGGAATGATTGCGAATGATTCTCCTTCTTTTAAAAAATTTGTTTTGATTTGGTTTTTGCGTTTGAAGTGGTACCAAAAGATTTGATTTGTTAAATCTTGAATCGGAAAAACGCTGATACAGTTTTTAAAAAATTATTCAATTATAGACACCTGTGAGAAAAAAATAAATTAAATTCAATTAGATTATTATTAGTATGGCTATTAAATTATGACCTTGTATGTAAATTTGTACGCACTATGATCTAAATCAGGAAATTAAATTATAATAATAATGATAATAATAAATATTAAACATAGTATTAATAGACATTCATTCAAACATTGTTTTAGCGCCTCCTCAAGAAATCTACTCGAATGCGCTCACAGCTACAATAATGCTACAACTGCGTGATATTTAAATCAATAATTGCGTTGCCATGGTTTCAGAGTGCTCATTATGTAGCTAAGTTTGATAGCGGGGCGATAAAGAGCGGGCGTTTGGGAATTCGGGGAATTCGAACCCTAACCTATAACCTTTAGGTAGCCAGTACAGCCCGCTAGCCACTCATCGCTCCCTAAACTAAGAATAATGACGCAGGCAGAGTGGAGAATTAAATCCTAATTTCTTTCACTTATTCAGAGTTCCGTGAACGGCGATATTAACTGGCTACGTCATTGGTCAAGCGAAGATTTATGATGATGACCACGACGTCCAGTTCACAAAGTGACCATTCGCTCAGCACGCCACCTACCGGTCGCTGACTCATCTCTGCAATAAAACCGGAAACGATCGGAGATGGTGACGTCCTTTCTGTGGCGCCTGCGCACAGCGTCGTCTGCCCGCCGATGGATGTGAACGTCTCATGAATATTAATAAGAAATGCTGAATGAATATTACTGAGGAGGGATTCGTGAATATTAATGAGTAAAACGTCATGAATATTAATTAGGAGTACTTCGCTAATGTAGATGTTATGATGGCCATAGATAATTTCTTCTCTGAATCGGACAGTTATTTATAATGCTAATAAATAAAATTAATAGTAGAATACTTTGTTTGCTTTAATACGTCTCGCATCCTCTATATGGCTTCGGTATCCTAGTGATGACCTGTAATTATAGAAACAATAAAAGTTACACACACATATAAACTGAACTACCACCGCCGTGTTTGTTACTTGACTTGCAAGACACTGTAATAATAATTATTATATTGTAGCGTTTGTATACGATTGATTAGATCATTACATAGTTCAGCTTGGACACCTTTGAAACGGTTTCAACGGCTGTTATATAAGAGATAGGCGGGATAGGCGATGTGCTCAAAATGTCGATCATGCAAAAATCTTATTAAAATAGCTGGACGATATCAAGAAAGGGTGTAACGAGGAAATACATGTTCATTTGCAGGTGAGATCCGAATGGAAGAAAATTGCCAGAAAGGCACTGGACACCTACGGGCGATAAACCGAATTAACTATGGATGGATGCATAGTGGTTATGATTGGTTAGAGCGGTCGCCTTAGACACCTTTAGGACGGTATCAATCGATGCTATATAACATTGGAACAGGATAGGCGATTAATAGTATTAACCACTTCCTAAAACAGTGCGTAAGGATTCAGTAACCATCACCATCAATGCTTTGAGTTGAGGTCGATGTTTATGGGGTCTAGGTCATTCTTCACTGCTCACCCCAGGAGTGTCTCGGTCGTCCTGAAGGTCTCTTCTAGTCTGTGGGAGGTCGTGCGATCATAGCTTGCAGTGCTCTTGCGTGGTCCTGGATGCTATTCTGAATTTCTGTTCGTGCGATTTATGTCCGAGGAGTTAAAGGCTTCGCGTTCGGATCAGATAGGTGACTGGTGGGATACTGCATCCATGATATATGCGATTGGCTAAAGCGCTCACCTTAAACGTCTTTAAAATGATGTCAATCGATGCTATAAATTTATAAGGTTGGACACGACAAGTTATTAACGATGACTTATTACTAATTATTAGCAACTTACACAACTACACGGCTTCATATCACTTCCATATTAGTCCCAGGTTAGTACAAGGGTTCGATTCTCCTCCTAAGAGTTAGCGGGACTCACCTATTCTTAATCATCCCTCATACCTCCTCATCTTCTGCTGGCGTTAATATTACTTCTCATTGTTTGATTTGTATTCATGTAATAATTCTGGGCATTTATTAAGAGCCCCTTCAAGAACCTGCTCAGAAGCGCTACCAGCCTACCAAACACCGTCAATTGCTACTCCATTACAAGGATATTAGTAATCATATGGTAATTCCGGTAATTTGATTACAGGTCCATGATATTTTTGTAGAACCGAATCACTGGTAATCGTTGGTAACAAATTGTAAAACTATATCACAATTATTAAAACAATTATTCAAATTTTGTTGAACTAGCAGCGTGGGCGAAGACATGATAACCTCTTTGAGTAACAAGACACTTCAAACAGTCTCTGATGACAATTTTACAGGACCAAATCACGAAGGCTTTGTCAACAAATCGAAAGCTATATCATTATTACTTAGACAATTATTCAAATTTTATTGAACTAGCAACGTGGGCGAAGCTATGAAAATCGATTCGAGCAATAAAGCACCTCAAACAGTTAAAAGAGACAAATATTTTCAGAGTAGATATAATACCTTACACGATGCTGCGTAAGGGAGCAAGGCCATCCGAAGAGCTGCAGATCACAAGGGTTTAAACAGGATCTTTGCTCTTCAAAAAGTCCACACGACACTAGAAATAATAGGCCTAGTAGCGTTTGCCGTTTAAAGACACTCTGGGATAACAAAGATAATTAGAAACGCCCTCCTCCTTCATACAGGCTTGGGACTGGCACTTTCATAGTGCAAGCAGTGTCGGCGTTTACAAGAAGCATAGGAAGCAACAGTTATTGCAGATTATATCAACTAGGAATTATGCGTGGTAGGTATATTAGCGTGGGCGTAATGACTTCTTAATTCGTCTGTAAAGATCGATATCCACTCTTCAGCTGATCGTCCCATTACTTCAACTACATGTAAAAGTGGAGTCAATGTTGACAAGTCAAGAGACGGTGATTCTTAGGACACAGCGGGAGCCCTACACGACATTACTAAGCAATTTGTACTCTAAGAAGCAATATATTTGCCTATTGCAATAAATTAGTTATAGAGAGCGAGCAATCTAGGTGCGTTTATTACTACTTGAATATTTGGATTTGGTTAGTTTGTGTAGGCGTATTTGCGTTAGCGCACCGGCTTCATTTTGCGTATAAAGGACGAGAAATGAACGAAAACCACTTATTCCCTATAGACGGAATTCAGCACGGTTCGTTCTCCTACAGCCTCTTCTCTCCATCGCAGTTGAAGTACAGTAAAGAATGGTGTTGTGTTTTCGCAAAGGTGAGCGATTGGTCGGTTGTGCGTTGTTGATGATTGTAGTGTCAAATGCTTTGGAAGAACCGGCGCTGCATCTTCCTGTAGCAGTTTCTGCAAAATCCACCTGCGATGCGGCGTGTACCGAGTTTCGAATTATCAGCTTGGAGGAATCGTTGAAACGCATGCAGCAGACCGTTTCGACATGTTGCGGCACCCAAATCAAAGGTATAGCTGATGATAACTTGTTCCTTGTAGGCCTAGTCCTTCTGACCTTGCTATACCAATGATTAGCCGTCGTATATATATATATATATATATATATTCGATTCTGCAAAAATATCAAGGACTCTTAATCAAATTGCTAGAATGACCATAGGATTGCTAATATCAGTGTAACACATTGAGTCACCTCTTTCAGTGCAACACAATTCAATGCAACTGTAGGCCTATTTAATACAGGCCTTCTTCCAAACTTCAGAGATTGTCCTACACACGCTGTAGGGGTGCGACAAAGGATCGCTTGTAATGTGGTGTAATGTAATGGAGCACTCATATAGCGCCAATCAAAGCAGAGGCGATCACGACTCAACAGTAAGGTAAACAGGAAAAGGAAAAAGGAAGGTCTTCAAGCGCTTCGGGAAGGCAGCAAGGAAGAGTTACTTCTGTGTCGCGGCAGTAGTACCCATTGCCGCATAAATATATGTATATATATATATATATATATGATATTATGTATGTGCTCGCTTCTATATCGCCTCCCATGAACCTTACGACGGCGCAAAACTTAGCAACCAAACAGAATTAGACAGATGTGACTTAAAAAATTTCAAAAAGTTGTCACTTTGAACTCTGACTTGATTTCCTGGTTTCGTTAACAGAGGGTTGTACCATTGAACTGGCGGCATACGGCTACGACGATCCCTCGAAATATGGTTACGTAAGAACAAGCGGAGGGAGTTCGAACGAGGTCTACGTAGCGTCAGAGATCGACAGATATCGCGGAGTGACACTCTTCGAAGTAGACCTCAAAACGTGTACCACGAGCAAGAGACAGCGATTCGATACCTACGCGTCCGCAGAAGATAGATCGAGTCTCTTGAAGACCTTGGAGTCGGCGAGCACTGGGAGAGTCATCGTGGGGGTTACGGCAGATTCGGCGGAAGGACAAAACGCGGAGTTCCAGAAATCCGCCGGTTCCGGTTCCTTTTTCACCAGTTACAATATGAATGTGAATGGTCTGCAGTTGAGAGACAAGTTTGCTTTCGTCCTGCAGAAAGGATATCCGAAGAAGACAGTGTTTCAACGAAAACTTCGATATGAGGCAAGCCTCAAGATGAAGATTGTGCTTCGGGGTAAGCTGTGGAATTATTATTTAATTGATATTCATTGATCTTAACTGGTTACTTATTTATGGCCCCATGAAGCACGACGCTGATGCTCGCAAATTGCAATAATATAATATAATGGCCTGATCAATTGGAATAGACTTCAGTATTTGATGGATTGTCTTGTCTTGTCTTAACCATCCTCGATCCGAGGGTTGGTCGCTTCATGGGCAAAGTCTACTCCATCTCCTCCTGTCTCTCGTCTTCTTTAGTAAGTTGTCCAGTGGTCTTCCGGTCCATTTTTCCACATTGTCTATCCATCGTGTCTTTGGTCTTCCTCGTTTTCTTGCTCCCGGTGTAGTGCCTTGTATGATTTCTTTTCCTAGACAGTTTCCCTCTTTTCTCATCACATGTTCAAAGTATGTTAATTTCCTCCTTTTTATCAGATTAAGTAGCTCTCGTTCCATGTCTGCTCCATTTGATGGATTGCAAGCAGCAATTGAATATCCTCTTGATGCTGCTGAAAATTGAATTTACTTTCAAACATGTCATCTGACTATATGATTTGTAACGGTTCCAGGGCCTATAGCATGCGCGGATTCCGGAAGTCAGATCAATCGAAGACTCTCGTAGATAAGTAATAAGCGGCAGAGCACAGATTTTCATCAAATAGCCTATATCCTCAAACATGCGTTTTACATCTACATCCTTGCAGTTTTAGACTTTTCGTCGCGTTATCCAATATTTGTACTTTCAATTGTTGAAATTTTGCTTTGTTTTTTTATTTATTTTCTAAGGTTCGACTGTTGAAAATGTGAGCTTCAATCAAGTTTAGCGTCTGGTGAGGCGCAACATTGATGAGATCAAGCCAATTATGTCTATTGCCAAAGGAAACGTTACAAAGTGACGAGACGCATCATTCCAGCAATATAAGCAATGTCCTATCGCATTCTATTGGTAGTTTTGGATAAGAGCTTAAAATATAAATATTTTTTTATAGTTGCGCCGATTTAGCTAGATTTTAATTAATAATCTTAAACATAAAACTTGCAATAAGTTTAATGAATCTTTTTAGTATTTTTCGCATTGATTTTCGTTGTTTTTGGCGATATTGCTATAGTGTATTGTTTAAATCACTGTTTTATTTTTAAAATGTTTTCTGGTTCGCCGACTTTGTTGGCTTATAAATAACTATTGTTTAATTAATTTTGTAGTTTCAATGACTTTGCTTCCATAAAATCTTAATTAAAGATTCTTCGTTACTGATGTAACATGAGGAATTGCGAAACAGAATGGTTGGTACAGTTCCTCTCGGGGACAATGAGGCCAATGTCTAGGACAGCGTTTCCAAATCCTTTTTGGTCGCGGAACCCTTTTGATCTAAAAATGTTTTGGCGGAACCCCGTCAAAAAGTAACATATTCCGTTGTAGGCCCAAACACTCGAGTATGCAGTCAATTATAGGTTTAGGCCTAGATTAGATTAATTAGATTAGATTAATTAGATTAGATTACTTAGATTAGATTAATTAGATTAGATTAATTAGATTAGATTAATTAGATTAGATTAATTAGATTAGATTAATTAGATTAGATTACTTAGATTAGATTACTTAGATTAGATTAATTAGATTAGATTAATTAGATTAGATTAATTAGATTAGATTAATTAGATTAGATTAATTAGATTAGATTAATTAGATTAGATTAATTAGATTAGATTAATTAGATTAATTAGATTAATTAGATTACGTTATTTAGATTACATTAATTAGATTACATTAATTAGATTAATTAGATTAATTAGATTAGATTAATTAGATTAGATTAATTAGATTAGATTAATGACAACACAGCATAAATATTGATGAAAATGACATATGAATTCTCTTTCATATGCAGTTATAGGCCTGCATTTTATTTAGCCTATGCACAACGCACCAAGTCCAGACCTACGCAGCTGTTGAACAAATAAGCTTCCAGTAAAAATTCGTATAATTACATTTTAATTGTTTGAGGCTATTGTTCATATTGAAAGTTTTCCGCGGAACCCTTGTTCTCACCTCACGAAACCCTAGGATTCCGCGGAACACAGTTTGGGAAGCGCTGGTCTAGGGGCATTACGATTCATGAAGCGACCAAACCTAAAATTATATGTAAGAAATTTCAATTCAATAGTGGATTGAATTTAAAACTGCGTGCAAGACGGCATTAATTAAAGATTGTGTGAGCATAATATATGCTCAAGCAATTTAAAGTGTGTCGTTCTTATTGGTGGCTCCTGAATTATCTCAGATTTTTTGCAACAATAGATGAAATCATAACCTTGTAATATATAGTGGAGGAGAGAAACTATTCACTTCGAGATAAAATAACCTCTGCTTGAATGGAGAAAAAGACTCGTAGTTATCTAATTATGCATAGAAACTTAGAATTTGCCACGGTTCACGTTAATATTTGTAATATTTGTCGGTACATTCAACCGTTTGATCAGCAGAATATAGGAGTCATTTGAATATGTACAACTCATATAAATGCCTCTGTGTTCGTACTCGTAAAGTCCAACTTGCCAAGGCGTTGCTTCAACGTTTAGCACTGGGCACCAGCTTATTCAAGAGTGTTGCATCGGGTCCATAGCTGCCAAGTGATATTCGAGTCTGTTTGTCATTTGTCATCAGAAAGAGGAGGCAGAAACGATGCTGAGTCGGGTGCGGTTGAGGAAGATTGGAAGGAGCGTGTGATGGAACGATGTTAACAGGCGCCATTTGACTCAAGAACAAGTCACAATAAAAACCTTTTTAGATTATAACACTCTTTTTAACCACGATATTTCCTCTTCAAATGCACTTCAAATGGCATAAAGGGGCAATTCGTCTGCATCAAAATAACAATGACAGGCCATCACCAACCAAAGTGCATTGTAATTTGTGTAGTTTATTAATATGAAGCTAATTGAAACATTGGCCTACGTGCGTTGGCTTCAGTTGGTCTACATGTTACGAGACTTTTTTGGATATTTTGAACGTGTGTGAAGCTATAAAAATCGATTTGAGCAATAAACCCCTCAAATGGTGGCGACGTTTAAAGTTCAAAGAGATAAATACTCTCAGAGAGGGGCATATGACCTTAAACCAGCGCTTCCCATTCATTTTTGGCAGTGGGACCCTTTTGATCTTAATTTTGTTAGCTGAACCCCGTCCAAAACTAGGCATATTCATTTATAGTTACAAACTATTGAGATTGCAGACAATTTTAAGTTTATATCTTGATTAGATTGATAACAACACAAATATCGATGACGCGTAAATGATATACACAGATGTTAATCAAAAGCAACCTCCCTTCGTTATCTTATATATATATATATATATATATATATACATGTATATATATATATACATGTATATATATATACGCGCAGAGCTAGCGGCAGCCCATTCCAAATGGAGGAACCCACAACCGAGAAGGTTCGGTGCTGTTTGATCGAAGATCTGGCTCGCGGTACCGATGGCTCTCCCGCCCTCCCCCATCCGAGGGACAGATGGCCATACATCAGGTATAATGCAAGAAACCGGGCAACAGAGACTACTTAAATAGAACGAAGCACTAACAACGAAGCACCGTCACAGAAGCGCTTCTATCCTATAGCTAATACGCTGCGAGACAGGAAGCCAGCGCAGGACATCGCGCACGTAAGTTGTGACTGGAGCGTTTTTTGAATATGACCAACAAATCTGGCAGCAGAGCGAAGGACCAGGTGAAAGCGCCCTATTAGGCCAGCCGGAAAACACGCAAGAACAGAGCAACCCTACTGGCGACAAAGGCATGCACAAGGAATACAGCTGCATCATGGGAGAGGGAATGCAGAACAACACACAACTGACGAAGCTGATAGTAACAGCTTCGCGTAACCGAGTTTATCAGAAAATAGGAGGCAGAAGCGATGCTAAGTTGGGTGTTGCTGAAAAAAACAAAGTCTGGTAGGCACGGGTGATGGAATGATGTAATGTGAAAGGCTGTGGTCATTCATCACAATCGAGCGCCCTTTGGCAAAGAGCAAGTCTCAGCGATGACCTGAAGAGCCGTAGAAGAGGACAAGCTTTTTATTATCGATATTCCCTCTTCAAATTCCGTCGAATCTAAAGAAGCAATTTGTCCGGATCGAAATATGACAAGCCATCACCAACCGAAGTGCATTGTATACTTCGCATGGCTAATTAATTGGGAACTGGTTGAATTATTGGCCTACTTGTGCGGTCTTCAGTTGGTCTTCATCAGACTCGAAATAAACTTAACTCGTTATTCGGTGATCAGAATACAGTCGAGTAGTTCACGATCGTTTATTTGGGGAGTAATATATTTGCTTTTCTAAGAAGCTTAGATAGTTAAGAGAATGGTGGTGAGTCTCCGCTGTCGTAGGAGATCGGTTGCTTGTATTTTGTTGATGGTAGTGATGTCAAATGCGCTACCTCAGCCAATTCCTAATCCTCCTTCAGCAGATACTTCAGATGAGGACTTTTCTGTGGAACGTATCCAGTCGCGATTGGTCAGTCTAGAGGGTCGACTGAGCCGCAGGGAGATGATCGTGTCGACGGTGAACAACCCTTTGATCAAAGGTCAATATTACCTTTTGATCAAAGGTCAATATTACCCTTTGATCAAAGGTCAATATTAAGGTCGCAGCATGGGCTTCGTATCGTACCTTTAGATTTATATAGCGCCTCTCGCAGAATAACTATTTAGAGGAGCTCTCAGCACCGAAACAAGAAACTCCTTTAAAGAGCGAGAGTCCTATGGAGAGAAATCAGTCATTACATTGGTACTTAGTAATGGAGGAAGGTCATTCCTGGTAGATGGACCCACGATAGCAAATGCCCGGTATTGGACCAAGGCAGTCTCAGTCTTGAGCACACGCATGGTTTCAGAGGCGTCAATCTCCTCTGAGTGAAGGAGGCAAATCCTTCGGTGCCAAGTGTCAAGAAGGCAAGATAATTCTCCTCTAAGACTAAAAATTACCCCCCTACCTGAAATTGGAGGCATTTGTCTCCGGACCACTCCTATCTGGACGCCCCTGCATGGTTTGGAAACATGTCAGTTATCTGTCTGCAATTAAAATCGAATTAATTTTAATTAGTAACTTCTATGGCTAGGGTTTGTAACGTGGGCATCAATCAACGGCATACTAAAAGTACAATCATGACTAGGTCACTTTCGCAAACGTCTCTGAATAGCGTACAATGCTATAAGCACTTAACAGGATTTCAAATGCAATATAATGTAAAGCGTGATACTTACCACAGAGGAGATTTGCGGAAAGGTAGTTCCGGCAAACAAAGAATCTGTCTCCATGGTCTGTTTTACAGAGCACTGCACGGTAGATCTGGCGGCGTTCGGATACGACGATTCGCCGATGTTTGGTTTCGTGAAAACAAGCGGAGGCAGTTCGGAAGAGGTCCTGGTGCCGAAAGATCTCTTGCTAGTCCCGAGAGATGTTTCAAGATATCGTGGTGTCACCCTTTTCGAACTAGACGCCACAACGTGCAACACGAGAAACAGGCAGACCTTCGATACCTACTGGATAGCAAATGATAGGCCGCAGTTTATAGAGACCCTGGAATCAGCGACAACAGGAACAATCATCATAGGAGTTACGGCAGATTCGGCAGAGAATGACACGGAGTTCCGGAAATCAGCCGGTTCACTTTTCACCAGGTATAACATGAATCTAACTGGACTGCAATTTAGGGACAAATTTGCCTTCATCGTGCAGAAAGGATATCCGAAGAAGACGGTATTCCAACAAAAGCCTCGGTTTGGAGAAAGCCTCAGAATGAAAATTTTGCTTCATGGTAAGCTGTGTAATTGTAATCTTTGTTTTTAATCGTAGTCGTCGGTTCCAAATATCTAAATCGTTACTCTAGAGCTGCACGCATGGCACCAGCTTCATCAAAAGCGCTGAATCACGTTGAAGGGCTATCGAGGTGTCAAACGTGGAAATTAGTACGTTTTCAGAGAGACTAGATACCCGGACAGAACCCATACAGACCAATAGCATTAGAAAAAAATGTCAAGGAAGGTGGACATGTCTCATACAAGGCTGAATTTCAGAATTTGTCTGGGTAGCCGCAGGAACGGACCCTGACGAAACAGCTAAGGAGTGCTTGCGATCTGCACAGCAAGAGCCTTGTCAAAAACAGTAGATTTTAGTCTCGGATGCAGAGGTGAACGTAACTTTTCAGCATCAGGTTGCAGAGTCCCTCCCGTCCGGTTACAGAGTCAACCAAAGCGAAACGGCCATTGAATAACTCTCAAGCTGTAAATATTCTATAGGGCCAGTGTAAATGGCTGCGCTCTGTCGGCCGTACATTCTCATACAATATAATACAGGGAATTTTCGTTTTACCCTCGTCTGTTTCATTTATCTATCATGCAATTCAGCATCCTATGCCTCAGTCTTCCTGATGGTTTATTCCCTTCGCTTTTTCCTTTGAGTGATGTCCTCAAGAGCGCATTTAAACCCAGTAAATTGGTCTCCTCTGTATTGGCGTAATAATT
Source organism: Bimastos eiseni (assembly GCA_959347315.1). Taxonomy (NCBI): domain Eukaryota; kingdom Metazoa; phylum Annelida; class Clitellata; order Crassiclitellata; family Lumbricidae; genus Bimastos; species Bimastos eiseni. Next base: position 1,010,563 of record OY365822.1, read on the forward strand.
ATTGAGGGCATCATCAATATGGAGATAAATTATAAGACGTGGATTAGTCTAAATCGTTACTCAAAAGCTTTGAGTAACGCTGTGCTAAGAAACTAAAGAGATTATTATTAATCGCTTGAATGATCTGTGCAATTAAGTAATTATCATATGATGGCATGATCGAAAAACCAAATGTTAAAGCGTCAAAATTAAAAGAAAGCGTACTCAAGAACTTATTTAACTGTGAAACTAATCAATCGTTTCTATGATAATTAATTATACCGCTGCCTTATAGATCTGTAACCGTGATTATTCTGTACATTACATTGCAATTGATAGCCTCGAACAAATTATATATATAGGTCATTATTATACATTAGGTTTAGCTGAACATTCACTAATTCAGACAGTATAGGTTCTGTCAGTCACTCGTGTAGACTCTAGTAGTTGCAGTCAACCCACATTCTAGGGATACCTTGAGTGGTCAGTAGTTGGCCAATGAAAGTAGTCTGTCCTAGGATAGGCCAGTTTCCTCTTTGGCTGAGGAAAGTCTCTTATAAGCTACAGCACTGTGGAGAACTTCGCAGTCTGACTTCCGAAATTATCAGGTATCTAGTGCGACAGAACTGTCTATTATAATATACATAATTTATTAATAACTTAGCTTCATGTCAACTTCTAGTATCTAAGATCATATCACTTCGTGAGTATTTGTATCATTCTGTATTTAAGTTACCAAATATATGTTATCACTTTATCTATTCCTTGTTTAATAAAGATAGTTTGTATCTGAACTGTCTCTCCATGTGTAGCTAGTTGCCCCTAATATAATCTAACTTATTAAGTATCTAATATAATAGTAGATCTAGTTTTAAGTAGAACCCCTTAGCGTTCTTACAGATCGATCAGATGCCTCTTCCTGTCAGACCTGCATACGCCATACAGACTGAATCCACATTTCAACTATGAACAGTCAACGCGCTGTAATTTATAATTGAACCGTCAGCGGTCAAACCGGCTGTAAATTACGTTTAATTTACTGTCGTTTTGACTTCAGGTACTTTTATGGACGTCAATTAGTTTATGTTTGACAACGCTGCGTCGTAGCAAAGACGATTAATGTCGCCCTCTTCCATTTAATAAACATGAGATTGGCACTACAGCTAGTGAGTTAGTAATTCTCTAACGACGCTAGGACCTATATAATACAAGTCAAAGTAAAAATATGGGTTTTTCGGGTTCCTCTTTTATCTGGCAGATGGCGCAATCGTTCCATATTCTTAAGAGATTTTTGATAACATATCATTGATTATGTAAACTTGCGCGAGAAGGACTCTTTCGAGTGGTTGAACGATATGTAATTTTTAAGGATTTTGTCATTTTTTTAACCACATTTTTAAGTTACGTCCGCAAAAACTTGATTATTTGCATTGTCATGCAAGTCTGAAGTGTGTGCAAAATTTCAGCTCTTTAGGTCGACGAGAACATACCGAAAAAAGAGTTTTAAGAATCCAACAAACCGACGACCCGACGACCCAACGGTTCGTCCTTGACAAACTTTACGCAAGCCAAGTTAGATAAAAGAGGGCAAAAGGATGGGACTTGCTCTACTAGCGACTATAGAGTACGGCCACTGTCGGGCAGCTGAAGCCATAGGTTCTTAAGGTGCTTAACTATGTTGTATTATGTATGACACCATCTCTTCCATCGATGCTTGGGACTGGTAGTGTTGAAGTATGCGTAGTGGCGGATGTTTACACAGCTGAACCCCGTGAGTCTGTTTCGTATAAAGATGATCCTTGGGTCTATTTAAGTTCAAACTGCATCGTATTCCAGATGGAATGGGAGACATACGTCTAACTGCTGGAGTTGTGTAGGCCAACACTTATGGATTTAGACTCTTGGTATTCATCACGTCGTGTATTAAATTTTGTCGGGGTGGGGGGCAAAGCCCTCCCTCAGTTTTAGTGCTCAGTGCCCCTCATGTACCCCTCATGTTTTTCCAATGGCCTTTTAAGATTATTTTTGCTAAGATAATTTGTGACCCCCTTTTCAGATTTCTCGGGGGGCAAAATTCAAATAGTGGGAGGGAAAAAAATTTCGCGCAATATTTTACAAATTATACCCATCCCCCACTTTCCATACCCTTGTTGTACCTCTGGACTATGTAGACTATTAATTTTCGAACTTTAGAGTTGTGTCATGTCGTTGGATGAGCTGCGTAGTCATTATAGAGAAATTGGCTGCAAGTTTAATCGGATGTCATGATTTCAATAGGGCACCCCGACAAAAGAGCGCTCGACAAAAGAGCCCCCTAAGACTGGGGGATTGACCCCTCTGGCTCTCTGACTAAGAAGACAAGTCCAGGGGGGTAATTGTCCGGGGGTAATTTGTACGGGGATAATTTTCCGGGGTAATTGTCCTGTTACCAACTTCCCACGCATTAGCAATACGATCCTATAGGCTTAAACTTGTCAGGTCAAAGTTGGGCCCAACCTAGGCCAAAAAATTGTTAAGCCATACTTTAGCACAAAAACAAGAACAAGCATCAAGCATCAATGATATAAACAAAATAATGAAAAGCACATACTCCGAAACTCGATCTACGTTTAGGATTAGTTGGGCAACTTCCTCATTTGAAGTAAAACAAAATAAGAGAGAGATTATTCGGAGTGAAATCCAGGTTGAAGACCATGCACCAACCCATTCGTGTTTTTATGCACATGACATCTCTGTGCATAGCTGTGTATAGGCGTGTGTGTGTAGGCATATGTCTGCTCGTGTGTGTAAGAATCTGTTTGTTTGCGGACGGGTAGGTGGTTGGGTGTTTACAATATGTCGGATTGGCCCTACATATTTGGACGAAAAGGTTGCGAAAAGTTCTAAGTACACGCTCGTAAATTCGACAATCGTGTAACTTCCTCTTCTAACGTATACAAGATGCTAAAAGCAAAAAAATTGCTGACTAAATAGAACAGACCTCCAGGCCAGAGTTCGACCGTACGTACGGAACGTACGCTATTTTTTCTGCTGAAATGCGTACCGTACGCGTACGCTATTTTTTGGCTAAATTAATAAATAACGCACGCTAATTTTTCTTCATTACGTGTCATCTTTATCACTATAATATCAACAGTATTATAAAGAATGAATGTATGAAGTTGCAAAACTGTATCTAAATTCTAATCATCCGGAGAATCTGAGTAATCTGATTCTTCTTGTACTGAGTCTTCTGACGTATCACTGATATCATCATTCAGTTCATTCCATTTCACGTTCTCTTCCACATAATCCACTTCTTCCAGTTTGTTCATTAAACGTGTGTTGGCATGGATATAGACCATCTTCTCAATGGTCTTCGGATTCAGTCGAGCCCTCCTTTTATTATGGAAGAAACCAAATAAGCTCCAGTTCCTTTCAGCAGCACTCGAAGTTGCGGTTTGGCTTAATACGCGTATAGAAAATGACGAGAGAAAAAAAAGTGACGTCACGAGAAGCAACTAATATTAAAGGCTGCTCATACGTACGGAATACGAACGTACCGTACGCGTACGCTATTATTTTTAGTAAATTACGTACCGTACGCGTACGCTATCTTCTGCCCTAACGTACGGTTACTTCCTCTTCTAAGATCTCAGATTGAAGCAAAGCAGCCCACCAGACTAGTTGTAGGATAACCAATTATTGGTATAGCTAGTTACACATTGGAAAGCACACTGGACTACGTCTACATTTTTGTTTTCACTTGGTGTATGTTATAAAAGACGCGATATGCAGACAGAACCCGTAGCTCAGGAATCTGATGTCAGCATCACCGCACGTTTTGTATCGTAGTCTTAATTACTTTTGTCCATCTTTGCATTGACGCCACCTACTTCAGAATTGGAATGGGTCTCTCTAAGATTAGGAGATCCGTTGCTTATATGCTGTTGTTGATGGTTGGTTTTTCAAATGTGCAGAGTCAACGTGTTCGTGATTTGTCACCTCATGTGTCAACCGATACCGATTGTCCTGTGGAGCGTCTCGAATCGAGATTATCTATCATCGAGGATCAACTGAACCGAATGCAGAGGATAGTTTCCACATTGAACAATCCTTTGATCAAAGGTAAATGGTGCTTGGTAAGATTGGGTTAGGCAAGACAAATCAATTAGCGGGAAGAAACGTGCCGCTAGAGATTATTTCACTATACATGACATAAATAAATTTCAATCACCTGGTTTTACTATAAACTAGATCAACTGATTGCGCACAGAATCGAATCGTGATTTTCTATCAATCTCTACATTTAGAAAGGGCGCCAGCCTATTACCAAGCGCTAAGTCGTATAGCGCAAGAAAATTTTTGTGTGCAACATTTAATTAATAAAATAGGGCACACTTTTGTGCGCAGGTCCGAACTAAATGCGTTGATAATCAATTTGAGACCGACACGCTCAGTGTGCGTCCGAGGTTTTGCATTTTCTTGTATAAATGTTGAGTTTTGATATATTTTCCTTGGTTTCAATAAAAACAACTTGGCTTGATTTGGAATAAAGAACAGTTTTTGTTTTATACAAGACCAGAGGACGCTTTGTAGAAATGTAAACAAAAACACCTCGTTTATTTCTTTAGACAAACGTATCCCCGGAGCGTTTAGTGAAATAGATTTTCATTGGTCATACTTGCTACCTCCTTGATTTTTTTCAGCGTCACATGGCGACATTCGCATTCATACGATATCATTAGGAATGTTTTTGGCAGACAGGAATGGGATCAAAATATTAAATGTTAATGAAGATAAATTGACAATTATTAAGATATTGATCAAAGGTAAATATCGATGAGACTGAATGATGAAGACTCTGCTTGATAGTTGAGCACACGCATGGTTGTTGATGCAGTGGACAGCTACATTGTTACAGCATGTCAGCATATATATATATAGGGATAATTATTGTTACATTAGTAACTTCTAAGACGCCTGTGTGTGTTAAAGGCATCAACCAACAGCACACGAGATGAAGTCACATTCAGGTCATTCGTAAGATTAAGACAGAGATGCAGTGCATGGTGAAAATGAGAGATATTTACAAGAGGGGACTCAGAGAGACTATTGGAAAAGGAGTTCCTGAAACCGAAGAAGGTCGTTCATCAGCAGCAGCTGTTAGTCTTAGGCAGAATAGAGACCAATTTGGAAATACGTAAAGCCATAAAATCCATCCAATGTCTATTTGCTTGTCTGCCAACAACGTCCCGAAAACAGAGGTATATTGCTGTCACAACAGTTCAATTTCTGGGATAGGGCTGGTTAAGTCAACCCAATTTCTATGGCGTCTCGGATATAGGGGTTCTGAAAAGGCGCCATACAAATTCTGATTGATTGACTTGAATTTCATATGATTTCTTCTCTCACGATCCTGCGACTAGTTGACTGCTGAAAACCTTCTCATTCTCGCAAGTGTATGTTCTCGAAGTGTTTCCTCAGTTACCGTTGCTGAGCAATTTTAGAATCTGTTTTCGTTATCTCGTTCACAGAACATTGCACGATAGATCTCGCAGCATTTGGATTCGACGACTCGCCGAGATTAGGTTACGTACGAACGAGTGGAGGTAGTTCGGATGAAGTCTATGTACCGCCACATCACGAGAGATATCGTGGGGTGACACTCTTCGAACTAGATGCTACAAAGTGCACAACGAGAAACAGACAAACCTTCGATACCTACTGGATAGCAGAAGATCCGCTGCAGCTGTTAGAGACGATGGAAGCGGCGACAAAAGGAACGATCATTGTTGGAGTAACTGCCGATTCGACAGAACTCCTTGGGAATTTCCAGAATTCCGTTGGTTCATTTTTCACCAGGTATAACATGGCACTGACTGGATTGCAGAATAGGGAAAAATTTGCCTTCATCGTGCAGAAAGGATATCCGAAGAAGACGGTATTCCAACGAAACCCTCGATATGGAGAAAGCCTCAGAATGAAAATTTTGCTTCATGGTAAGCTGTAAATTGTAATCTTTGTTCTTAATCGCAGCCGTCGGGTTCAAATATCTACATTGTTACTCTTAGGTTAAACGCATGGCACCAGCTCAGCAATAGCGCCAAATCACGTGGAAAGGTTGTCGATGTGTCAAACGTGGAAATTAGTATGTTTTTTCAGAGAGACTAGATACCCCAACAAAACACGTACAGTCCAAGATCATTAGACAAAAATGTCAAGTAAGGTCTCATAGCATGCTGAATTATTCAGGGTAGCGTCAGGAATGGACCCTGACGTGACAAGTAATGGATACTCCCGATCTGCAACACAAGAGCTTTGTCAAAGACAATAGACTTTAATGTCGGATGCAGAGAATATTCAAACATCAGGTTGCAGAGTCCCCTCCGGTTACAGAGTCAACCAAAGCGAAACTGCCATTGAATAACTCTCAAGCTGTAAATATTCTATAGGGCCAGTGTAAATGGCTGCGCTCTGTCTGCAATACGTTCTCGTTGAATACGGGAACAAATCCAGTGTAACATGGAATTCTGGCCAGTCAACATTATGATCAACGTAGTAAGCTGTCATCAGATATAAATTTAGTTAAATTAAATTAATAAACTTAATGTTAAAGAGTCAAAATAAATTACAACTCTTATCCAGACTCTTTACTTGATAATCTTTTACCTGTCAATCCTCGACCCAAACGACAGATTCCTTAACAGCTGCTCTGCCTCCATACTGACCTTATGGAAACCGGACTCTGACCTCCCATGGACCGCCTTCTGGACAACCCCTCTGATTTGATGCAGCGCTCGTGGATAAGCTGGTTCTCTGCGCTTGGTTTTCAGGTAGCTCTTTAGAAGTTTGGAGATTAAGATTACGATTACAGTACACTTAACAACTGAAATATAAAACTAATCTATGGTTCCTGTTATATACGGGTGCCTTGTCGATCTAATAGATGCCACTAGATGTCAGACCCGTATACGCAATTAAGACCAAATCCACTTTGAAACTACCGACAGTCAACGCAGCTGCAAATTGTAATTGAGTTGTCAATAGTAAACATCGCTGTAAATTACATTTAATTTATGGAGGTTTAGAGTTTAGACTTCAGACGCTTTCAATTACATCAAAATAAGTTACCGTTTAACAACGTTGCGTCATAGCCATGACGATTAATATCGCCCTCCTTCATTTGACAAACAAGAGACTGGGACTACAGTTAGTGAGTTTGTAGTTGTCTAACGACGCTTTGTCATAAAAGGATTGCTAAGATGGCCAATAATTCAGGCTTGGGACTACTAGAGTACGGCGGCCACTGCCGGCCGGGCAGCTGAAGCCATGATGCTTAAGGTGCTTAATAAAGCTGTCCAAAAATTTTGAAATCACGACCCGTGTGACCGTCGATCTGCGCGGTCGGGTCCCAGGGCACCCGACCCTGGGATACTTTGTTAGGAAATGTAGGGAATGGCTCATTTTTATGGAATTTCGGGCATCTGAGAATCGATTTCATTGTTCAGGCAGTCGGCCAATATGACCAACGGAATATTACTGGCGTAGCCTATGTCCGGGTAAAATCGCGCATTTTTACAGAATTTCGGGTACCCAAAAACCGATTTCATTACCCGGGTAATCAGCCTCGGGCTGGTACCCGCGTACCTGGGTACCCGTTGACAGCCTTAGTGCTTAACTATGTTGTATGACACCCTCTCTTCCATCGATGCTTGAGACAGGCACTGTTGAAGTAAGCGTAGTGGCGGATGTTTTACACTGCTGAACCTCGTGAGTCTGTTTCGTATAAAGATGATCCTTGGGTCTATTTAAGTTCAAACTGCATCGTATTCCAGATGGAATGGGAGACATACGTCTAAATGTTGGAGTTGTGTAGACCAACAGTTATGAATTTAGACTCTTGGTATTCATCAAGTCGTGTATTAAATTTTGTTCTTGTAGGCTCCACTGTTTCCGATGTCACCTTCAAACGAGTGTAGGGGACGTCAACACCATGCGACTTGAATGACTGATCTATCCAAGCCGTTGTAATACCGAAACGTCAGAAACTAAAGAGATATGATTATTTAACTCATGCAATTGAAACAACGCTTTATTAATTTCGTTCATATTAGTTTTATTAAATAATAAACTTAGTGTTTCGACGCTGGCATAATTTACCAGATTTTTCAATACAGTGGTGGCTTTCTCGTGAAACAAAGTTCAACAAACAAGGTATTGTCTTAAAGGCGACACTGAGAAAGGGTCGAGAAGCGGCAAAATAAATGCCAGTGAACAAACCTATAAGAATGAGATCATTAAATTTGGTATAGAAATACGTGCGAGACGACGATAATTAATTAATTAAAAATAATTATGATTGATGGCGTGAAATTAATGACGATGTTATAATAACGTCAAAGCGTTTTGAAATTGCATTTCTCATTTTGTTGTCTTATGAGCTGCCTGTTTTTTTTGTGGTGAACACAATTGTTCGACTGTAGAATATGCTGCTAAATATTTCAAGTTATAATATTTTGTAGACAACATTAGATAGATATTTCTAATAGTCTATTAGCCATGGCTGCAGGGAACTGAGCCAGCCCAAAGCATGTAAAAATGACACAGCGTCGTTAAAGGCAACCCCTTCAATTGACCTGTGGGGAGCATAATCTTAGTCTTGAGCGTTCCCCAAACTCCAATATAATACAAGAACTCCACCACTTGTATTATTCAACGCCTTATTTCATGATTATTTTTAGTTTGTTTGCTTAGCAGAGGAGATTTAAAATTAAACGATGTTATGTAAAACGCTGGGGCGAGTCAGTCGTTAAAACACGCAATTACCATTTGACATTAGAACTAGTATCAGTGAGACTTGAATCGCTGTAGAAGAGGACAAGCTTTTAAATAACATTATGTCCTCTTCAAGAAGCAATTTGTCAGGATATAAATAATTTTAACCGGCTATCGCCAACCGAAGAGCATTTTAATTCGCAGTTAAGTGTTATATATCATGCATCAACCTACGGCACACCAAACGAAGTCGCATTCAGTTTATTATGCTATAAAAGCTAAGACGTATAGACAGCATTTGGTGAAAATGAGAGATATTGAATAAACATGATATGAGCGGAGATGGAGTTCCTGCAACCGGAGAATGTCGTTTTAGGCAGAATAGAAACACAGTTGGAAATACGTAAAGCTATAAAAAAAATCCATCCAATGTCTGTTTGCTTGCCTGCCACCAACACCGCGAAACAGAGGTAGGGGGCTCATGCCGGCCTAACAGTTCAATTTCTGGGATACCGCTGGTTACTCAGTCAAAACTCCTAGAGTGCCTCTGAAGTAGGGTTCTGAAAGTGGGCCATCTGATTGATTGAATTGGGCTTCACATAATGCAAAACTGCGTATGGTTGACTGTCGCTCTCTAACTCGCAAGTCCGTTTTCGCGGTGTTATGCCTACTGCAGTTGCTGCAACCGTGCCATGTAAAGCCTGCTTACATGATTTCGTTTATAGCAAATTGCACGGTAGATCTAGCAGCATTCGGATTGGACGATTGGCCGAAATTTGGTTACGTGCGAACGAGTGGAGGCAGTGCAGAAGAGGTTCTCTTTCCGAAAGATATCGCACGATATCGCGGAGTCACAACTGTTGAACTGGATCCTAAAACGTGCACAACGAGAAGCAGACAGACCTTCGATACTCATGAGTCCGCAGATGAGTTGACGCAGTTATTTGAGACCACGGATTCGGCAGCAGCGGGTACAACCATGGTGGACACCATACCTGCCACAAGCATTAACGAAGATTTTCACAGTCGTACAAGTGTATGTGACGTAGTAGACCTCTTCGAATTGACGTCTTGTTGGTTGAACTTTGAATATGTTTATTATGTTACCAGGTCTTCTCTGATTTCATGGGGAAGTTAATTGTGCCAGTGCTTATCAACGTAGTGCAAATTGTTGTGCTTGTTTTTAACTGAACCTCTTCCTGTTCTAAGATCGACGCGGTATAGGCTTTACCTACTCCAATTATAAGTATGAAACTGCGCGAATTGAAGCTTTTAACACCTTTACTGTTCGCACCATGACAGTGCCAGTCCCAAGCCTGAAAAAGGAGAAGGGCGACGCTGATCTTTGTTATCACGCAGTGTCGCTAAACGGCTTCTACCACCAACCGAAATTTTGAAAACCACAAACCAAAAGGTCTGAATACAATTTTATACGCGTGCCAGAAGGTCCTTTTCCTCACGTAGAAGAGATGCGATCCTGAGGCTAAAATTCGTCTGAAATTAGTCCCATTCGTCAGGTCAAAGTTGGCCCCATCTTAAGAAAATTATTCCAGTTGCACAAGAGAACAGGAACATGCATCAAGCTTTAACGCCATACACAACAGTCTCGGGAAGTCGATCCTCGAATAGTTGGCCAACTTTCTATTATGAAGTAAACCAATCGATGCCAAGCATACACCATTGAAAACATATACTGTAGACTGCGATATCAGGCATCCAAATAATGATGTCAGAGTGCCAGTCCATCCATCCCATTTGTACGAAAGAGTTGCAAAGCACCAGAATTTGAACGTATATCCAAGTTCATACTTGTATGCGACTCTAAGAAGCAGCTTTCACCGATTGATATATTGCAACTCATCGTTCAAGTTTGACCAATTGCTCATAATGATTAATGATTGTCATAGTGGACCATTTCTATGTAGGCCTATACCCGTACATGTTCTGCTGCCGTATAAAAATTATCTCGTCTCCTCCACTCTGCGAACTACGCCACCGTGATTACTCAGGAAGTGCCAGTCCTAACTAGGCCTATTGAAGGGAGGAGGAGACTTCAATAATTTGTATGACCAATGTATAGTGTCGTAACACAGAAACTAATAAATAATTTACTTCTTCTCCGGAAATCAACATTAGCTCTTGTATTTTAAGATTAAGTGGGCTATATTAAATTGAGTCGACGATGTGTGTTCAATTAACATCTGATATCTAATCAATGTCGTGTATACGACACCAAGAGGCAATTTGTGCGTATTGACATAATTATACCGGATTTTAATCAACCAGAGTGTATCCCAGATAGTTTGATAAATTTCCACGCTAATCGGCGTGAGTCAAACCGCTTACCCGTCCGTGTATAAAAGATACGCTATACAGAATAATTACTTTAGTGCGTTCAGTCAGAATGCAACATGGTTTTGCTTATCCTCGCAGCTGAAGCAACTAAGAATGGTGATGGATTTCCGTAGTACCTGGCAAGCGGCCACTTGTACGTTGTTGATGGTAATGTTGGCGAAGGGGCAGAATGCACCGATTCCTAAGACTCCATCTGCAGTTATTGTCCATAGCGACAGAAGCTGTTGCTCTCGTCTTGAAGCACGATTGATCAGCATAGAGCGTCGTTTGAACGATATGGAAAGAACCATCGCGTCCGTGAACGACCCTCTGCTCATTGGTAAGTAGCCTATTGGTGGTGAAAATGGATAAAACAGAGGACAAAAAACAGAACAAACGTATAATGCGTCAAGAAGATAGGATATAAGCTTACATGTAACAATCTTAGTTGATAAATCGTATCGCAATCCACTGAGATTCCGCGGTTACAAAACAATTATCTCTAATTTATTGATATCATGTCTCAAGTATGGATACCATACCTCCCTCTTCTTCTTCGGGAGGAGCAACTCTCTCCTACTTCTGCTACCCTCCGAAGGCGCCTGAAGACTTTCCTGTTCTCCGTTTAGCTATAAATTTTTGTTGAGTCGTGAGCTCCTCTGCAATCGAGTGGCGCTATATAAGTATTCAATTACAATTACAATGCTTGTACACATTACTCAAAGTTTCGTCTGACCAGTTTTTTGTACATTTCGAGAATTACTTCTTTTTCTCTGCTGACTATTGTTGTTTTCATTATTCCTAACACCTTGTTGGCCTTTTTGCTGCTTCTGAACATTGCCTTGCTGGCTTTGCACTGTTTGTATGACCATTCCAGGTGGGCTTTTCTCAGCCGTTGCCGTGCTTTTCTCAAATCTCAACTGATTTCATGATTTGTTTGATAGAATATTGTTCAATCGATTTGTCTGCATTCGGATTGGACGATCTGACGCGTAGTTGTTACGTGAAAACAAGTGGAGGCAGTTCTGACATTATCGGAAGTAGCCGCGGAGTTACACTCGTCGAATTAGATCCCATTAGGTGTACACTGAAGAACAGACAAAGCTTCGATACCTATGCGTACGCAAAGCAAACGGCGCAATTGTTGGAGACCTTGGAATCGGCGGCAACGGAAACAATCATCGTTGGAGTAACAGCAGATTCAGCAGAGGATGACGGGAGATTCCAGAAATCCGCAGGTTCATTTTTCTCCAGGTACAATATGAATCTAGTTGGATTGGGGTTTAGGGAGAAATTTGCTTTCATCATGCAGAAAGGATATCCGAGGAAGACAGTATTTCAGAGAAAACTTCCAAAAGGAGAAAACCTCAAGATGAAGCTTTTGCTTCGTGGTAAGCTGTAAAATCTTCATCTTTATAATTAAGCATTATTCGAAAAGATAAACGCATCTACGTTAAACCGTCTAACTATTGATGTAATCATAAATATTTTATTGAACGATTTGATGTGGATGAGTGATAAATAAAATTAATGAACTTAATATTTTACGTTTTACGTTGAAATTATATAACAGCCTACTTAGAAACTGAATATATGAAATTAATCTCTGATTTCGCCTATATACTGCTGTCATAATAAGTACAACAGTTGCTACTTCATGTCTGGCCCGCATACACGATAAAGACCGAATCCACTTTGAAACTACCGATAGTCTACGCATTTAAAAAGTATAACTGCACTGTCATTAGTCAGCCTAGCTGTAAATTACAATTAATATATGACCGCTAATTAGTCACTGTTAATCAACTATTTGTCATTACAAAGACGACTCTTAGTTATTATCCCCTCCTTCATTTGACATGCATGAGATTGGCACTTCAGCTAGTGAGATAACTGCTGCTTCACGACGCTGTGGCATAAAAAAATGACGATTAGCTTCACAGACCTTCTTCATCTTTGCTTGGTACTGGTACTACTACAGTGGCAGAGGTTTTACATTTTTGACGATTCTTTCATGGGTTTCAAGCGTTCATAGTTCATTTGAAATCCTGTTTAAGACAACTTGTGAGACAAACGTCTGACTCTTTGAGCTGAGTATATCAACGTTTTTCTGCATATTATACGCGTAGACTGCTGCAAATTCATTAAGTTCTATATTCATCTTGCAGGCAAAACTGTTTCCGATGTTACCTTCACACGAGCGTAAAGCGTCAACATCACCCGACTTGAACGACATAATTATCGGACATTATCTTCAGAACGAGGTGCAACCAAAGATAATATCATTTCATATTATGAGCAATTCGTGTGATTTGAAGAACACTTTTTGTTGCACCGACTTTGCTTGATTTGAGGATATAATTATTGTATTTGGACGCGACAGGGACACTAATGATTGATTTTAAGCACGGGGGTAAAAGCATGCTGTTAAAATGGGTGATGTGATCGGAGAAACAATGGTTTTTTGTGTCGTAAATTACATCTTTGACGCCGAAAAGAGAATTTGCAGAGAATGTGTGGATGAATGCAGTGTCATGGTCGACGGAAATAGAGGCGTCTGGAATTTTATCGAGTTGTAATCGGAGGGCTATTGGCCTACGTACAGCTTGGCAGAGGTTCAAGCCCAGAAGATTTGCTAGGATCCCTACATATTAAACTGGCACGCTTGATCAATCAATGAAATCAATCAATAAATCAATGAAACTTAATTTATCGTCTTCTGAAGAAATCTACTCAGAGGCGCTCCAGGTCCAACCTCGGACAAATAAGACTGATTTCAGAGTGGAACAAAAATGGTATAGAGAGTTTGTCTAGGCCAGAGCCGAAGATCCAAGCCCACTGGGAGGCTATTCAAAGCAGTCGAGCCCACATTATAATAGACGAATTGTCCCCGCTTTCTCCTACAGGCTGTCAGGGTTCACTGAGACAGTACTCTCACTCAGATCATTCCATAGGTCTACAACTCTTTTACTGAAGAATATCTGCTCTAATGTTCCTATCTAGTTCTTAAATAATTTATGCCTGTGTCCTCGAGTTGCTTAAAGTTCAGATCATGTCTTAAAACTTCTGCATGGAATAAGATTACATAGGAATCAAAATTCTTGCCAAAGTACCTTTAATAAAAGTCGGCGACTAGGGTTAGTTTCCTCGTAGTAGGCCTTGTTGTAACGACCCATAGTGGCTAATATTCGTCTAGCCATTTTAACATTAACTGATAATTTCCGGCCCACACATCTCGATGATTCTATGCAGTGGCGACGATACCATTGAGACGCAGAGACGCGTGCCTCCTCTATGTAATTATTTATTTTTTGGTGAAATATGTTTTTCTATTTAAAAATAACCTCCTATACCGTTGCTTCTGTTCTTTAATTATGCGATCGCAGACTTTGCCGTCCACTGCAGCAAAAATCGCTGTATACGGTCTGCTTTGACCATGGAAGTTACTATCCTGATGTTATTGTTAGAATTGTATTTCTTTATAATAACAATAACAACCCCTGCACGTGTTCTTTTACAGAAATTAGGTGGTGTACAGATCAATCGGTGATGACTACGGGAACTTTGATCTTAGTGTCATCGATATTTCAAGTAATTGGATAATTTTAGGTTTTTTGGTTTTCAAGTTCAAACTGACAGTTGAAACTGCTTCATATTAATCATAAAGCCTTGGTTATTTTCTACATATAATCAAATTGTTTTCTACTTCACAGACGTTGACTTTAACAGTAACTCTCTGAGGATTTGATTACAGGAACACATCAAGACTTCCGCGATCTTTTATTGATTAAAATCACAGTTTTGTACCAAAATAACAGTATTACAATATAACACCTACTCGTCTCGGTCTAGGACTTCCTCGAAAAGACCGCTTCAGATGATCCCATAATGATTCCGTGTCATATATACTATCGGCCATGACGGGCGCTCCAATCAGTATTGTATTGTATTTAATCATTTCTAGAGCGCTTCTAGCAAGGTGAACCGTTCACGAACGTTGCCAGTGCGCAGGTCCCCACGAGAAGAAGTAGGTTTTGAGAAAAGCGACGGAGGATGAGAGACTGCCAGATAGAATGATAGATCGAACAGATGGAGAAAGGGTGAGGACCAATTGAACTTATTGAAGCAAAGGATCGATACTGAGCCATAGCTGTTCTAGTTCGAGGAACCAAGAGGTTAGGCGTATTGAACAAGCGAAGTGGTCGAAGGTAGGAAGCTGAATGTATTACAATACAACACTTCCATCGGTTCCGACTCTGAAAATTAGATGTTCCGTGTTGATTATGAGTCCCACGTCATTATGACTCGATTGAGTGAGCGCCTTAAGATTCCTTCAGATTACAGATTTCAAAGACAACTATGTTGCTTCTCTACTGCACCCTTGGAGATCGGACATGGAGTATGAGCCAATTCCACGAAGATGATTCCTTTCTTCTCGAGAAAATCACCTCACATTATGACGACCGAAGTGGGAGCTAGGTGGATGCCAAACTCCACAATCTTTAAATCTTGATAAGGAGTATTATTTATTTTATTTTAGTTTATTTGAGTAGACTATGTCAGAGGTGTAACAAGCGGGTGAGAGAGGGGGCACCGACCCCAAAGTCTTAAAGCGGGGGGTGGGTGGGGCAAAGCCCTCCCCCAGTTTTAGTGCTCAGTGCCCCTCATGTACCCCTCATGTTTTTCCAATGGCCTTTTAAGATTACTTTTGCTAAGATAATTTGTGACCCCCTTTTCAAATTTCTCGGGGGGCAAAATTCAAATAGTGGGAGGGAAAAAAATGTCGCGCAATATTTTACAAATTATACCCCTCCCCACTTTCCATACCCTTGTTGCACCTCTGGACTATGTAGACTATTAATTTTCGAACCTTAGAGTTGTGTCATGTCGTTGGATGAGTTGCGTAGTCATTATAGAGAAATTGGCTGCAAGTTTCATCGGATGTCATGATTTCAATAGGGCACCCCGACAAAAGAGCGCCCGACAAAGAGCCCCGCCAAAGGGGCGCCTAAAATAGAGCGCCGACAAATGAACGCCCGACATAAGGGCGCCGAACGAGTATCTAACGCGGATTTTATTTGCCTAAGTAGCAGGATAGATGAACAGAATTCTGTCTAACTAGAAGCTGGGTTGATACATGGATTATCATTTAAATAGAAACTGGAATGAGTAGGAAGCTTTGCTTTTATGTGGATCACTTGGGGTAGCTATTGCAGTCCTGAGACAGGTTTTTGGCCCTTAAGACCAAGAAGACGGCGGCCGCAGGGTTCACCAACCCCTCTATACTGGGTGTCCAATGTGTTCCCCGCGCCAAGGGCTAAGGTTTCGAATCAATAGGTCTAAAACCGTGCAAATGCATAGCCGGACAGACAGACAGACACACAGAATCTTCTCTTTATATATGTATACATATATATATGGATTATATATGGATACTGGATGGTTGAAAATTGACAGAGTTTATCCAGTTCAGTTAATTTCCGTTGTATGTGAATGCAGATGAGGGCTTGTGTCTATAATACATAATTATCAGCCGTATTATGGAATCGACTAAAGAGAATGATCGGGTGTCGTCCTTAACCATCCTTTCCACCCGTTTTATGCACCGGTTCAAGGTCCAACGCCACTGCGACCAATCCCAATAGTAATATTAAATTGTTTGACTTAGATCAGGAACTCGATATAGCCTATGCGTGTTGTTTCTTCTTGTTATATCTAACATATGCTGTAAGAGAAAACGCAAGTATTGAATTACAGCGATCAACCAGCATTCGTTTATTCAAATGCACAAAACACTACACCACGTACCAAAGGTATTAAGTGCTTCATAAGAAAAATTCTGATGTGGTGAGGATTAGAACTCCCTACTCACTGGGGCGCGGTCTGTAATCTAAAACAACTGCAAAACATAATCTTTTGCGCACTTGTAAGCGTTTAGGCCTACGCTTTTCTTGTTTTTGGTTTAGTTGGTGTATATATAAAGGATGTAACATCGAGAGAACGAGTTGCTCTGGAATTCGACTTCGGCATCACCGCACGCTGTGCAACACAGTGGAAAACTGTTAGCCTTTCTGCGCAGTTGAAGTGTTTAGAAATGGTGATGGGTAACTGCAATGTCGGACGATCCGTCTCCTTCATGTTGTTATTGATGGTGTGTTCGTCTTATGTGCAGAGTCAACAGGTTCGTGATTTGTCTCCTCATGTGTCTATTGATACCGACTGCCCTGTGGAGCGATTGGACTTGAGGTTGTCCAGCATCGAGAACCAACTAAACCGAATGCAGAGGATGGTGTCGACGTTAAACAACCCTTCGATCAAAGGTATAAACGCCTGCGTGTATATGCGATGTAATTAGACTGGATTAGGGAGGACAATATTCATGGGAAGAGGCAACATTATGCTGCACAGTTTCGTTAAATATATGCGAATAGTCTGCGTGGTCCATATAAGACACTGTATGATTTTAAGCGTCAGGTAGCGTGCAGTGGAATCCAAAAATTGAAGCAGATCGTTCGCTAAGAAGAAGAGATTTAGTTTTCAATATAGTCTATGACAAGAGAAAGCTACGTAAAATGTAAAATTCAGAAATTATGCCAGCGTTACCTCTGATAATATTACTAACAAAAGCCACGTCAGGGAGATCAGTTTATTCACCGGCGCTAATTGATTTATTGTTTTGTACACGGTGATTCATTAAAAAACGTACCCCTAGATATTTAATTGTAACTCCGTCAAATATCGGTTTATGTAAAAAAAATTTTAAGTGAACATAGAGGATTCTGTCAGTTCTGAATAGGAGGAAAGTTACAGTTTATGTTCAAATTGACCCCCTCGGGCAGTAACACACGCGCGAAGACGCCTACGCCACTGCCTGACTGACTCATCAATGATGCGCTGATCCATTTCATCCCATACCTCCACAATTCGGTGACGCAACTCGTCGACATCATGTATTCGATTTCTGTAGACTTTTTCCTGCATGACTCTCCATATCTTATAGTCCACTGGATTCAAATCAGGGCTATTAGGTGGCCAGTAATTAGGCGGGATGAAATCAGGTGTTTCAGTTTCGAGTAACGCAACGGTCTCCCGAGCTCTGTGCGCAGGAGCGCTATCCTGCTGGAAGATGAAATACTCCGTTATCTCACGAATGTCAGGCAAGAGACCCTGCATTAGTAGAACATCTCTGTAATATTGTCCATTAATCTTAACACCTGGTTCGATGAAATGGATGTTCGTACGACCGAGTGCAGATACCCCGACAGATACCATAAGGGACTTGCTGAAAGTTGGTCGAGTCCGCAAAAGACGATTTGCTGGAACGTCTCTCTTCCTTGTACCGGCTGAGACATAAATACGATCATTCTGACTGTTACTGGGTGCTGCCACAGTAAACAATTTCTCATCAGTAAACCAAATGAAATTCACTAAGCTTGCAGGATACAACCTCAGTAGCTGACGGGAACGTGTCAATCTTGCTTGCTTGTTGGCTGCTGTGAGTTCTTGAGCGTGTCGTTTCTTTAAACATCGCAAATGTAAATCATTCTTGACAATTCTCCAAACTGATGTCTGACTGATTCCTATTTCTCGAGCAATTTGTCTCTGTGTGCGATGCGTTTGCGGCATATCTTCCTGGCTGAGCACCAGCGATTCAACCTTTTCAGCATTGTCGGTTGTTGCTGCCGTACGCGGGCGGCCGCTGCCTGGTCGACGATGGAAAGACCCAGTTTTGTCGATCTTTGAAAGTAACGCATTTAATCCACCAAGAGTCCACTCTTTATCAGGAAATTTCTTTAGAAAACGTTTTGCACTGTACTTTTTATTCTTTCGTAAGAATGTAACAAATTGTTTATCCTCTTCGGTAAACACCATTTTTTCGCGATATTTTCGTGACGTCATTAGTTTCGTCAATCGCGTTACGTCATTTTAGCTTGGTGTGTCAAATGATTTATGTAGCACTTGAATAGAATATCAAGCATCATTATTCTGAAATTTCATTAAAATTAATGGTCATTTACCTGAGTTATGCTAACCTATGTAAGGTACGTTTTTTAATGAATCACCGTGTATAACAGGAGATTGTACAGTAAACGTGTCGTCATACTGCTTTGACGATGCAATTAAATCCGGTTACATAAGAACAAACGGAGGCAGTTCGAATGAGATGTTTCCACCGGAAGACTACAGCAGTTATCGCGGAGTAACAACCGTTGAACTGGATGCCACGTCTTGTACCACGAGAAACAGACAACGTTTCGATACTTATTCGTCCGCAGATGATAGGGCGCAGTTGTTGGAATCCTTGGAATCGGCAGCAGCGGGTACAATCATCGTCGGAGTTGCGGCAGATTCGCCAGAAATTGGAGAAGTTTTCCAGAATAGCGCAGGATCGTTCTTCACTAGGTATAACATGAATCTAAATGGCTTGGGGTTTAGGGACAAATTTTTCTTCATCATGCAGAAAGGATATCCGAAAAAGACAGTATTCGAACAAAAATCTCGACGCGCAGGAAGTCTCATCAGGAAGGTTGAGCTTCGTGGTAAGCTGTTAATTTATGTTCTTTATTCTTAATCTAAATCGTAAACTCGAAATATCTACAGCGTTCCTCTAAAGCTAGGCGTTTGGCATCAGTTCGATCATGAGGGCTGCGTCAAGTCAGAGGGTTGTACAGAGATCAGAGAAAAAACTGCGCTACTGAGCAGGTTCTTGAAGGGGCATTATATAAATATTGGTCAGTAGTATACTAATGGAGCATTAGGCGCAATAGAAGTCTGCAGAACACGAACATGAGGCTAAAGAATGAACATGATACAGCGGTCATGGATAAGATGGTGCACATGCAGCGCCTAACTTCAGATTAGCGCTTTGTAATTTGAAGTAAAGGATTACAATACAAATAGACCAGTATTAAAACCTGAACTGTTGCAACTTTAAGAGGTTTTGTGTTTATATTTACAGGTTCAACTGTTTCAGATGTTACCTTCGCTGTCGTGTAACGTCAACAATTAAGCACGACTCACCAGAAATATTTATCCAACGTCATTGTTATAACGAAACGTTACGAATTATATAGCATTGTATGCGTGATAGATCTTCATAATTGCCTTAATTATATGCTTTAATGATGGTTAATAATGTCAAAGAATTTTGAAGTCGTATTGTAACCATATATTATGTGATGTGAAATGATTGTCTGACATTTTCTTTAACATAATAATGGATCAAATGCCCTAGCCATCCTTGTTAAGACACAGTGTCACATAAAATGACAGCTGACCAAATACGCGCCATTCAGATTAGATTTGAAGCACGCGTCCGAGGAATCTGTTCTAAATACGTTATTGCGTTTCACCGCCAGTGATTGGTAGTGTTAAACGCGTGTATTTTAAAGTGGTCGTCAATGACATTGGCAGCCAGGCAGAATCTATGAAGCGCCCGATTAATGTTATTGACCAATCATGAACGGAGATGACGATCAGGATATAATGAATGCTGCGGGAGTTTAAAATGAATGCTAATAGGTTCAGAATGACCGCCGTGTCCAAACAGGAAGCCAGGACAATCATTTCGTCCACAGTTGATATAGCGCCATCTCAGCTGACTAGTAGCTGCATGATCAGTCTGCGAGTTCCCCAGAGACTCGTCAGAACTTGTCTTCTTAGTCAGAGAGCCAGAGAGGTCAACCCTCCTTGAGTGATGGAGGCAAACCCTTGTCCCATTTGTCAATAAGGCAAGATATAACCCCCTAAGACTGGGAGATTGACCCCTCTGGCTCTCTTACTAAGAAGACCAGTCCGGGGGGCGCAATTGTCCGGGGGTAATTTGTACGTGGATAATTGTCCGGGGTAATTGTCCTGTTACCAACTTCCCACGCATTAGCAATACGATCCTATAGGCTTACACTTGTCAGGTCAGAGTTGGGCCCAACCTAGGCCAAAAAATTGTTAAGCCATACTTTAGCACAAAAACAAGAACAAGCATCAAGCATCAATGATATAAACAAAATAATGAAAAGCACATACTCCGAAACTCGATCTACGTTTAGGATTAGTTGGGCAACTTCCTCATTTGAAGTAAAACAAAATAAGAGAGAGATTATTCGGAGTGAAATCCAGGTTGAAGACCATGCACCAACCCATTCGTGTTTTTATGCACATGACATCTCTGTGCATAGCTGTGTATAGGCGTGTGTGTGTAGGCATATGTCTGCTCGTGTGTGTAAGAATCTGTTTGTTTGCGGACGGGTAGGTGGTTGGGTGTTTACAATATGTCGGATTGGCCCTACATATTTGGACGAAAAGGTTGCGAAAAGTTCTAAGTACACGCTCGTAAATTCGACAATCGTGTAACTTCCTCTTCTAACGTATACAAGATGCTAAAAGCAAAAAAATTGCTGACTAAATAGAACAGACCTCCAGGCTAACTGGTTACTTCCTCTTCTAAGATCTCAGATTGAAGCAAAGCAGCCCACCAGACTAGTTGTAGGATAACCAATTATTGGTATAGCTAGTTACACTTTGGAAAGCACACTGGACTACGTCTACATTTTCGTTTTCACTTGGTGTATGTTATAAAAGACGCGATATGCAGACAGAACCCGTAGCTCAGGAATCTGATGTCAGCATCACCGCACGTTTTGTATCGTAGTCTCAATTACTTTTGTCCATCTTTGCATTGACGCCGCCTACTTCAGAATTGGAATGGGTCTCTCTAAGATTAGGAGATCCGTTGCTTATATGCTGTTGTTGATGGTTGGTTTTTCAAATGTGCAGAGTCAACGTGTTCGTGATTTGTCACCTCATGTGTCAACCG
The DNA here is from genome assembly GCA_959347315.1 of Bimastos eiseni. NCBI lineage: Eukaryota > Metazoa > Annelida > Clitellata > Crassiclitellata > Lumbricidae > Bimastos > Bimastos eiseni. The sequence goes on from OY365822.1 coordinate 1,032,446, forward strand.
ATACCGATTGTCCCGTGGAGCGTCTCGAATCGAGATTATCCATCATCGAGGATCAACTGAACCGAATGCAGAGGATAGTTTCCACATTGAACAATCCTTTGATCAAAGGTAAATGGTGCTTGGTAAGATTGGGTTAGGCAAGACAAATCAATTAGCGGGAAGAAACGTGCCGCTAGAGATTATTTCACTATACATGACATAAATAAATTTCAATCACCTGGTTTTACTATAAACTAGATCAACTGATTGCGCACAGAATCGAATCGTGATTTTCTATCAATCTCTACGTTTAGAAAGGGCGCCAGCCTATTACCAAGCGCTAAGTCGTATAGCGCAAGAAAATGTTTGTGTGCAACATTTAATTAATAAAATAGGGCACACTTTTGTGCGCAGGTCCGAACTAAATGCGTTGATAATCAATTTGAGACCGAAACGCTCAGTGTGCGTCCGAGGAGTCACTTTTTAGGGACCTTGGGCAAGTCCTTCGCGCATAATAATTTATTGCTCTGCATTAAAACTGCAATTGCGTCGTCGAGGCGTCTATGCACTTCTGAGCAATTTTTTCGGAAGATTGACAATATCAGACGTCAATTGTATTGTATTGTCGCATAACTAAAAGTCTACGGTGATAAGATCTGATAAACTAAGAAAAGTCCATTGTCTAAATATAAAAAAGGTGACGTATCAGCAATGGAATCAAAGTTACTGGAGTGAGGTAGATCGCAGCCGGCAAGAAGACTCGATTTGCGTAGTTTAATAGGAAAAAAAACATATGTGTACGCATATTAATTTCTTGTGTGCTCTGTCTCCACACCGTCCACGGCCCATGTGCGCGCGCATGCGCTCAGCTTAGGGGGGAAATTGGTCCCATGTGCGCCCGGTGTGTGCTTGCTGGCTCGGATCTACTCCATAATAGACAATGGCACGTGCTGCATATTGCTCTGGGTGTCATGCCTTATTGTAGATCATCATTGTGATCGTGTTGTTTCATTAGCTGTAGCTTAATGACTTCCAATTTTATTTGGTTTACAGAGGGTTGTACCATATACTTGGCGTCTTACGGCTACGATGATACTCCGAAGCATGGCTACATACGAACAAACGGAGGCAGTTCGGATGACGTCTACGCTCCGGAACAGATCGACAGAAATCGCGGAGTCACCATCGTCGAACTGGATCCCACGACTTGTACCACGAAAAAGAGACAGCATTTCGACACTTACCAGTGGGTGAATGATAGGAGGCAGTTGGTGGTGACCCTGGAATCCGTTGCAACTGGTACAATCGTCGCTGGGGTTACGGCAGATTCGGCTACAGCACATCACGGAGAGCTCCAAAATTCCGCCGGTGTATTCTTCAGCAGCTATAACATGACTCTTACAGGACTGCAGTATAGGGGAAAATTTGCTTTCATCATGCAGAAAGGGTATCCTACGAAGACGGTATTCCAGATAAAACCTCGACTCGGAGAAAGCCTCAGATTGACTATTGCGCTTCGTGGTCAGTGGAACATTAGTTTTGTAATCTTAATTCTCGATCGTAGTCGTATAACCAAAATATGTACAGCGTTTCCTTAAAAAAATTACTCAAAGTGTATTGTTCCGTTCCATGTGTATACGTATTCGCGTAGGTACATTTTTTATTAAGTTGCTAGTGAATACAAGCAAGATTAAAAGTGCCAAGTTGACACCATCCTAACAGCACTCAGTCACTTAGCGCCGCTATCTAACAACGAATCATTTGTCAATGGTGCTTAGCAATTCTGAGTGAATGACTTACTTAAGATCACTACACAGTAACCGTCACAGAAGAGGAAGAGGAGGAGGAGGAGGAGGAAGAAGAAGAAGAGAAAGAGGAGGAGTAGGAGGAAAAGTAGGACGAGGAGGAAGAGGAGGACGAGTAGGAGGAAGAGGAAGAAGAGGAGGACGAAAAGAGGAGGATTAGGAGGACGAGGACGAGGAGGAGAAGGAGGGTAAAGAGGAGGAGGATTAGGAGGACGAGAAGGAGGAGAAGGTGGCGGAGGAAGAGTGGTAGGAGGAGGAGGAGGACAAGAAGGAGGCTCGACCTCATATGCTCTGCGCGTTACAAGGTCACAGCCCTAACCAAATGGCTACAGGTACGCACAGTTTGCGTTGTGTACAAGTCGCCATTGATTCCTATCTTAGCTGTTCCTATTTCATTGAGTTTTGTTTTTGTTTCTGAAGGTTCGTCTATTTACGACGTTACATTCAACCAAGCGTAGCCTCAGCAAGGTGCGCCTTGGATGGTTGATGCATCTGATGTTATTGTTACAACGGAATGAGAGTTGAAGAATTAAAGATATGTTTAACATGATAGCGATGGAATACTTTTGCGGTATCTCATAGTTACGCAATTTATAAATAACGACTTTAGTGTTTCAACTCTGTCGTAAGGTAAGAAAATTTCGAAACTAGTGGTTGGTTAATTTTTATAAAATGTTCCACCTACGAAGTTTCTTGCGCGTCCATTAAAATTAAAAGGAACTTTTGCTAGCAGTAAATCGATGTCAAAATCCAGTCACTGTCAAGATTTGTTTCCTACGTTTCCTTTAACGTTGTGTAGCGTCAACAAAGCGCGATTCGGTTGAAAGATTTATCTAACGTCGTTGTTTTAACAAAACATTACAAATTATATAGATTTGCAAGCACGGTAGTTAAATGACAATAATAATCTATGTATTTTAAAAACTCATTGTTTCGACGTTAATGGAAGATGTGCGATTTTATAACATAGTGGCAGACTAAATTGGGAATAAACGAGATCATGGCCCACTATGTGACGCTGCCCAAAGATTGTCGAAACTAATCAGTTAAACAACGAATTAATATTGAACGTTAAATCGTTTTAGTAAATGAGTGCTAGATGACAACCGGAGATAATATATCAAGGAAAAAGAAGCGCCTTAAAGAGAGAGAAACCGATGGAGATAAGATGGTCATTTGTTTAGCCATTAGAGATGGATGAAGGTCTTTCCAGGGAGGAGATGGGCTCTCAACGGAATGGACTTCCGCTAGCGCTGTGCATGCTCCGTAGGAACAATCTGCCAGCCTTCTGTCGTATCCTCAAGTCATTTGTGTTTGGCCGCCGCCTGGCTGAGTGCGCCTCTGAGTAGGTTTCTTGGAAGGGGCGCTATATAAATTTTCGAAGTGAATGAATGAATGAATGAATGAATGAATGAATGAATGAATGAATGAATGAATGAATGAATGAATGAATGAATGAATGAATGAATGCCCGATGTTGGGCCAAGGCAGTCTCAGCCCTTGGAATAAAGAGATCAAGACGATCAGCAGAACGCAAGAAACGATTCAGAATGACCACTATCTCTAAACATGAAGCCATGACAACCGCTTAGTACACAGCTGATATAGCGCCACCTCAGCTTATTAGTAGGCACAAATTCGTCTGAGCCCTATTTTCGTCAGCTCAAAGTTGGACCCAACTGAAAGGCCATTAAACAAATTAAACGTGGGCTACACCCTCCGAAATTCAATCTTCGTATAGAAGTTCAACCTCTTCATTTTAAGTAAAAATAAGACAAGAAGGAGATTGTTCGGATTGAGGTCCGTATTGAAGACCACCAACCCTTTCGTGTTCTTATGCGCACACCCCCTGTGTGTAGTTGTGCGTGTGTGTGTGTGTGTGTGTGTGTATTGTATATATATATATTATTATGTATAATCGCAACTTAACGACACTGTGCGATAACCAAGGTCATCAGCGTTGCCCTCCTTCATTATCCAGGCTTGGGACTGGCACCGTCATAGTGAGCGAAAAGGCGAATTGTTATCGGTTGTAATTCGATGTGACTCCTATATGCGGACAATCTACAGTCTCCAAGTACTAAATGTTTTAGGAATAATCATTAATAGCCGACAATGATGATTAAAAGTGATATGTAAATAATAGCACCAACAAGTCGTATGACATTCGAAGCCATCTGGCGACCAGTAACCAACGGTATGCAGAATCCCAAAATTTCTGACGCGTCATACGCAAGCCAAGCTTATTTATTACATTTGCTTAACGAACTATGTGAAAGCGCGCATCGGCGTCTCCCTCCTCCTCCTCCTCCATTTTCCAGAATTGGGACTGGTCCTACCAGATCGCGAACAGTTGAATAGTTTTTCGAATGCACGTACAATTGCTTTAGTATATATATCCTCGTAAAATGGCATTTTAAAAGTGCTGGACCAGTGAAATTTGTCACTCGCTAATGCGTTCGTCTGCCCCGCCCTTATCTTCCTTACCCTCCACCGACAATTAAACCCTGGTCACACTTACTATAATAAGCAAACACAGCGCCTCTGTGCATTTTCAAAAAGCCATGCACGCCTACAAGATTAGTCTATCTGAGACTCGCTCTAAAAAGATGTGCTTCATAAAAGATAGAGAGGAAAGAATAAGAATTATATTCTTCATTCGAACAGCTTACATTTCGCTAATGTATTCGAAATAATCTTAAGAAATGATATTTTTAATACAGATTTCTGAACATATTCGTTTATAAGCTGGGCTTCTTTTAACTCCGCCACTACCGGCAGTCCAGCAGTGCCAGTCTCAAGCCTGGATAAGGAAGGAGGTCGACGCTAATCTATGTTATCACACAGTGTCGTTAAACTGCAGCTATCACGATCAGCCCTGATCCTCTAAACACCTTCGTCTTTAAGAAATATTAAAACACAAAAAAGCAATTCATGTAGCGTTCTGTAATGCATACGCGACAATAGAACAAAGTTTGAGATACTAATTTTAATGCGTTTCTGTTTAATAGGTCGCGTGTAGGCAGCCCATATATATATATGTTTATATATATATATATGTTTATATATATATATATGTTTATGTATATATATATATATATATATATATATATGACTGCTCATAGACCTCAGGCTATGTGTGTACAAAAGTACAGACTGATGATATAAATATAGCCAATCCGGCTCCGTTATCGGGCGTACTGCATGTTCGTTCCGCTATACAGTGAGCCGAAAAAAGCTCCACACCTGTAAAGGATATTTACAAAGCTCTTATATTTTGCGGATTGGTCAAGATTTAATTGGTTTCGTGCATCAAATTGAAAACCAACTTCTACGTAAAAAGGCCTAGACAGATTCTGGTCTGTACGAGATTTTTATATTCATTCATTTATTTAATAATTTATATTGCGCTCTTCAAAGGTGACTATTCAAAAGCGATCCAAACAATAAATGATCATTATGCGTATTTCTTGTGCTGTGCAATTATTACTGAAATCTGTCGAAATCCGAGTGCATGGCAACAATAACTTCACAGAGCGCTGGATAGACAATGTCGCTCTTAGACACCTTTAAAATGCATTACGCCAAGACAATATTCGATCAATAGCGAATATCAACGTGGAATGCAACTAATATCTTTTGGTAAAAATTACGGTATTCCTCCGTTGTCGCCCTCGATTGAATATAGTGTACATAAAATGCATTTCAAAGGTGTCTAAGCGCAGTATTGTATATCCATTGCTCAGTGAAGACTTATTATTTGCCATGTTCTTAGATTTAGACAGAAGCTCTGTCTGGATATATACCAAGTACATGAACGCGTGTTAATGGGAGCGCTACTATTTAGGTTTCTAGTAAGGTGGAATATAATGGCAAAATAAATGAAGGAAGGAGAATACTCGAATGAATTATTCTAATTCATAGATACAAATATATATATATATATGTATATATGTGTGTACGACGGTCACTGTAAGGGGATTGTAAGCGTCATGGTGACCATTCAAGGGTACAGCGATGGTGAGTGATCTCGCCCCTTTCATCTCCATTGAAAAAATTAATAGGATCAAGGACGACGTCAGATGTCGCCAGAGAAAAACTTATAATTTAGTCTGCCGATATCGCTTTTGCTTGAACACCTTTAAATCGTCAATTTCCAATACCATATATATTTTATTCCTTTATAGCCTGTCGTTGAGAACTTGTAAGGAAATCCTCCTAGAATAACCGTATAAATTAATATCAAAATAATACTTGTACGTAATTCCGCCACTGGCCAACGTGTGGCAGTGCCAAGCCTGGAAAAAAGAAGAGGGCGACATACCATTCAGCCCTGTTCTTAAGCATTAGGCCAATCGCCGCTGAAGAGAAATTAAGGAAACTGCAGTCACATTTTTCTCGACTACTGGGTACCCTACATGCGGCCTGCCCGAACTACACCGCTAGCCTCAACGGCGTAGACCCAGAGAGACTCTACCACCGGCTCGAGAGCCTTCAGTCATTCATTCCATGAATTTAGTCACTGCGTCGAAACATCGGAGCCATTGTACTCGGCCTAGGATAGGTCTAACTCGGTAAAAAGCAAAGCTAGGCCTACCCGCAGGGCCGTGGTCGAATAATGGGTGCCTTTATGCGACCGAGTTGGCCTATAATACGCAATGGCCAATAAAACTTGCGTGACGGCCGACGATGACCCCACGCGGCGTGGGGAGGCTACGAAGCGACGACTAAACGTTCGACGGGGAACTGAATAGTTCGACTTTGCGATTTCAACGGTAATTGGTGCCATTTAGGCGGCGTGAGATTTATCGGGGCGGTAATTACCGCCTTTCGGAGATTATAATGATTGTAGTTCGGTCGTGATTTGATTTCACTCGGAGATGGATGTATACGGTTGATCGTTGCGACCGCGAGAGGCTAGTCCAAAGGTAAGGAGTTGACGCTTGGGAGGGGAACGGGTGTGAGGGAAGTAAGGAGGAACAGAAGGAGGAAAGAGGACAAAGACGCATACGGAGAGATACAGGAAGACATACGGATGGGGAGGTGGAGGAACTGAATGAGTCGATCAGAGAGGACACGTGCCATGTCTGAGTCTGTGTGCCTGTCTGTATGCGTTTGTATTGCTGCGTGTCTGCGTGTCTGTTCGCTTGCGTGTGTGTTGTTCACCCTGTCTGTCTGTGTGTCTGTCTGTCTGTACTTCCGGTAGATCTTGCTATGTCATTCCTCCTCTTCTCCTCCTCGTCCTACCATTACTACTACTACTACTTTCTCTCTCCCTCTTACCCCTTCTCCTCCTCCTCCTCCTCCTACTGTCCTCATCCTCCTCCTCTACTCATGATTCCATCTCCATCTTCTTCCTCCTCATCTTTTCCACTTCCTTTCGTCCCACTTACCTCATCCATTTTGCCTTTCCTCTCCTCCCCAGTCCTCCTCATCTTCGTCCTCCTCCTTCTCCCCTTCTCCCTCCTCCTTCTCCCCTTCTCCCTCCTCCTTCTCGTGCTGTGAATTCATACATTCCATATATATATATATATATAAAATTGGACTTCTCATTTTCCAATAATCAGGCCACAACCCAATCGCTGTAAAAAGATTTCCTATCGCGTACCATGCCCCACGCACGTGTACTTGGTGATAGCAGTGACGTCATATGAATAAGACGTACGCATACTGCCCAAAGGACAGACCACCAGACAGATAGACAGACAGGCAGGTGGACGGACAGACAGACAGACAGATAGACAGATAGGCAAGCATGCACACGAAAGGCAGACAGACAGACAGACAGACACTCAGACAGACAGGGTTAGAGTGGATGGAAGAAGTAATAGCTGTTCGAGAGTGAGGAGGGTTTAGGGTAGGGTAAAAGGGCATTTAAGTAGGCCTTTCTCTAATCGGTAGAGGAACCTGTGCTTTCTCTTATAATTGCTGAAGGATGTTTTTTGCCGATAATAATAGTCTCAAACATGTGACCACTGTATTCAAGAGATAACGACCTCTCGTTGGCTGCTAATTAGGGCCGCCGCGAGTACTCGAGTACTCGCGAGTACTCGACTCCAAAAGTTTCTCGAGTAATTTTTTTTTACTTGATTAGGCCCTACTCGTTTAATTCCACTTCCGGTCGGATAATTGCAGGTTTCTATATTTTATCTTTTGTCGTGTAGCAAAGACTTAATTTTCTGTTACTTTGGATGTTCGATAGCTTCGTAGCTGTTATATTGGAGATTTCACTTAATTGGTGCGCCAGAACTTTAATTAGAACCTATTTAGTCTATCTATTGTCTACAATAGAAGGCATGCAGCTTATTTTAAGCATTTGTATCAAGCACTTCCGATATTAACGAGTACTCGAGTACTCGCTAAGCTACGACCGAGTACTCGACTACTAAACTACTCGTTAGCGGCAGCAATACTGCTAATATTACACCATCTTAATTGCCTGCAGGTTTGAAATATTCATTGGACGAGCATAACTGCCAATGGTCAGCTCGAGTTGCTTCAGTAATATTAGGGTTATTAACTTACTTAATATGCTAAAAAGTTTGCCACTTAAAATAAATAATTAATTATGTTCTGCACTGCATAGGCCTATAGTATGATAAATATTTGATCCGAAATACAAACTCTACAGAGTCTGAATTATATATCTACACTTCTGCATACTGCCTTGTATTATTTATGCATATGGGCCTAGCACTGCACCTCTCACAGAATATTTGCACTGGCCTATTATGATGTTAAATGGTCAGTTTAACATAGTTTAGCATAATTTAACATATGTCCTTCAATTAAAATTGAAAATACTCCTCCTTCACAAATCCTATCCTGATTTTTCAGCTTCCTTCTATATTCTCTCCATTTCCACGTCGATTCTAAACACCATTCACCCTAATCACCGTAACCGTCTGTTAGCATGCAGAGAGATTTAACCCTACGTAATATCCGATTTTTTTAATAAGCGCCTGTGAATTAGCTGGTTCCCACGACTTCGTTGTCAGGCCACAGGCCACAGACTTCGATGCATGCCACATCTCGACAGCTACTTTGTATCCTTCAGCTTCTTTGGGCAACCCAAATGATTTGACGCCACGCTCATGAATAAGTTAGTGCCCTGCGCCTGGCTTTTGTGTGGCACTATAGACCTTTAGAGATTACAATTACGATATAACAATTTTTGAGGGCCCATCTAGGAGGGCTTCATAGTGAATTGGGTGCGATATAAGTTTTTGAACGAATATATAATAAAATTATTGATAGCAATTGGTGTATGTCGGCAAACGCCAGATGACGCTAGGCATAATGACATCATTGCAGGGTGGAGAAACAAACCACTTGCAATATATTGGCTGTGATTCTACAACTGCCATTAAAACGTGTAGTTGTGGCCAAGCTATTATGGTGTACATAGATACGAAAGGATTTTTTCCGCAAAATGTCGATAAAATTCCCAAGTGCCTTGAAAGGCAAGGCAGTTCCTTTATCAGTTTTTTAAATGCAATTTTTATAGATTATTTGTGATAAATTGTTTGCGGCCAATTTGTGGCTGAGTTGCTTTGAAACGAAAATTGTACGTGTCGAGAAAATGGAGAAGGCAGAATATTTTTGGGGTGTATGGCATAATGCGGAATGCGTTTTCTGCAGGAGTTGCTTTTCTTGTCCTTATTTTTTAAGTAGCGCTTTAGAAATGTTGATTTTGCGACTACGCCATTCACGTTATTAAGGCGCTACAAAAGTTTCCATTACCGCTAGCCTTCCAAGTTTCATATGAGAAATCCTGGTAAATTCTAGATAAGCTAGTTTTCCAGGTTCACTGCCCATCTTTCAACGTTTGGCACTTATGAAAAGTTGGCAGAATTTCAGTATAAATCTAAAATTGGAACCATTTTCTGCATTTATTTATAGTATTTTATCAGAGCATGGGAATTTCATGTAATGTTTGCATGCTGTATGAGGGTGCTATAATAATTGTTAGCGAGGTTACAGATTGTATTTATGTCGATTTTCAGGTTTATTGTGATTGCTTTGGTTAGACATGGTCAGTCTATCTCAATTATAGTTTCAGTCGTACAATTTGCCAATTAAGTCAAGTCACATAGAAAGAAATAAGTAATTGATAAACACTTACAGAATGTACACAACTACTATTTGTAGTCTTGAAAATAGTGTTGCTCGAGTATATCCGATCCAGGGGCATCCAGATAGGGGGTTCAGTCAAATGCCTTCAATTTCAGCCAGAGACATTTTTTGCATCTTACGGGGTAATTTCTTGATTTCATGGCACTTGAAGCTAGAGGTTTGCCTCCATCACTCAGGGCAGGGGGGATTGACGCCCCTGGGCAGATTGGTTAGATCGGTCGCCTTGTAATGCAGAGAGTACGGGTTCAATCCTCCTTCTCCTCTTTTGAGACAGTTAGCGTATGTACATCCATCCACGCACGCATGTACATGTATACATGATACAAGTATTCACACATGCGCACATGTGCACAACCCTTCATCTAAGGCATTTCAAATGGTTTTTTTAAGCTGGCCAGTAGCAATATTTTCTAGCAAGTGGCGGACCAGGGTGTCGAAGGCGCGTGAGGAAAATGGGTTAGGGATCTCGGAGGGGGCTGTACACACAGTTGTATTATGCTCTGAAGGTGGTTCTGATATGCATTATCAATTATAAGCATCACAGAAAACTCCTTAGGCCTTAAAAACGACAAATTACACCTATTACTCTTAATTGGGCTGTCTTTAGACAAGGCTTTGCTGACCAGAAATATATCGTCAGTGGGTCAGAAATATATTGTCAGTGGGCTAGAAATATATCGTCAGTGGGCCAGAAATATATCGTCAGTGGGCCAGAAATATATCGTCAGAGGGCCAGAAATATATCGTCAGTGGGCCAGAAATGACTCATGGGCCGGCTCTTTGACACCTCTGCCCTACATAGACATTTGTTCACATAGACTCATACATCCAACAGAGTGAATTCTTTGCTATATTCAGAGTCCTGGTTTTTGTAGGAGCTCTTCCTCGAAATGATGTCGCAGTCGACTGAGTTGAGTCGATTGCTAAGCGAGGCGCGACTCGAGTGCTATCGCGAGCACCTGGAGAACGATCTGAGGGTGAGCTCCGTCGCTCAACTGCGACAGCTCAGGAATTACTCGGAACTCGCTCAGATCGGGATGAAGAAGGAGGAGATCGAGCGACTACGACGACTGCTCAAAGGAAACACTATGAGCAAACTGAGAAAAGTAATTCATCCAATAATAACAATTATAATAATAATAATAACAACAATAAAAATAATACTGGTAGCAAGAACAATAATATTTCTGACAATAATCTTAATAAGAATAATAATGTTAATAACTATGATAGTTAATGCTAGCAATTATGATAATAATAATAATGACAACGTGATAATGATGATAATTATAATGACAATAATAACAGTAATGGTTGCGACAATGACTATAATTATAGCAAGACTAATGAGAAATATATTTATGTTCCCTTAATCTATCTATATAATAACCTAAGTCACGTGCTTTGTCCGTCCCTTCTAAAAGTTGACCTAGATATTTTACACATGATTGGACAGAAGTTGAATCTATGACGTGTAATTGGACAGAATGTTAGCTAAATATTTGAAGTTGACCTAGATATTTTACACATGATTGGACAGAAGTTGAATCTATGACGTGTAATTGGACAGAATGTTAGCTAAATATTTGAAGTTGACCTAGATATTTTACACATGATTGGACAGAAGTTGAATCTATGACGTGTAATTGGACAGAATGTTAGCTAAATATTTGAAGTTGACCTAGATATTTTACACATGATTGGACAGAAGTTGATCTCAAAATAGAATGCAAAAGTACCTGTAAACAAGAGTTTTGATTTGTGTTTCAAAACTTTTTTTATTCACGTCTGTTAAGTATATTTTCATTTATTAAAACTAAATGGCAACTTAATGGGTAGTGTTTATTTTTTTCGCATTTTAATATTGATCGCTGTGAGCTTGCTGTGTAGGTTATGCAGTTCATCGACCATTTCGTTTAATTAATGTGTCGGCCTATTTTAGCTCTGCGTCAATGCGTCTTCACTATTACCATTGCAATGTTAAAATCAAGTATGACCCGTAATTATTCACGGGTTGACAGCTAGAACGAACAATACCAGTTGCCGTTGAATTGTGATCTAAAATATTATCCAACCCGTGATTCTTCACGGGTAGACGGCTAGTAGCTTTATTAATGATGCAATAGTAAATTAGTAATGACCATAGTAATAATAATAACATGTTGATGATGACGTAGTATTTGTTATAACAATCACTAGCAATAGCAACAACAGTATTCAGAATAAATATATTAAAGATAATAACTTTGCAAATATCGAAGGGAATTCATTCCGGGAGCTGTGCAAACTTTTGGGCATAGACAAGGTCCGGACATCCAGCTATCACCCTTGTGGGAATGGTTAAATCGAGAGGTTTCATAGGATTAATTTTTATAACGATGATAGTGATTGTAATAAACAAACATGCTTCTCTCATATTTTTGTATTGCTATCCTATCCGATGCTATATAAAGACCTGGGTTGGGTCGTGAGCACTTACGAGACGCAACTACAAAGAGGCACTATATAAATTCTTATAATTAACTATTGAAATCTGGTACTATTTAGAGGTTGGAATGGGTTGAGAGCATTCGTAAGCAGTTACCTTGAAGGCGCGCTATATAAATTCCTGTTATTAATTACATGTGTAGTTACACTATGCTATGGCTTTGTTGTTTGTCTAGCTGAAGGCGCTTCATGGCCGATCGTTGGATTCGGAGGTTCTACCGGATTCCAGAAAGGAACCGAGGTTTGCACTGGATCCTGGAACCGCCAAGTGAGTTGATCACGGCACAGAAAACGAAGAGCAGTCCATTTAGCTAACGATAGAGGAGACTTGTTTTGCGAGTTGAATGGGTACCGAGTCGGTGTGTGGAATGTTTAAAAAGGTCTCATTCGATTCATTTTTGTTTGGCAGTTTGTGGAATTTGTATGAATTTTTTCTTGTTTTTCCTCAGTTTATACTAGGAAGTAGTAACTAGTAAGTACTAATAGTGACAGTGTTTGTGTTTTTAGTTAGGTTAATTGTCGTTTTGTAAATAAAAAATCTGATTTTGTTTTCATAACAGAGAATCGAAAAGCCCATTTTTATTAAAACTCTGACCCATTGTTTGTCCGAGTTTGAGTAAGGTTGAGTGCTTAAATACTCGGCCAAACCAAGTTTTGGTTTATCCCAAAATGAGACTAACCAATCGGACTTAACGATGTTGCAATTACTTCTGGCAAACAAAAAGAAATTTAAATAAAAATTTAAGCAAAGTAATTTTTCCTTTTAGTGATTTTTAAGAGTCAACTATGGTACAGTTACTTCTGGAAAAGAAACAGAGATTTTTATAAAATATATAATTTCCTATTATTTTTCCTTCTGTTCTCTTATGAATTAGGGAGAATGGATGGTCGAGTGATTTGCGCCAGTCGACCAAATCGGAGACAGGAACTCACTCTAAGTCGTCGAGGTCGGAGTTCAATCCAAACGCTGTCAAAGATTTATGGCCAAAGGTTACGGGCGGCCGACGTAAGTCTGATATAATCTCGTAAGATTACAACGAGGAATTGCGGAAAGTTTACGTAGCATCTAATCTAATCAGATTATGATAAAAAGTTACTGTAATTTTACGTAATATGTCATCTAATCTTGTCAGGTTACGACAAAGAGTTACAGTAAGTTTAAATGAGCAATGATAAAGAAGATTGGCACCTTATGGGCTGTCATACAGTTCAGTTCAATTTGACTACTCTTTAACATGTCATCGTCCTCTATTAGAACTGCGTCTTGTAATTTTAACTGCATACCTGTCCATTTGAGTAATTGAAGTATATTATTATTAAGTATCAACTTAAGTATTAACTTTAGTCTCAACTGATGAAATTTCATTATCCATTGGTTAAACTGTTAAAATATTTTCCAACGTGTCTTCACGATTATTTCCAGGTTTAGTCCAACGAAGTATTAGTGCCTCCGTCGATCGCGACCGATCGGTCACTTTCGATCAGTCCGCCCGATCCTCCTCCTTGGTCCGGAATGCCGGAAGAGAAGTCATTGCGGCCAGGTAAAGACTTATTCTTAGAATGCTTAACTGCTGTATGTACAAATGTGCGCATGTCATGTTTTGTGCTTTATAAATTCAAAGTCATGATGATGATAATGATGACGGTGATGATGATGACGACGACGACGGTGATGATGATGATCGTAAATATGGTGATAACAATAATTATTATGGTGATGTAATGCTATTAATAATAATAGTGATAATAAAACTAGTCATGAATATGTTGATGTTATTAATCATGATGATGTTGATGATGATGATAGTGGTGCTATTCTAAGGCTTTAGGATATTTGCCTCACATAAAGTAATTTACTTTATATTATTATTGTATTAAATTGTTTTACCTGAATACAGATGGTTTGCGATTTTTAGCAATGGACTTCTGAAGCTTCGGCAGAAAAAAGACGCAGACGAGGTATTTACCGTCTTGTAGTAGATAGCATCTGGTACTGCATTTGTTTTATTTATTTATTTGTAATGTTATAACTTCATCTTGTAATGTAATCGCTTCTTCTTTTAATTAAGACTGTGCTGAACATTTGACTCAGGTTCGAATAGTGGGTCAAATAGCTAAACTATATTCGGACGAATAGTAGCAGTCGGACCGAATACAAATAAAGTTCACGTTGCCTACTACCTGGACCGTGGTATCACAGCATTAGTAGTATTTGTGTACAGTGTCTGAACGTTTACGTCTGAGGCTTGAGCAGGTCAATTGTTAGTTGAAATTATTAGTTAATTTTGCATTCAATTTTTTTGGAATTACAGTTGGTTAGCTCTGTGATGGATAAGCAAATATTTTGTACACTATTCGTATTTGGCAGCAAATAGTGAAAATCACTTATTTGGTACAGCCATACTTTTAATGGTGTAGCTTTGTCTTGTAGTGTTGTAACTTCATATTGTTATATTATAACTTCATGTAATGTTGTAATTTCATCTGTAGCTTTACTCCGTCGATGACATCCTCGCCGTCTTGAGCGGTCCACCTTACGCCGTCGAGCCCACGACTTCTGATGACACTTCTCCGCTCATCCAGTCCGACGTCGAACCATTTGTCGGGGCGCGGCATTCCTTCGACAATCTGGCGAGTGTCGAGTCGACTTTGGAAGTCGTCGAGAGTCCGACGAGCATCGCGACTCCTCCAAGTGGTGACCCAAGCAATTGCCAGGGTGAAAATAAAGAGGTCGTCACGTCAATTCGGGGAAAACGGAAAAAGCCGTCCCTAAAAATAGTAGGTGTTGATCGGGCGGTTAACTTGTTTTAATTTTTTATGGTTTGAACTCATTTAACTATGAATATATCTCGTATATTTTTATTATTGTCTTTGTTATTAATATGACTGCTATTATTTTTTATAATACTATTATTTTTAGCGTTATTATTATGATTACTATTACTATTTTCACTTTTTATGTTAATGTTACTGCTATTATTATCGTTATTATGATTATTTATGAATACCTTATTTAATATTACTATTGTTGTTATGATTACTTTCAGTTTTATTAATTGCTGTGCTTTCTATAGTCATCTTACCTCATCTTGTGCCATATCTTACTATCGTGTTGATGAATTACCTCATACCTACCTGACTTCATGTTACCTTACATTGTATCGGTAAGTCTGTTACCATACCTCCTTATATGGTTTTGTATGTTTTACGGTTCCTTATCTTTATGTACCTCGTCTAACCACAGATTGGTAACTGATATTCATATAGTACATTCTGCAAATTTTCTACAAGTGGTATTGCCACCTCATTGAGAGTCGATGCTTACCATGTTCCTATTGTCTTACTACTTCAGTCGATTCCAGAACCGGACAACGGGGTCCGCTGCAACCTCAAACCGATGTCAGCGCTCGCCGAGCGCCAGATCAATGAGGCGATCGAGCTCGCGAGCACGTTCGCTCGGCTGAACACGGACGAGCGATCGAAGCACGGTCCCCGCACGCCCGGCTCGTTCTCTGACGGCTGCAGCAGTCCAGGCGGGCATTTCTTCTTCAGCCTTCGGAAAAATCGGTCCAAAGACGTCGAGAAGAAGTCATTCCTTGACTCGTCTGACCCCGATCGGGTCATGACACCAGGCGCTCTTGAGGCGTACGATGCGCTCGTCACACGGACTCCAGGGGTGGAGACTCGTGTTGAAGAAGCCGAGACACTCGCCGAGTCGACTCGGAGAAGCTGGGAGTCGAGCGGCGGGGAGTCATCGAGTTCTGGGGAGCATCGTCTTGCTCCTCCACCTTCGCATCTTGCACTCAATGGAGCAAGGGAGGAGCCGAGCAGGAGAGTTGAGGAACAGCGGGTTTTGATCCCTTCGGACTTCGCGAGCAACCATAACGGCTACTCTCCGAATGGTTCGCCCAGCTCGAACGCATCAGACGAGGAAAGACATAGGACGCATCCCAACAGAACCTCAATTTCTCCTCCACGCAATCGCCTGGAGGATATGGACGGACTATCCCCGCCTGCATACCCGGCGCCTTCCCCGCCATCTGCGCGGGTCGTGCGTAACCCAGAACATTTAGACCCAGCCCACGACGCTCCACTAAAAGAGCAGAATCACGTCTTCATCGACTCCCCGCCTCTGCTCCCTGAGAAGAAATCTCGAAGGGACAGCCTCCCCAGCGCTGATTCTCCGCCTCCGTACCGGGCGCCTTCTCCGCCGCCCGCGGTTCCCCCTCCGGCGCTCCCGCCCCGGATACGCCTCCGGCCGTCGACCGTCAACTCCCGGCCACATCAGCGTCAGTTTCCCCTTGCTTCAGAAACCCTTCCCCGATCCCACTCTGAGGTCGCTCCCCATCCATCGCTCCACCTCCAACCAAAAACTCTTCCGCGCCTGACAAGCGAGACGAACCGCTCGGGGAATCCCGACCGGCGGAAAACCCGGCCGTCACACTCCGTCGAGTCTCGTTCGTCGTGCGAGTCGGACATCGGAAACCTGACTCACGAGTCGGAGGACAGCGTGTTTGGGGAGTCCTCTGCCCCATGCCGGGGGTCCAAGCCACAGGCCTCCATTCGTTCCGCATCGCTGGCCGGCGTCGGTTCTGGCCAACCGCTTGAGCTCAACATCCGAAGCGTGAAGCTCAACGCCGCAGAGCTTGGGATCTACGACAAGGCCGATTTATTCTGGGTCAAGTCGGTGAACTTTGACCTCCCGGAGAAGAGCCAATCGGAGAGCGATTTGCTTCAAAATGTGTCCGCTCCGATTCCTGGCCGATACGAGACGTCTGATTGTGTCAGCTACGAGGACCTCATGGAGTTCGCCCTTGACGGACCACGCAGGGCGTCAAGGTCAGGCACCTAGAGGGCACTTGGACTTCGTTTTTTGTTTCTAATCACTCAATTAGTTGTTGCCCTCTATGATTAGGTCAGGTCGTTGTGAGTTCGTGTTATACTGTTTGTTTAAACTGGGCCATGTCATTATGAGGTTGTTTATGTTGAGGTCATATCATTTTTGATGACTTTGTGTCGTTTTTAGGTCATATTATAATGACTTCATGTCATTATAGGGTAACTTCCTAGCACCTTCATGTCAGTTTAATGTTCTTTTAAAATGACTGTTTTTCATTATTGAGTATTTTATAACGACCTTGTCCCATATGAGGTCCTTTAACAATGATTGTGTCATTATATGGTCATTTTATTATGAAGTCTGGTTGCCGAACGTGGTTTCGTTCCACGTCTTAGCCGTGTTCGTGTTACTGACTTATAACGAAATCTTTGTTAATCTGATTCTAGCAGCTCCAGTTTGCTGATGTGCGAAGAAGTTCGAACTTTGATGAAGATGTTTCCAAACGACGTAAGTGTCTGGTTTCTATGTCTACCATGTGATGACCAGATTCGTTACGCTATGATTGGTTAGAGCATAACATTGTCATTGTTGTCAAGAGGGTCGTTAAACTCTGGATCCATCCATCCTGTAAAGATGCCTATACTAACTTCTCAAAATTTACCTGTTTGATTAGGGCTGGCTCTGAGATGGTTACTGTGTAGGAACCGAGAGTAAGTCATTCACTAGCAATTGCTCAGCATGATCGAGTGATGCTTCATCATTAGGTAGTGGCGCTAAATAAATGCAGAATAATAATTGATTTGTGGAGAGTTTAGTTCAGTTTGACAGTTCTGCTTCCTTCCATTCATTTCATGGTGATAAATCGGTCTCTTAGGTCTGAATATTAGGTGTGTTATCTCAATTTTAGTTTAGTCTTGTATTTCTATATCTGAGTGGACCACATTCCCTCACTAAGCCAGTATATATACGTTGAATTAAATTATTCTGTGTTATTTTTATTGTTTAGTGTTGTGCTGTATTTTAACCATAAATATAACGTCTCTTCAATATATCTACTCAGAGGCGTTTATTTATGTTGGATTTTATTGTCTTGTGTTTTTTTCGTTGAATTGTGTGTTTTTTTTTATTGCGTTGCTTTTGCTTTTGCAGGTGACGGTTGAGGACTGTATGGACGCTCTCTCCGAAACCTTCTGGGACATCCACTGCGCCGTCAAACTCATAAAACTGAAGCAGGTGATGAGCACGGGTCTAGCGGACAAACAACAGTGCAAACAGGCGCTCCTCTTCTGCCAGTGGAACGTCAACGAGGCCGCCCTATACCTCCTCACGCCACCCCAACAACGAATCACCCCAAACCTTGTTGATGTCTAGGGGGATGGGGAGAACCCCGTTGAAACCACTTGGGTGTCGAAGAAAGATTGTGGGGTGGGTTGTGTCTGGATTCTGGGTTGGCTTTGAGTTTTTTGTGATGCCCGGCTGTAGAGGTGGTCGTGTGCTGCTGGTTTGGAGTTGAGTCTCTTGCTGTCTGCTTCTCTGTATGTCTCTCTCTGGCTCTGTATGTGTAGATGTCTGTCTCTTCTATCACTCGTTCCTACTCTCTCTCTTTGTCTTTTTTGTCTTTGTCTATGTTAGTTTCTGTCTGTCTCTCTGGCTCTGTATGTGTGTCTGTCTAATTTTCTCTCTGTCAGTCGTTTTGTATCTATGTTTGTCTCTGTCTGATTATGTCTGTATCTGGCTCTGTTTGTCTGTCTCTCTCAGTCGTTCTTGATCTCTCGTGGTCTTTTGTCTCTGTGTCTGTCTGTCTCGCTCTTCCTCTATTACTGTATGTCTGTCTGTCACCCTGTCTCTCTCTTTGTTTCTCTCATTCATTCTCTCTCTATCTCTCTGTCTCTCTTCCCTTCCATCATTTTGTGCCAAATGATCTTTTCTCTTTGATGATATATGCATTTGCCGATTTTTCTAAGCAAGCTCCGAATTTCTAAGCAACTTGAACATGTGGCAATTCTCCTGATTGCTACTAAAGCCTGAATGGCAAGAACTCTATGATACATTGCTTTTTGGGTTGAAGTTCATATCAAATATTTGCTATTTGAATATTGATTAAGCAATGTAATAGTGTCAAAAAGCTAAATTTGCCTTTATATTCAGATTTTTCTTTTATGTACCAATATTTTCTGGGTGAATGTTTGAGACCCTGGGTAGCTTCTAAGGAGATAAAATTATGTATGTACATTTTTTTCATTTGTGGTCTTTGGGGGATTTTTGTGACTGTGGGAGTTTCCAAGAGTTGGAATTGAGTTTGTTGTACATTTTGTTTCGGGTAAACATTTAATTGCTCACTGCATTTTCCGCTAAGGCAGAAAGATTTCTTTTTCTTAATATTTTGCCTTCAACGAGCCAATTGTCGAAAGCTATTGATTGTCCTGCAAGTTTCGTTTGCAATAACGTTGACTGTTTGCGGTGGGAGGCCGGACAAACGAACTGAGTAGAACCTCCGTGCCCTCGGCTGCCTGTCACGACGGAGTCACATAAATAAACTGCTTTCTTTCATGTGTATGCATGCATATCAACTTCATATGTATACATATATGTTTATAGATTTTTATGTGTATTATATACACATATATGTATATGTGTGTGTGTATATATATATGCATTGTTCAATGTATATATTTATATATATATATATGTGCGTATGTATGTTTATATATATATATATATATAGCATTGTTTGTGTAGCTACCTTAATATAGCTTCATTTTCTGTTAGTTGAATTTCCTAAATAACCATTCCAATGCATTTTCTTTACAATATCCGCGCTTTGCTTGACGGGAGAATTGATTTCTTTTGCTTTACATAAATACCTTTTTATTTGATGATGATGACGATGATACCATTTGTTGCTTTTCATTTTGTCGTTTCGGAGTTTTCTTTACAAAAAATCTATTTTGGGATTTGTTTGTTTGGCCGTATTTAGTATTATTATTAATTTTTTTATCTTATTATTTCTATTATTGCACAGATATATTTTTTAAATGTATGAACTGCAATGTTTTGTCATTTGTTTCAATTGTTATAAACTTTTACGATGTTGTTAAAAATAATGACAATTATTTTACATTATTATTCTTTTTAATAATATTAATTATTATTATTACTGTTATAAGTGCAATCTAGTGATTAAAGAAATGTATAATTATTTTAATTGTTATAATTTTAATTTATCATTATTATTATTTATATGAGGTTTTTGTTGCAGTTTAAACAATTTAAGAGGATAGTAAATTATTGTGTTTATTATTATTAATTTTTTTGGAAGGTAGTTCTGACCTCTCGGGAGGCATTAAATTGTCCGGAGACAGTAATTATTATTATTATTATTATTTTATTGCATTTATTTTTCTTGTGGCAGCAATGATTATTTTTATTATAATTATGTAATTATATTAAAGGAATGATTCCCAGGATTTAATCTTTAGGGAATAGTTGAATATATTTTTCAATCAAATTGAGCTTTTTATCTCTCTTGACTATGTCTAAGAGGCCTTATTAAACCATATCCTGCCTTATTCTTATTATGTGTTAAGACTTGTCCAATGGGCTCTTAATATTTCCATTCGGTTCTTATTCTACCTAGTGCTGATTACCTTTATACCTCACAATAAGTGGCCCTAGTTTAGGTAAGATTTGAACAGCTTTGATTCAGTTGGAGATCACTGAAATTAAATCCAGTGTTCGTTTCCTAAGAAGTTCCTGCGTCGCAGATTGTACTGTTGTCCGTCCTTCTATTCTCGCGGGTGTTTGCGTTTAAAGGTGTGTAAAAAGAACCTTTCTTGCAAATAAAAGTCCGTTGGCGCCATCTCTTGTTCGAGAGAGAAACATACGTTGTGATTAACCACTTGTGGATTACCACTTGTGATTTTTTACCACTTCAGTCACCTTTTGTTAGTTATCCCATCGGCTACGGCTTGGCCGTATATATGTGTTGACTGTAATTTCTATGCAAATGACTATTTTGTAGGGCGCATTCTCGTGGTGACGTAATTGTTTTCAACCAACATATTGGAATCTGAAAGGACACTGTATAAATTATTAGTTATATTATTTTATTTGTGTCAAATAGCAAATGATATATTAATGCAGAGACAATGAAGCAATATTTTTATTTATATGTACCCAGATAAAAGCAGTTGGTATAAAATTGGACATTCGCTTTTACGCTAACTGCATGGAGCGTCACCTCATTGTAACTTAGTGCATGTTACGGATATATGTAAGAAGGTTGCGGTGTATATTTTAATATAGTTGCGTTGATATTTCTAAATGCTGAGAGTAGTAATTATTGGACGATTCTTTTCTCTGCAGAATGTATTGATCATTATTTGTTGTATGCAATAAATCTTTTGCGGTAGTCGGGCGAGTATAGAGTTTACTGTTAATTTAGATTAATTAAATAATGCATTTAAAATTACGATGATGATAATTATATTTGCTAGTTATTATGGTTACTAGCTGTTAAGCCGTGAAGAATCGCGGGTCGGATAATATTTTAGCTCACGATTCCACTGCAACTGGCACTGTTCGTTCTAGCTGTTAACCCGTGAATAATTACGGGTTATACTTGATTTCAACGTTGCCATAGTAGTGGTGAAAACACATTAATTAAACGAAACGGTCGACGAACTGTGTTCGCAGCGGTCAATACTAAAATAGGCCTACGCTAAAAATACTCATTACCCATTAAATTTCCGTTTAGTTTGGATAATTGTAATATACTTACATTATACGATGAATTTAACTTTAATAACTGCATATATAGTTGCATAGACGCGATTAAAAAAATGTGAGACGCGAATCGAATGTTTTTTTACAGTGACTTGCAATAATTTGGCTCAACTTATGTCCAATATGTATGTATGTATGTATGTATGTATGCATCTATGAGTGCAATGTCTGAAGATTGTTATTACAATTGTGGCACAGACAGATTCGTTTAGATTTGAAGCAAGTAAGAGAATTTAGTCAGAGAAGTATGACGTTACTGGCAAAACTCCAGTTTTGGCGTTACTGGTTTTACATTGAGACTTTCATTTCACAACGTTCAGGCCACACCTAAATAGAAAATAGGACCAGCCGCCCCTTGTATGACCCTCATCGTTCATACTCTAATACACCAAAGGGACCAGGAAGTAATCCTGTGTATAGGATATACATATATACATATATATGTGGCGGACAGGCCACAAGGCTGGAATGAATGATTTATTTAAATAATCGGCTCGCCATAGTGTTATTTTACGTCTATTTTTTTACAGTGTTGCGTATAGGAAGGAAGACCGATCGGCGGTTTTTAATCGAGTGCATAGCTTGCAGACGCATGAATTGGCTTGAGTATAGCCTGACATGCGGTGCATCGCTATATATGTGGAGCAGTGGTTCGTACTGCTTCATACGTAGAGTGGTTCTCGTACCGCTCCAGGGATCGTTGAGTGTTGCCATTTAAATACGACCTCTAGTGACAGCCGCTCTCGCGGTCAGGCTGGTGCTGCTTTTCGCTGATCTGGTGGGGTGGGTCCCTCTGCCGTCGATCGCAAGACGGACCGTGCCCTGATCGTAGGAGTCAACAGGCTGACAGAGAAAGACCGATCGTGAGAAATGCTCACAGGTCTGGTTACCGTTCGAGAGTGCGTAAAGACCCGATCGAGAGAAATAAATGAATGAATGACAGGTCTGTTCGGAAATACGGGGAAGATGGTGACCCCGTTGGTGGCCGTGAGTGATACAGACTGGGTGAGTCCCAGAAGGGACCGACGCATATATCGAGAGAGGCCTCGGCGGCCGACAGAGAGATAGACTGGGAAAAATCCCCGACCGTGCAGACCGTGAGAGTTCTGGTGGCCGAGAAATATTCTTGTTGGCTACCTAGATCGGTCATAGTTACTCCTCGAGAATACCAGCCGGTTGTCGGATACGTGACCCCGTCGGTGGTCGGGAGAAATAGAGATCGGGTAAAGCCCCGAGCAACCGAACGCTACATCGAGACAGATTATGGCGACTGTTGAGACAATTTACGGGAAGAATTCCCCAGTGTACACGTTGGTTAAAAGACGGGGAGGGCGGCCCCGTGAAGCCGTTGGAAACTGACTGAGAGCTACCGGAGAAGCCGTTGACAAATACTGGAAAACATGAATACATTCGATAAATACGGGGAGGGTGACCCCAGTGGTGCGTTCGATACAGGGAATGTTCCCTTTGGTGCCGAAAACCTGATCAATTGTGGGCGTCTCTGCATATTCTTTTCTATTTACGGTTTTCCGTAAATATCTATACTTGGCTACCTAGCGTGGTCATACTTACTCCTCCCGTTTACCAGCAATCTGTTGATTTGCGTGTCTGATCGCAATGTCTTAGGTCGCGGTTTCCCCGCGTATCTTTACTTGAGTTACTAAACGTAATATCTGTACTTGCGGTGTCCCCGCAGTATGTCTTCTTTATTGTCTTGCGATCTTTCGGTAAATCTTCTTGTTGGCTACTTAGGTCGGTCACACTTACTCCTCTCGTTTTCCAGAAATCTATTCACTTGTGTGTCTAGTTGCAATATCTTGGCTCGCGGTTTCCCCGCGAGGCGTCTACTAATTTCTTCTTGTAGATCTAACTACATAATCTCTTTTCGAGGACTTCCTCGAAAGATCTGCCAGTGGTTCGTTCCAGTGTATAAGAGACAGAGTACAATTGCTTCAGAGAAAGTGATTATTATAATACAGGTCTGTGTGAAACATAGAGGTAACGTGGTGACACTTGCCTCAGTTGCCTGTGAGAGAATCGAGTCTGAGAAACGAGAGTTGGTGCATTACCGTTGGTCAGATCTCTAGGTGACGAATACAAATATGTTCCTACGATGGGATGAATAAATGCAGTCGATGAGAGTTAAAGACATGTGAGAGTCTGGGTGATCGGATATTAAAGTATATGACAGATGCAAGCCGGCCGAGAAATATACTTGTTGGCTACCTAGTTCGGTCATAGATACTCCTCCCGTTTTCCCCAGGTTGTCGGAGACATGAAAATTCGGGTGGCCGCAAGAAATACAAGCCGAGTAGATTCCGCAGTAGCAGCCGTACAAACCGAGAGAGCTGCCGGTGGAGCGTTGGCACATACGGGGAAAGTTCCCCATTGAATACGTTCGATAGAAATATCGGGGAAATTCCCGAAGGACCCGCTGGAATTACACGTGGAGGGTGAACACGTTAGAAGAGCACGTGACAAACAAGAGAAAACACTGGTGCCGATTGATACCTTCAGGTTACTAGTCAAGTAACTCTTCTTGATGGCTTTATAGTCGTTCGATAGATACTCTTGTTTGTTACCTACGTTGGTCATAGTTACTCCTCCCGGTTTTCCGAGTATCAGAATATATTACGGTGTTGGCGGACAATTGCCAACGCAGAGGACGGTCAATCGTGTGCCTGATAACTTATGCGTGTGAGGCCGGTATGCCACACACGGAAATGGGCCAAGAGGCCGACGTGAAAGTCTGGGCAGTCGGAAACCCAGGGTAAAGATAGTAAGCAGACCAAGAATTGATCGATGCGTAAATATTACTGTTTGCTACCTACGTTGGTCATAGATACTCCTCCCGTTTAAATATTACTGCTGGCTACCTACGTTGGTCATAGATACTCCTCCCGTTTTCCCGAAGTGTATCTATTTGCGTGTCTGAGCGAAGTGATCGATACGAGTACGTTTGGGTAATCGGGTACCCAGGTGAATACATGGTTGTTTGTCGTCACACGCAGTTCTGAGAGCTGACTAAAGTGCGAGGTCGGGCCCCCTCGTGCGTAGGTCGGATCGAAGATCTGTGTGCAGATAGCGAAGGTTATAGACAGAAGACCTTCACTATCAGTGTCCGTGAATACCATGCCAGTGTCATTTTTATCGAAGCAGAATATATCAGTGTTGGTGGGTAACTGCTAACACAGAGGACGGGAACTTAGTCAGTCAAATGTGCATGACAAAATATACGTGTGCGGCCGTTTATGCCATACACGGAAATAGATCGAGAGATACGTGTTGAGCAGAAGACGTGATAGCTAAGTGCCTAGCATGATATGACGAAGAGCTGCGAGACTGGTGTGTCTAGGACGACAGAGGTTAGAGAGTTGGGGACAGTAATGTCTAAGAGTACAAGACGTTGGATTTAGCTACCGATAATTGTATAGGCCGAAATGGCTTATGGACTTGTTTCAAATATGTCTGAACCTCGTAACTTAAGAGAACGTTTGGTGTCCCTAAATGGCGATAGTTTCAGAGTCACAAGATGCTGAACGGTACGACATCAGGTAGAGGAAGACGAGGCTAGTAGCTTGGAAGGTATGCAAGGCGAGGAAGACTCCTGCCTGATTATGAACCCTGTTTTGAGTACGGCCATCCTCAGAACGTTGCCCATCCGGCGACCGCGGAATAGGCAGAGTTAGACCTCGTTACTAATTCGAGCCGTGTTACCTTTCTTGGAGAAGAGACCCGTCCATAATCTTGCCTGGTGATAGTGAACATCCTGGTAGATATAGAGAGTAACCGTTTGGCATTGAGATTTGGTAAGAAAGTGACTCGGGCGACTCCAGGCGTGTCAGCGAGCTGGAGTCGACACCGTCCGTTAGCGCTAGGCAGGCGCTCGGGCGGCAGAACGCCACATATATATATATATATATATATATATATATATATATATATATATATATATATATATATATATATATATATATATATATTCGTAACCAGGCAAGAAAGCATATAAGAATAGTAGCTAGGTAAGGCAGGACTGTTGTATTCATACTAAGTTTGTGTTTTCTATTGCCTGCTGTTTGTCTCCCGGATTGTATATCTTATGTGGCCAATTCAACAGGGTGTACTTACTATAAACCTACTTCAATCTGGCAATCCAATCAATCAATGAAACTTAATATGACGCCTCTTCGAGAAATCT
>OY365822.1:1058875-1138344 GCA_959347315.1 Bimastos eiseni
AGACAGAACGCAGCGTCCTGCCAGCATTTACATTACCGGCAACAGGGCAGCAAAGCTCCTTAAGGTAAGTAGGTGCTGCACCACAAAGGCAGCGCCGGACATAGTAAGAAATCCAAATACAATGCGCTGGGGAATGGGTAACCAATGTAAAATATCCCACATATAAGAGGACACGCGGCCAGTCCTGGATAGGCCCCCTATCTGGCGAGCACAAGCCCGATGAACTTTCTCGAGCTGCCCAATCCTACCACGTGCTACGCCAGCGAATACGGTTGAACAGTAGTCAAGACACTCGTGACGAAAGCGTGGATAAGAGCAGCTGCGAAACTAGCAGAGAGGGAACGGGAGACAACCCAAAGTTGACCCTCGACGCAACTGGTAAAAACAGCTGCGAGTTACTGAGTTAACATGCTGGGCGAGGGAGAGCTCCTGGTAAATAATTACCCCAAGGTCGCGCACAGATGTGGCGAAAGTAAAGCAGGGATTAACTACAGAGAGTGAAGCCAAGTCAATGTTTGCCAGTTGTTTCCGAGTCCCAAGCCAGATAAATTTGGTTTTAGTACGGTTGAGCCACTTATACATCATCTTTAAATCGAGCTCAAGCGATACTACATCACTTTTAAAATGGCGTCCAAGATGGCCGTCGAAAG
Organism: Bimastos eiseni; assembly: GCA_959347315.1. Classification (NCBI taxonomy): domain Eukaryota; kingdom Metazoa; phylum Annelida; class Clitellata; order Crassiclitellata; family Lumbricidae; genus Bimastos; species Bimastos eiseni. Next base: position 1,059,526 of record OY365822.1, read on the forward strand.
CGAACGGTGTTATCTGTCCAAAATAGTTGCACACCTTTTTTACACTTTATCTAGGCCGTATTTGTACGATCGGTGATAGAATATCATTATTAACGCATATCATCATCGTTATGGATGCGTCGTTAAATAAACTTATATCAGAATATCAATATTTAAAAAGAATACTGGACAGTCCAGATCATCCAATCAGGTCTGCATATGAACATCTTTGGACAAATGATTACAGAACATCTGGACATAAGGACGAATCCACATACACACGAGCAAACAGTGTTTTCTATTCCTTAAAACGCTCTTTTCAAGCTTAAAAATACCCTATAGGTCCTCCTAGGTTAAATAGTGAAATTAAAGGTGATCTTAGTCTTCAAAAATAAATAAATTATGACAATTTTTAACTTATCCGTCTTATATCCTTGGAACCTATCAACAAAAATTATTATGTGGCATGGTGGCCGATCGGTTAGAGCGGTCAGCCCGTACCGTTCAGTGTGGGCCAAAAAAGTAACCTCCACGGGTTTTTTTGCCAATATTACGGCCAATATTTTGGCTAAAAGTAGGAATTAGTAAATGAAAATTTGCAGGCGAAAAAGGTTTCATATTTGCATACAAGGTGAAGGTATGAGTAGGTTAAGCAGACCCATAATAATGACGAAACATATGGATTTAGACAGCAGGTACAGGGCTCGAATCTACACTAAAATGTATTGCGAGTTATTGATATTTCAAAATTTATTCTTCAACCATACATTGCACCCCATGTAGTCAACCCCTTCTAAGACCCTCACTCCATTGGTGCCGGATTCGACCAAACTTCCTCTGAGTATTTCTGCCGTTACTAATGCTGGGGCGCGGCGCTTACGGTTTGACGCCGTCGTCGTCTTACTAACCAGAGCGTCGGTAGATGGCGATACATGTTAACAATTGATTGTATAGGATGAGACGGAAAACTGGCTAATTACATGTGATAACATATTATATATGATAAATGGCTTAATAATAAATTGCATTATATTCAGTTATTTCTTATTTCGAAGAAACTTTTCGGTGAATGACTTAAATTTAATAGTTATTAGTGCAGAAAGATTAGCCATTGAGCGCATTGTTTTAAGATGTCGAGCGACGCTATATAAACCTCCAGACGAATTGATTGCTAGATAACTTAGAGTTTGGATGAAACTTCGTTAGAGCACGCTATCGTTTGGTTATAAACTGTCACCCGTTGAGATTAACCCCATAAGCTATATTTTGAATAACTGATGACTAAGATTGTCAAATATTATTGAAGTATTATTTGGGCTTATTATTGTTTTATCGCTTCACCGTATTTTTGACACCTCCATTCCTTCTATAAAACCCTACCGCAATTACTTTCTTCTACGGTCTAAATTTATTCGTTCAATGCATGATCCATGTAATCACAGTGGCCGATCGGTTAGAGCGGTCAGCCCGTCACGTTCAGTGTGCGCTGAGCGAGCAGGTTTAACCCTCGTCTGGGGCGTCACTGTATATGGACATTGAGCAAGTCCTTCGCGAACAATTGCTCGGCAGTACAACTGTAATTGCGCCGTCGAGGCGTGTGTATGCACTTCTGAGCCAAAAATTTCATGGTAAAAAATTCTTTAAAATTTTGACGATTAAAAAAATGTACATAGAGACTGGTCATACACAATTTGTTTTATTTTGAACATTTCTTGATGCAAATATTGATGCAAATATTGTTACATTTGCATGAAATACTATATTACAGGTACTATTGATGATATTAATACCATTATTATTTATGCTGTAAAACAATAACACTAATGACAGTTTAAAATTCAGACAGTTTTGAATGATGTCTTTCGGACGCTATGAATTTCTTTGCACTGTAATGTATATGTTTTAAATTGTCTTCAACGACCATAGATGTCATATGACGACGTTAAACTGTGGATTAATAATAATGTTCAAATAGAACTACGCCACTGGTAGTACTCGGCCAGTGCCAGTCCCAAGCCTGAATAAAGGAGGATGACGACGCTAATGATCTATGTTATCACAGTTTCGTTAAACTGCAACTATCACCTTCAGCCAAGATTGTTTAAACACCTTCGTCTTTAAGAAATATTATAATACAAATACGCAATTTATGTAGCGTTCTGTAATACAACCTGAATACCTAGTATTATTCCTAATATTGCTATTTCTGTTTGCATTATCAAGCGATTATAGGATTGAGTAACAGTGGTCAAATACATTCCTTCTGCATCCGGTGCAGTATATTCGTTCAATCAGATGGCAGCAACGACTGTCTTGGACTATTGCACTCTAAATGGCTCACGTGACCAATAAGAGTTGCAGTTCAGTCTGAGGAATGATTGACAACAGTTACTGGCGCCCGATGACAACGATTTCTGGATGTTACAGTGGCTGAGATTTTGTGCGTTCCAGTGCCCTAGCCTCAGTGTTCCGGTTTTGTTTTGTTAAGGGCGTTCCAGTCTAGAACTGCTTTGTTCCAGCTTGGAATTGTCATGTGCCAGTCAAGCTTTTTAACAGTTCCGTCATAGAATTCGTGCGCTTTTCTGTCTATAGATTTATGAGTTCCAGTCTATATTTGAAGCGTTCTGGTGGAGCATTTGTCTGTTCCGATCTAGAATCGAAAAGTTTCAGCTTGGAATTTGTTTGTTGCAGTCTGGATTCAGAGAATTTCAGTCGAAATGAATTCATGAAAACAATTGAACTTTCTAGAATTGCGTTTTGCAGTCCAGCGTCTGAATATTCGGGATCCTACCGTTAACTAGGTGACGACCATCTTAGAACGAGACTTTGTACCACAATCGGACTCTTGTTGACCTCTTCTTTCGTTGTGTTTGGCTCCATCTCATATTGGATGAATATGAAGCGGATCGGTCTATTGCCAACAACAGCATTTCTTCTTGAAATCGCTTCCGTGTTGTGAGAACATGGCATCCTAGCTACAGGCTAGTCTACGCTATTCAATTCAAATCCAGTCTAATCAAAGCCAATCTAATGAAAAATAATCTTATGAAATCATTGTCTAGTCACTTCTTAAACCGCATCGAAACAACAGCTGGCTTCATTATTAATATATGTTGATTATTATTATATTATTATTACAATTATTATTATTATTATTTTTATTATTATTATTATTATTTCTATTATTACTATTATTATTATAATTATTATAATAATAATTATTATTATTATTATTTTTATTAATATTATTATTTTATTATGCTGTTATCGCCCATGTGGGCGAGCTAAGTGAGTGTTGTCAATGTCCCGAAGAGGCAGGCGGCGTTCCCACGCTGAAGAACAACCGAGATACGTTGGAACAGAAATGACGTCTCCATTGGATCGTGGGTTGCAGCACTCGTTCGACTACCCAACTCTGAGATGAACTGCAGTCCTTCACTGCTCCAAGCGTCGCCGGATTCCAAGGAGAGGGCTACGAAGTCGTGGGTGTTGGTTATGGTCGAATACTTGGCCCTCTTCGTCTTAGCTGCGCGTTTGGCTGCTTCGCCAGCTCTGATAGATGTGTCGGCAACATGTGACTTGGCGTAGGTGTCGGGCACTGTCACATCCCATGCCAGACATCGACCACGTGTCCAAGGGATGAGCGTGACGCCGTCCGGTCGCTTTCCATCTTCTCTTGCCAAGCCGAGAGGTTCCTTTTGCGCTGGAATTTTCGCTCTGCCAAGAGCTCTCCAGATGACATCGTTCAACATGCTATGTCGTTGATGTTTTCCGCTGCCTCTTCTACAAATTAGTCCATGGAGACCTTTTGCGTCGACGCTCTCTTGACATTGGTGACACAAATGTGGCTCGCAGAGCGTCGTTCCTAGCCTCAATCCGGCTGCCATTCGTACATCCTCGTTTGAGAGGCGCAGGCCTAGGGCAGTCATAGGGGGCGCTAGCATCCAGTCTCCAGAATGAGGTGATCGTGAAGCCAGCAGGCGAGCACGGTCACATGGATTGTTATTGGACTCCAACAGACCTCTCCATGCCTTGTCTGTGAATCGAAGGTCCCATTCTTTCTGGCGATGAGTCGCTGATCCGGTTGGTGGTTCTGCATCTGTCAGGGTCTTCCAAGCGTTGAGTGCTGAACTCGCAAGTTCATATGGTTCCTCAGCAGACTCTGTTGGTAGGATGCATGCCTGGAGTTCGCTTGTGCTAACAACAGAAGCCAGAAAGGCAGAAAGTACCAGCGTAGATGCACAACGAACTCCCAGACCACCATCTCTCACCAGCAAAGAAGCCTGGAGCCAACGGTCATTGTCAAGGTCCACATTTAAAATGGTTGACAGTCCATCTCTCAGCAGTTGATCACACCGAGCCAAGCCCGGGCAATCAGAGCAGACGGCTGTGCGCAGACTGTACAAGAGCTTCGGTACACTTAGACTGTTTCTCAGCAGAACCAGAGCGTCATATGTATAAAGCAAGGACACTGTCCCACTGTTTATAATTGCGATTATATCTACGCCAGCTGTCAATAATCGATTATCGTTTTATTATATAGCGTCAATTGACTGCATGTTAAAGGTGTTTTAGTCGACTTCTATAACCAATCGTACGCATCCAAGAATCGGATGCATCGGCTACTATCATTTTCCAGCAATCAGTCCCCCATGCGAGTTTTCCACAGCACTGGCACTAAAGGGCCGTGAGATAGACAACAGATGTTCAAGACAACGTCTGTTTGTTTAAATCAACGACAACGATAACCATTATTGTCTTGCCATGCAAATACTTTGCATTGAACCCGTTGTATCCCGTCCGTTATCATGTTTATTAGCCTTGCTTTCATTACCCTCACGCCCTTGCCCTACTTTTGTCTTCCCTATCCCTACATGACATTCCTAGGTCGCATATTAGTCACTCCAGTGTTCCCTGTAAGCACCTGTTAGATAATTTTTTAATTCATTTACTTATTTATTACAGAAATTTGATATCGCCCTTCTTACAGCATCGTCCTATTATGGACATAAGCTGACCAAAATATTTGCAAAAGTAACTGTAAACTAACGTTCGATTCCCGTTTCAAATTTTTTCTTATTCGCGTCTATGTAAGTCTATAATGCAGTTAAGTTTTTAACAGTTTTAATAGTTCCGTCCTATAGAAATCGTGCTTCCCGGTCTCGCTGGCTGATTTATGAGTTCCAGTCTATATATTTGGAGCGTTCCAGTTTAGAATTTGTCTGTTCCGACCTGGATTCGAGAAATTCAAGCTTAGAATTTTTGCTTTTCCGATTTAGATTCTGAACGCTTCTGCAGCCTAAACAATTGAACGTTCTAGACTATTCGGGATTCAACGGCAAATGAATTTGACGACCTTCCTAGAAAGATGGTCCAACTGAACCCCAATTGGGGCATTTGCTGACCTGCTGCTTCTCTCAAGTCACGTGTGTCTCCATCTCGTGTTGGATGAGGATGATGCGGATCGCTCTATTACCATCAGCAGCAGCAGTATTTCTACTTGAAATCGTCTCCGTCGTATGTGTACAAGGCATCCGAGCTACAGGCAAGATTTGATGGAATCTAATATTGTCGATCTAGTCTAATCCAAGGTAATGTAATGTAAAATGATCTGTTCTTGTCAAGTAAGTTCTAAAGCGCCGTATGGAATTGCATAAATGCATTGAAGCCCCAATTGTAATTATTATTATCAACGATCGTGTCCATTCTAATAATTACAGCGTCGGTCTAAGCCATTTTAAAGCTGTCTAAGGCGAACGTTCTTTCCATTCTTATAAACTGTTTTACTGCTCATATGACCATAGTCATTTATCGTTCTCTTATATAACATCGACTAAAACAATTTTAAAGGTGTCTACGACGAGCGCTGTTGCCGTTCTTATATACAGTGTTTCACTACTTATTGCGGATGTGTTTTCTCAAGCTGCTATTTAGCCTACTCATTTATCGTGTAATTATAGAGCATCGCTTAAAACAATTTTAAAGGTGTCTAAGGCGACCGCTCCAACCAATCGTATACAATGTCCTATAATCGGGTGCATTAGGTGCTCTCATTTTCCATCAATCCACCTCCCCTTTCCACAGCACTGGCACCAAAAGGTCGTGGAAATAACAACAGGTGTTCAAGACAATGGTAATTGTTCTTTCCAACGCCCGTTTATTTAAACCAACGGTAACCATTTGTATGTCGATTGCCACATTGTGTTGCTATTCGCCTTGAACCCGTTGTCTCCCGTTCATTTTCTTGTTTATCATTCGTCTCGTCTACCTACACCCACTTACCCTACTTGTCTCACTTACCTCCCTAACAGCTACTCTGCCTCCGCTGATCGCCTAGAAACCGGACACTGGTCTCCCATGGACTATCCTTTGCCCCTCTGCTTTGATGCAGCGCCCGTCAATAAGCTGGTGCCCTGTGTCTGGCTCTCGAGTGACGCTTTGGAAGTTTGAAGATTGCGACTTTTTTGGTTGGATTTAGTGGCTGGATGAATGGATGGATCCGGGAGTTTAACGACAGCTTTTGACAACAGAGGCCGTTGCAGTCGACAGAAATTTGCTTAGCATATTACAGCACTTACAGCTCATTATCAATTATTATGACATTCAGTGGCTCGAATTGCGTTCAATTGATATATATAATATCTCCGGATAACGTTTTCAAATTGTTTTAAATTACAATTACGACTTACTTTTGCCCTTGTCTTTCCTATCTTTACTCTCATCATATCTCCTTGCCAATTGAATTCCTACACTGCTTGAAGTCCAGTGGTGCTAGTCTCAAGCCCGTGTAAAGGAGGAGGGAAACGCTAATGATCTCTGTTAAATTGCAACCAACCAACCAATCCCTCCAATTGCTTTTCCAATTCCTGCCCTTAGAATCAGGAATTAGACGCCGTGAGACATTTATGGTAATTGTGTCTTGCGCGTGGGAACCGTATTAGCATGTTTTTTTTACAAGCAACGGTATTATAGGCATGCTTTACTGCCACGAAAAATTGCACGTGACTGAAAAAATTGTTGGTAGAAATAATGGTGGTGGTACAAATGGTGGTAGTGTAAATGGTGGTGGTGGTATGGTGGTGGGCGGTGGTGGTGTTATTGTTATCCAACTCGGTGTGATTTATCTTTGCTCGTCCTCGTAGCATCGATCAGAATATTGTGCCATGAACAATGCGGTTGCCGGATGTGACGACGTCGAACGCAAATCTCTCATCTAGAAGTCGATTCTGTGACGAGAACGGAATAGGAGGAGGAAGCGGAAAAGGAGGAGGAGAAAATGGTAGAAGAGGTGGAGGAGGAGGAAGATTAGGAGGAAGAGGAAAAGGAAGAGAAGAAAGAAGGAGGAAGAGTAGGAGGAGAAGGAAGAGAAGAAAGAAGGAGGAAGAGGAGAAGGAAGAGAAGAAAGAAGGAGGAAGAGTAGGAGGAAGGAGAGAAGGAAGAGAAGAAAGAAGGAGGAAGAGTAGGAGGAAGGAGAGAAGGCGGAGGAGGAGAAGGAGGAAAAGAAGTTGGAGTACGAGAAGAAGCAGGAGGAGGAACGAGAGGAGAAAGTGCTCCTCTTGGAGGAGGAAGAGTAGAGAGAGGAGTAAGAGAATGAGCACTCAAATGAGCATTCAGAGGATGGATACAATAATGAGGAGGACGTGGAGAAGAAGGAAGCGATAAATAAAATAAGATGAAGAAGGAAAAAGAGAGGAAGAAGAGGTGGAATGGAGGATGATGAAGAGAGGATGGAACTGGAGGAATGAACGGAAGAATGCGACGAGGAGGAGGAGGGAGTGGAGTAAGGAGAGGAATGGGCGTACGTCTGCATTCATCATCCGCGTGGCGCCTTTATCAATGTATCACTGGTGCTCATATTTCATGCATTGATTACCGATGGAAAAAGTAACAACAGTCGCCATAATTATTTCCTCCTACTTCTCCTCTTTGTCTTAAAATATCTATAGATGTGTGCACAGATATATATATATATATATATATATATATATATATATAGTTATGGAATGTCCGATGGAATAATTAAGGTGCGTGGCTGCGGGTCTTTGATGCGGTGCGTGTCGGCGGCTTTGAAGTGCCGCTAATATCGTCATCCTTCTTCCTCCTCTTCTTCTTGTTCCTCTTCTTATTCATCCTCTTCTTGTTCTTATTCCTGTTCTTTTTCTCCTTCTCCCTTTCCATCTTCATGTCCTCCTCCTCCTCCTTCTCCTCTTCTTCTTTTTATTTTTCTTCATCATCGTCTTCTTCTTTCGTGACGTTCCTACAGATTCCGTGACCGTTGGCCCATGCGGGTCGATACGAGCGTCGAGGGGAAGACGCTGGAGAGCAAGGGTGGATGGAAGGGAAGGTCAGAGGTCACGGTGGACCCGATCTTCGGACGCATAACGTACCAATTAGAACAGCAACGACCAATCATACGATCGGAATAACAATGGGATGGACAGATGAAGGAAGGAGACAGACAGACAGACAGACTGACAGGCAGACAGACAGACAGACAGACAGACAGACAGACAGATAGATAGAGACAGAAGGACAGACAGACTATCGGTTGAAAGGATAGACAGACGGAAGAATGGGCAAATGGAAATGGATAGAGTTGTGATTTTTATGTTTCCAGGTAATAATGAGCTGGAGCTTTGCCATACGGAGATATTCCGACCTTCGTGTGCAAAGGATGAGGTCCTCCTAGTACACTCTGCTCAATATGGACGCATCCTGATCGGTATAATGTTCATTCATTCACTCATTCATTCACTCATTCATTCATGGATTCGTTTAATTAATTAATTAGCTGAATTAATTAATTAATTAATCGAATCATTCATTCATTGTTTCATTTATTGTTTTGTGCATTCATTCGTTCGCTAATTCATTCATTCATTCATTCATTCATTCATTCATTCGCTGTTTCAATCGTTCTATGGTATCATTCAATCATTCCTTCGTTCATTGGTAATTTCTTCAAGGAGCCTTATATTTCAATATATTTTATATTTCATTTAGAGAAGCCATTCGTTTCTTTTAGCTTCAAGTCAAAATATACAATTTCAAAAAGATTTGCGAAGATTTGAAGAGAGACGATTCGCTTCTTTTTCTTTCTCTGCCAGGACGTTGTGTGACGGAAGACTTTGGTTACCTCGGATGCATGCATGACGTCATGCCGGAAATGACGTCACTCTGCTCCGGTCGCCATGGTTGCGAGGTTCGAATCGACGACAATACGTTCACAAGGGCGACGCCTTGTCACAGGGATCTCAAGTCCCACTTGTGGGTCGACTACGACTGCGTTAAAGGCAACTCAATCTAATCTCAGCTCAACTACACATTCAACATAAACGTATTATTATTATTATTCAACAGTTTAACGACATCTTATAGCAACATAGGCTGTTGACGTCTTCAGAAGTTGTTACATTTCAGTTCAATTTCATATATAGTTCTAATCCTTTATCTTTATGTTGTCTTTCTTTCTTTTGTCTTTCTGTTTTCTTTCTTCCTTTTGTGTTGTTATTGATTTCATTTCTGCATGACTGGTTGCTGAGACAGCAATATTCGACATATGGTTGTTGTAGATATTTCATAACATATAAATGATTATTACATTTTATTCCTACATATATAAACCTACATATTGTATAAATGTATATATACATACAATGTACACACATACATATGTAAAATTTATTCATGTCCCCAAACAGGTTCGTTTTTTGTTCATGAAGGGTCTTTTTGACCGTATCGGTTCTTTTCTCATTTTGAGATATGAATGACTGTCATTTTGTGTCATTGAATTTTGACAGTGATCGTTCCGGAAGTACCTTGCCAGTCAACGGAAACACTCCTAACCCTCTCCTCCATGTCATCCTCCTCCTCCTCTCTTCCTCTCTTCCTTTCCAGCCAGGTGGCCGAGGACACGGGTTGTGGTATTGCCGACTCCCCCTGGGTCATCGAAGCACCCATCGGCCGCCGGATCAACCTCACTTTGTACGATTTCTCCCGCGAGGCCGCCTTGCCAAGAGAGGAGTCGAGCCCCCAGCCGGAGGGTAGACTGTGCCGTGTCTACGCTACCGTTCGGGACCTCTCCGAGTCCTTGAGAAGCGTGACAATCTGCGCAGGAGTGGCAGCCAGGGTGGGAGTGTTCACCTCAACCTCTCACAGGGTAGAGGTCAGACTATTGCCGACGGCGAAGGTCAAGGACGGTTCGAAGATCAAGGAGCCGGGAGAGAAGGGCTTACAGGAACAATTCCTTATACATGTTAAAGGTAAACTGCTTGTATTTGGGATTCTATGACTGCGTAGGCATGTGTATGACGACGATGAAGATGATAACGATGAAGATGGTGAAGATGGTGAAGATGATGACGATGAAGATGATGACGATGATGAAGATCATGATTTATACAAGTTGAGGCTACTAATAATGATTTCTTACCTCTTTAAAGCGAGATGTTTAGTGGCCTATAACTAGAACACCACCACTGATCTCAGTCGAGCAGTGCAAGCCACAAGTCAAAGCATGGGAGGAGGGCGATTTATTGTTATCACGCAGTGTTGTTAGATTGCAACAATCCATCACTAACATGATTGTAGCATGACTGTTCATGAGCAATAATGACAAGTTATGGAAATAACAATAATAGCAATTATAATAATAACAATTATATTAGTAGTAGTAATAATATTATAATTGTTATTAATTGTTATAATAACAATTATAACAATAACAATTATATTAGTAGTAATAATAATATTTTAATTGTTATTAATTGTTATTAATTGTTATAATAATCACAATTATATTAGTAGTAATAATAATATTTTAATTGTTATTAATTGTTATAATAACAATTATATTAGTAGTAATAATAATATTATAATTGTTATTAACAACAATAATAGCCTGTCCTTCTTTATATCTTGTAGCAATTGGTTGTGCTATTCCTACGCTCGGCGATGAAGCTAAGTTATTGAGCAGAACAAGTGATGTTCTGTACTTCGAATGCGCCACCTCCTCCTCCTCCTCCTCCTCCTCCTCATCATCATCATCAACCTGGCAGATGAGATGCGTCAATGACCAATGGATCGGAACACACGACAACTGCTCCATAGGCAGGATATCCATCCATCCATTCTCACTTGTTAACTGTGACAATTAACTTCATTAAGGCCCGCGCAAAGACCTCCTATGAGTAGACATCTTGTAGGCGCGCTATTTAAATGCGTGATTACATTACATTCATCCAACTACTACTACTTTTATTCACCCATTCCGTACAACTATTCATACATTCGCCACTCATACACGTACCTAATCATAATAATCTACCCATCCATTTTCACTAACTATACGTTTCAATTCAGAGCGTTTAATGCATTTAATCTGTTCTGTCATAAAACACCTTTATTTACGTTCGGTCTTAAGCTATTTATTCGAGCGATTTTGCATTGAAGCTAGTTATGCCTTGTCCGACAACCAGCTAATCTGGATTAAACTCCGACACTCATCGCATTCTGACAGTGCCAGTCCCAAGACTGGATAAAGGAAGAGGGAGACGCCGATGTTTTTTTAACACGCAGTGTCGTTGAACTGAAATTACTACTAATTACAGCCATCCACCCACTCACTCATCTACCCATCAAGTACCCCAGCCATTCAGCCACTTGTTAATTCACCCATCTATCCTATCCATCAATTACCCCACCCTTCCAGCCATCTATTCATCGAGCCATCTATCCTATCCATTCATCTCTTCACTGATAATGAATTTTTCGCCGATTATAATTATGTTATAATTTTATCAAAGCATTTATAGAGCGCCTCTAGTAGAGTGACCGTTCTGAAGCGTTGCCAGTGCGATTGGCCCCGCGAGAAGCAGCAGGTTTTGAGAAAAGCAAGTGAGGATGAGAGACAGCCGGAAAGACTTTAGAGCAAACAGCTGGAGAAAGTGCATTCCACAGAGAGGGACCAATTGAAGTACTAAAGATCGAGACTGAGCCATAGCTGCTAGTACGAGGAAAATATATGGCTCAAGTATATTGAATGAGCGAAGTGGATGGAGGGAGGAAACTGAATGAGGCCGAAGTATTATTAATCATGCGAGTGATATATTGTGGTATACCGTATTATGCTGTCTTTACAGGATCATCGCCAGCCACTCGTTGGACTGGAGTTCGTTTCTCAAGTGATACGTTTGTCTCATACGGTTTGAGATCTGCAATCTACATCTTATTAAATTTAGGCCTATGCTTTTCCGAATTATTGTGAACTGATATTTTGTAGTTATTCTCTTCGCAGTTTCAGTTAAACGACACTGGAGATCATTAGTGTCGCCCTCCTCCTTTATCCATGCTTGGGGCTGACAAACAAGAACGTACGATTGTCCATAAATTGCACCACACGAGTTGAGCGATCGTTTAATCAAGAAGTATCGTCATTTTCCGCCTATACTGGCTGTAAATACATCAGCCATTTTGCATATTATATATGGCGGATGTAGTCTTAAAAGGTGTCTAAGTCAACGCATTTCAGACGTTAAAAACGTGTTATTCTTTGGATTACAGGTCATTCGATTCTCGTCACCGCATTGATCGCTTTTGTGGTCGTGTGTGTCATTGTGATATCGGGAATAATCTGTATCAAATGGTAAGACTCTTAAACATCGAATCGTCGCCTGTTTATCTGCGCGGAGTTGCTAAGACATTTGCTAAAACCGTGCCGTAGCCTACTGTTAAACTATTCTGCGTGAATAGTATGAATAGGGCGTTCTTTGAGAACGTTGTAGGAACTAGTAGCTTGGAATACTTTCCATCCCAAATCCACGCTCTTAGAACTTCTACGACCAGCTAAGCCGTTGAGCTCCGTCACTGAAAATGCAGTCGCGAACGGGACACAATCCGACGTCCTCTCACACACACACATGCAGAAATCGTTTCCGAAACAGATGTCTTGCTTGTAGGCGCCAAAATTACGATCGTCAAAACCGACGCCCGATATCCGACGTAGATGATAAAATCAGCCGCCATTACGAATTCTCCAGCTCCGGTATCTACAGTCCAGGTTACAAAGACTTCCACAAAACGTCGACCGCAGAAGATTCTAGCTCCACACTCAGGGTCAACGAATACGCCACCTGGCGAATGGTGACTGCACACTCGCCAGGTGCCACGATACCAGCAGGACGCGTCTACGAGACACTAGACGTAGCGCCCCTAGCGAGCGCTTCGTCGCGAGCGGATAGAGGCGACACCTTGCGAGTGACGGACCATGGAAGAATGGGCACCCCGTATTTATCTGGGGAAATGCTGGCGTGGGATCTTACCCAGAGCCGATCACTTTCGAGTTGCAAGCATACCCTGTAGGGGAATATGGATTTACTGTAGAGTCGCAAGACCATTTCCGCATAAAAAATTGCAAGTTGAAGCGTTCGTTGATCGCTCAGTTGTACAGAATGCTAAACGGGACAACTTTATTTTCGTTTAATTAAACAGCTGTACCTCATAGCATGAACGAATGATGGAGTTATTACAGAGGTCTCCACGATATACGGCCGATTCAACCAACGCGGCCGCCTAGCGAAAAGACTAGGCAACCTTAGGGCATACGGGAACGGTTCCTCAGCATTAATTATCTGTAAAACCAACTGTATGCCAGCAGGATGTGATTATAGCATCATAGCCAGGCCCTAGTCTGGAAACAAGAGGAGGGTGAAACGTAAAGATACATGAACTAAATTAGAGAAATTCAATGCAGGGCGGACTGAAAACTCTGGTTCTCGGGGTAGCCTTCAACATCTACAGGTCTTTCTACCCAGTGAGCGTGCAGCGGCCTTGGTATCTGGAAACAGATCAGAATTACGTTGCACGCCTATTTCAATTAGACATCTGACTGCATTTTGTCAACTGACAGTTTAAGTGTATACTTTAGTGGAAGGCTACTCAATCTGCCGATTTGGTCTCAGTCAAGGTGAACAGAAAATGTGTCATCATGAAATTCAAACCGTGGTTTATCATCACAGACCATTTTCAATCGGCAGACACGATGAAATGTTAGCTCACTGATTGAAATTTAAACAAATCTATACCAACTAAATTTACTTCTTCAAATATTGCTCCAAATCGCATCATCCAGTGTTTGAAAGGAAAAATGATGGTAGTTGAGTCCTCTTATAATTTAATCTAAACCAGAATCAGAGAAATTGGATGGTAGCAATGTCTGAAGAATACAGATCTCTCATAATCTAGCAGCAAAATTACTGACAAATAGAATTTCAGATGTTAGAAATTTAGAACGAAGCAAGTGGAGGCTGTACCCGGACAGATGTAAAAAAATGCCAAGTTCTGTATATCATTTGCAACGTTAACTGCACTTGCTAGCTTAATTTTATTTTAGGGATCTGGTTTCCAGATGATTGCTAAATATGTTCATCATCATAAAATTTCAATTCATGACCAAAGAAATCAGAAATGTGACTATCTGCAACAGAAATTAAGACCGCCCGTCACATATTGTCATCATGTTTCTTAAGTTTAAAATTTTAATAAACTGTTGTTCAGTTAAATAGTGGCATAAGACAAAATATTCAATGGTAACTAGTAGTTTGACCTTTAGAGATTGTATTTCACGACAGGATCCTTGCAAGACAATTGATATAATAGTCAAGGGTTTTAGTGAGACATTTTTTTTATATCCCAAACGTTTAGTCGTCAACAGCACAAAGTAAGCCGTTACAACTGTGAGCAAGGGAATTTTACCAACCCTAGCAAAGGATTAAATTAATCAGATATTGTATAAAAATTACAAACTGCCTTTGAATCTAACATGTGTTGAAGAATAATTTAACTTGAGATAAGCAAAAGGATTGCAATTAACAGAAAATTAGAAATGCTTTTAGATGGATAAATGCATTGTTTCCCATGCAGTATAAATCAGTAAATAATTTACGCAGATATAAGTAAGACGAGAGTAATTTACCGAAAATTAAGATATATTTTTCAATATGCATTTATTTCTCATGACAGGATCCGTGCATTGCAATAATCAAAATGCAAGGGTTTTAATGAGAATTGTTTACTTTATCCACATTCTACGTCAAGTCACCCACAGCACAGAAACTGGTGCGATCGCGAGCATGGAAAATTTTCAACCCATCGTTACGTAACGACCCAGAATCATGAACTCATCCATCTGCCAAGTATAATTTCATCAGAACTTAAGATGCAACTGTTAGCAAGTATTTATATGTGTATCTCCGCATTTTTTATTTACAGTAAAAATGTAGCACAAATAAATGCCATTATTGTGTAACGTTTATCTTTTCAAGCAGATCTTAGAATGGATAAGAAATTAAATTCGAAAAGCCTCAGCCCTATCATATATGAATCACTGAACTTTCATTCAAAAGGCTCATGAATATCATCACAGGCTTTGATGCGCTTACTTATTTCGAGCAAAGCATTCACTTAACACAAATCATTTAAAAACTGCACAGCAATTTATAAATTTTAAGGGACTTCAAATAATAAAACAGTACTATTTAAATATATTTTTACTGGTACATTAATGGTTAAGCTCTAAGTTTAAGCTTTAGATATCGTTAGAAGCCTCAGTCCTATCATGTTCTAATCAATATAATATTCATGGAAAAGGCTCATGCGTTATCATCACCGGCTTCAATTTCAAATTTAAACATTATTAATCTGAATGTTATTTCTTTAAACACCTAAACAATTTTAAAGCGTCAAATAATTATAGGCCATGACTCTATTCCAATAATATTGTAGTCTGAACTTTTAATCAACTTAATACTTTTCTTAAAAGGATGTACCTGAGTCAGATACTATCAAGCGTTACTGTAATTCACAGGAGTTCATCCTCTAGTAAATAAATTTTCCATCACTCTCAGGCAGCCTAAAATGCAGTCTTTAAAATTTCACAAACAGCATTCGTCACCAGTTTCTTATTTCAATAAATATAAGCACATTCCTCATAGAATATCCGAAACACTCTGATTCAAGAGTTTTTTCCCGATTATCGTACTACTAAACGTAGCCCAGGCCGCGTGTTACAGACTAGTTGCCAAAATATATCTCGCTGGTCATCATCGATTCGATTTATACAGAAATAACAACTCTAGATTTATTTAAAATTAAGTCTGCTGAAAATCCAAGCCTGCTTGACCGTATATTTCATAATTTAACGAGAAATTATCACCTTTCACCTACCACCTCGTTCACCAAACTGACCGAAAAAGGAAGAGCCCCGTACGTCGCATTTCCGAGTCCAGCATTCGACGAATCAAGTCACACAATGTTTGCTAACGCCCAACGTTGTTTGGAAGCCCAACTACAGTCTGCAGCACAAGACTCGTTAAATTTAATACCCACTCAAGAGCCATGCCAACGGTATCAACTTACTTAACGAGCGCTTAGTCAAGTCGGATGGGTCTTCCAAAATGGCAATTAAAAGAAGGTTCAAGACCGGTTGCCGAGGGGTCATTGGAGCATCTGTCAGGGTCGTGAGTTAAAGGTGAAACGGTTTTGTTGCCGGTGAAGATATTGGGTTGTAGTATCGTACGGTGGGGATCTAGTTGTAGGTTAGCAAAAGCCTAGGACTTTGAAGTTGATTCATAGCATTTTTAAGAATTATTCTACGCTATATTTTAACATGTAATTGCGCAACATGCAGCGACATAGATTTTAGAACCCAGTGTCAACAATCTCACTAGACTCCGCATTCTTCAACCTTACTCAAAGACACCAGCTAATTATGTTCGCTCCCCATCACGTAGAGCACGAATATTCAAACAAGAAGACGGTCACTTAGACGGTCCGTCTCTTCAATCAAATTGGTTGTTAGCAAATTCCATTTAATACATGTAACCTGCATGGTCCCCACTTAGTAACGCCCAGGACATCAACTCTCAATAGAAAATAATGAAAGCCAAAATTCCTGGTCGAAAGCTAAGAAGGGCCCTCAGTGAAAACGAACACAGGAAACGACGAATCTTCACTAGAGATCACAAGGCTAATCTCCTTAGTCTTTACAACTGACCTGGATAATTCGGGCAGTCTGCTGAACCCGATTCTGCCTTCGTAATGACAAACCCTCACCCCTTAGTCTGCAAAGATCTCAGGATGGACAGCTTAAAGTAAGAATGTTTTAAGAGGAACGCCTAATGTTATGTACTCCAAATCACAATTTTAAAAGTCAAACTTACTTACTTAAGACTCGTGCCTCACGTAAGACTGTAAGAGGTGCTACAGAAATTCATAGATACAATACAGAACCAAAGGAGACTGGTCAATGACAATTTTAATGACATACATCAATGATTTAACAAGGCCTGCAACGAATACCATTAAAACAGAAACATGAAAATATTAATTTAATAAATAACGCCTTCAATGATATTCACGAAGCAGATTCAAATACGGAACACACAAAGCAACATGAAGACCATAGTTACTGGAAAGCAGGGTTGTCCATCACAGGCTGGACCAAAAGAACTAGAAGAGGAGTTGCGCAAATACATCAAGATGACCACGATCACTAGAAACCAGGCTAGATGGAAGATCGTCTCGTGTTATGCCGTGACGTCCTCATACGATAGTAGAGCAACTCATAACGACATGGCCTCAGCGTGACATGACCCACTTGGCTGACCTCATAACATGACCTCATTAAAACATGACCTCGATATAAAATCTGAACGGAAGAATGTTCTATACCACCAATATTAACTCTACTGACTCCTACAGAGGGCCAGCATTGAAATCACCTAGGTCCCAACAAGCTCATAAAAAGGGCACCCAACATGAATCAATATAGTCATGAGTACAGGGCAAGACAATTGTCCTAAAAAACACAAATCAAACAAGTTCAGAGCTAACCAATCAAGCCAAAGCAAAAAGCAACAACGAGCCTGAAAAAGCCTATATTCTGCGTTACATCTAAGTTCTTGCATGGAGAGTTAAGCAGAGCTTCAGAGACTGTGTTAATCAGAATGGCACATACACCATAGACCAGGAATATGTGATGGAGAACAGTAATTACACCTAACGACGTTAAAGAAACGAAAATCCGAAGACGACATACGGATAATGACGAGATCGAGACACTCTCGCGACATAAGACAAGAACTAAAAATATATCTCGTAACATTAAAAAAAAAACTAAAAAAATAACAAGGTGACGATCCTAAAAAATCACAAGGCAATGCGTCATCGCCCTGCATAAAATAATCGAAGAAATAATTGAAAAATTAAACGATATGCAATTAACAGTTTGCGAAACGTAATCTGTACTTATGCCACACGTACTGCGAGTTTATCGAGTGCACGTAGAAGCAAGGCTTCAGCATATGAAACAACACCAATATAATTATATATATAACCACACACAGAAAAAAACATACATTCAAACATACTAATTGGTAGCCACAAATACGTACATACACAACAAACATACCATACATACTTACATGGCACAAACAAGATCACAACGACACAGGTACATATATATATATACATTCAAAAATACGTCCAAACCTACATACACACACAGACGAATCCACACAAATACATCGTAAATACATACAGAACCAACAGAAATAACTACATACGTACATATATCGACACAGACACACACACACACACACACACACACACACACACACACACACAAACACACACTCACACACACAAACAAAGACAATAAATGCATAAGAGATTAATTGGTTTGCATCCAAAGTTTGTACTAAAATTGGCAAGTAAATATACATGCAAAACATACATACAGAAATGAGGGTAACAAAAACACGGACATTAAACTAAATAGACCGATAAAACATTAATTCCACTAAATAATCACAGCGGCCGATCGTCGGCGAGTCTTTTGGATGCAGTTTATGAGTCGAATGCAACGTTTTGAGTATTTTGAGAATCTGCCATCGAAGAAGTGGGACTTGCACAGACTGAGAGTTCGGTAGAGGTCTCACAAAGATTTGCACAGACAAAAAACCGAGTAGAGATCACAGAGATCGGACCGCAGATAAACAAGCTTTGGGAAATGTTTGCCAAACGCAAGTAATGGAGATCATTATTCGCTTCAGAATCAGTTATTATTATTAAAAATTCATCATTTTATTTTCAGTATAATTATTATAATATTAGTCACTGTTGTTATTAAGCGTTCAATATTATATTTTTATGATAATTATTACTGTCACTATGTTACTAAGCATTAAATACTATATATTATAATTATCATAATATTACTACCACTATTGTTAGTAAGTGTTAATTTCTGTGTCCAAGCTAAAAATATGTAAGAGATTCTCAAAAGACGAAGATCGTTCCAAGCAAATGACACTACTTTCGAAAAAAAAAATTGTTTATACATTGGCCTGAAACTTTTTTTGCATTGAACTTTGCTACAGATTACTATTCCCATGAAAGGTCTTCACTTAAATAAATTGCCCAAACCAGCAGCAAATCAAAGCC
Source organism: Bimastos eiseni (assembly GCA_959347315.1). Taxonomy (NCBI): domain Eukaryota; kingdom Metazoa; phylum Annelida; class Clitellata; order Crassiclitellata; family Lumbricidae; genus Bimastos; species Bimastos eiseni. The sequence goes on from OY365822.1 coordinate 1,079,005, forward strand.
AAAAGTGACAAAGAAACTAATTCGAGAAAGAAAAACGCATCGCCAAGAAAACAATCCCGATTTCTCGACCCCGCAAAAAAACCTAACATTAGAATCATTTATAAGACAAACGTCTGGAGACTGCATAGACTGTTCACTCACGTTGCATACGGATACAAAACTCTACGACCAATGACGGGCATAGAACAGCTAAACATAGAAACCTACGGTTAAAGAACACGGACTAAGATTACCAGTGAACAAACAGAGAATTTAGAAGAGACACCGTGCCAGAAACAAGGGAACGATCGCATCGCGTCAAACACAAAATAAGCAGAGTCCGAGCGATAAGACTACTCGAGCGAATGAGCGCTAGTCGCCCATTGGAAGAAAATCGAGAGTGGAGTTCTTGAACTTGGAGACGAGATCGTCGATCGTTTCTGCGGTGATGTTTTCTTCCTGGAGGCTGTACGTTCGTCGTTCTCCAACATCGACGATCGCGAGGAGCGGCTTTCGGCCGTCGAGCTGAGCGAACGTCCGGATCGAGTCGGCGATCTCGTCGCTCTGATTGAAAGAGATTTAAATACGCACAGATTGAAACTTAAACTGATTATGTGTTTCAAATAGGGTCTATAAATAAATATCATAAAAGTAACAGAAAAATCACCTGTTAACAATTTATCTTGAATAACATATGTGCACTATCTAATTGGTTAAAATTATGATCTATGTATGATTTTTCAATCTGAATTCCTATCATATCATTAATATTTATATAGCACCTCTCACAGAATAACTATTCAGAGGCACTCTTAGCATGGAAACCTCGGGGAAAACGAAACGCCTTTGAAGAGCGAGAGTCCAATGGAGAGAAGCCAGTCATTGGTGACACTTAATAGATATACAGTAAAAATAATTAGCAATAAGAAAGATTGAAAACCGGATGTCTTTCTACAGACCGCGTGTCCCTCATAGAAAAAGCGTAGGTCTGGAAGAACGTTGACGGTGTCGGCAGACGCTTTGTGCTCTCCGATGTACTGGTCGGCTGATGCCTTGAGAAGATCCCTCGCTTTCTTGATCAGATCCTCATCACCATCTGATAAAAGACCGGACGAAATAGACACAGATATATTCAGTTAGGACTTGTGCACAGAAGTGTGTCAACCATTTCCAAAATACTGCATAAAAAATCTCCTGCACACAATTTCCAAAAAAATTAGAGGGAACATTGATCGGATGATGAGGAATTTCTGGCTAGGGCTGCAACTGTGGTAGAAATCTTGAAACAAATTTCCTTCAGTACAAATTGATCCATATTTTGATGTCTTGTCATCACTTGCTCAATAACAATAACCCTGAACTACGTCAGTGTTTGCACTCTGACAGCGCCGGTCCCAAGTCTGGAGAGAGGAGGAGGAAGACGCTAATGATCATTGACATTACACCATGTCATTAAACTCCAACTTCTACTATGATGCCCATGTTGGCCCCTCAGCCTGGAACTTTTTTACACAATCCCTGTCTAACCAATTCCAGAGATACCGTAAGACTCTACTGTTCCCTGGCCCAAGCACAGACGCCTGCTGAGAGCGTTGCTTATTCGAGCGACACTATATAAATGCTTGATTACATTACACTACAATAACCCTGATTGATGGCGAATGAAATAATGCGATGGAAATGGTAAAACCTGTGAAGAGAATGAGGCAGGCGGATTCGTTGAGAGAGGTCGCATTCGATTCGTTCAGCTCCTCGACCGAAGGAGGATTCCAAGGAAACTCCTGAAAAGATAATTAATTAATTAAACAATAATTATTAATTACAATTATTATTACTAATAAATAAATTGTTAATTGGCAACCTCTACTTTGCATCTAGATAGATAGATGGATACAAAGTGATGGGATAGATAGTTCCATCAGTAAAACAACAATGTACTTTCCTCAGAATATCACCAATCTTAGCGTGACAATACGTTCATCACAGCTCTAATTAATTACAAAGAATAAAGTTAATGTATTTACAACCATCGCCATTAAATTTATTATAAATTATCATTAGTAATACAATCAGCAATATTCTGCATTTGCAAAGCGACAATATCTAATGATGAAACATCAATCGATGGCGCTGAGTAATTGTTAGTGAAACGGCGCCACATTTTGTACCCTGACAGTGCCAGTCCCAAGCCTATATAAAGGAGGAGTTACACACAGTGTCATTAAAGGGAAACTACCACCATAGACCGGTGATGAATACCTTTAATAGAGGGCTACTGAAGGTGCTACATAAATTCCAAGAAGTCAGTTTACAATACATGTTGAAATACAATGGTCTGACCTTTCCTTCCGGGTCTTTTGAGACGGAGGGTCGACCGTTGACCGTGATTAGTTCACTGTTCTCGTCGAGAATAATAAGCATAGGAATACCTGGACAAAGGAAGAGAAACAGCATCACCACAGTAAGCATGGCAACAGACACCTTGGAAACATACTCAATGTAAACAAATGCCACAGAATAGAAGCCATGGCAACAGACACAAGGCAGTGGTGTCCATTGCCAATGGCGATCAGAGGATCGATGAACTAGCTTCACACGCTAATGTTATGAACTACATATCACGATAATAACATTTTGGTTGTGTTAAGTTAGATTAAACAACCTTGCTATTAGATTAAATACTGTAAATTAGACAAGATATAGGCGTCAGAGAGGCCCTAGAGTAATGTATAAGACATTGGGGAGGAGAGCTGAGGTACCGAGCACGATACCCGTATCCCTCATCAGATTCACTAGTTCTTCATTCATAATAAAATTAATATTCAATAATTATCATTAATTTTAATATCAGCATTTATTATTCGTATTAATATCGTATCGTTCTCCAAAATAAAACTAACATCCATTATTATTCATATTAAAATAAATACTTGTTAATAATTATTATTACAATGCAATCAAGTTTACTAATTAGTTATTTAATTATAATAAGATTATCCATTTATTATTACAGTGTGACTTACAGAGAAACGCCTCTGAATAGTTTCTCTGTAAGTCACACTGTAATAATAAATGGATAATCTTATTATAATTAAATAACTAATTAGTAAACTTGCTTGCATTGTAATAATAATTATCATTAATTACTATTATTATACAGTTTTATTATAATTATTTATTCCTCGTAAACAAGAAATCAGAAATCAATGCAATATTCATAATTATTCTTCTAATTAATGACGAAGCATCAATCGCTCTCCTCTCTCTCCTACCTCCGACTTCGTATCGTTTCGTGAGGCGCCGTACTCTGGGGTCTTTGTAGGGAAGCGCCAACCAAGGCATTGTCTTGTAGTAGTCCTCGAAGGAAGACTGCGATCGATCGGAACTGATGAAGACGACCTCAAGGTTCCTGCCCTCAGATCGGAGGGTTTCGTAGACGGTGGCAAGCTGAGGGGTGAAGATGCGACAGGGGGGGCACTTTGAATAAAAAAACAGGGCTTGATTATATTATAAGTAACCCCATCATGCTTTAATCATTATCATAATTATTATTGGATAATTTGATTATAATTATTATTACAAAGTTTAATAAAAATGATGATTAATTACTAGCCTCTATCACGTTTTGATTATTATTATTAAAATTATTAGTATAATTATACAACAGTTTGAATGTATCTAGATTTATAACACTAATCACACTGTCATAATTATACAAATTATTCTTAGCAATATAATCATTATAATAATAATAAATAAAATAATGATAATAATACAGTGATATTAACGATAATATTATAATCGTTAAAATCAGTAATATTATTATTATTATCATCATCATCATTATCATTAATTATTACCACTATCATGATTATCATTAATATTATACCATCAATACCCTTACCATTATTATTATAATAATCATTATTATAATTTTTTTGTCTAAGGTAAAAATTTTCCATCAGGCTCGAAGAAACTAAAGCTAAAACTGTGTCAAAGGTTCTCATCCCCAACGTGTGGCTCAAGATGTCCCCTAAATGCCATCATTATTACTACAATTATCACTATAATAATGATTATCATTGCCAAACCCACATAAAAATTCCACATCCAAAACCACCCTTCAGGAGGGGATCCATTAGAGGTATAACAACCCCTCAGACGCTTCCTTACCCAGTGTGCCGAGAAGTAGAGACCCTTGATTTTCCCAGTCAGCGTCTCCTTAGCGTCAACCAGTGTCTCCTTGCTGAGTATCTTTCCCTTGATGAGGTCGTCAAACGACTTCTGATACCAGGGAAAATCGACGGCGTCTAGATCTTCAGAGATGCAGTCTCTCCCACTCGTTGTGATGAGTTTCCCCGTCGAACCCTCCACCAGAACGAGTGTCGGCATCTCCCGGACTTTGTACCGTTTCACGTTTCTGTCCTGTTTATGAAAATTGAAACGGAGAAGTGTTACCGTCAGGATCATTGTTGTTGTCGCCACAATGCGTTTCACTCTTTTGCTTAATCGGTGGATTTGTGAGTTCATTGGTTGATAGGCTGATTGTATTGTATACTATTGAAGTATCACATTGCATCTTTAGATTTTGATTGTTCAGAGATGCCCTCAGCCTGGAAACCCCCGGGAAAAAGAAACGCCCTCAAAGAGCGAGATGCTGAAGGAGAGAAGCCAGTCATTAGTCCTTAATGTATTTATAGGGTGTCTCTAGCAGGGTGAACCATTCAGCAGCGTGGACAACTGCAAGGCCCCATGGAGAATCACTTCATTAAACGTTTCTGAAAAATATCGGCATGTAACGTTTTTATAGTCTGATCATAAAACCGTTTAATCTTCAATAACTATTTCATCACTAAACTGACAAATTTGAAGGATTCCTACAGCATGTGGCATATATATGAAAAATAATTTGAGTGTGGATGAGCTTACTACTGTGTCGACGTTTGCAAACGGTACAGCGTGCCACGGCATTTCCTTAAGAAAATCGTTAAAACTTTCCTCGTCTCGGTCTGAACTTATGTAGACGATCTCGAATCCCTTGCCCCTATCCGTTTCCCGAATCCGCTCGTAGACATCGACCAACAGAGGCGTAAAAGCGACGGAAGACTCGTCAAAGAGAGCGGCGAAGTATAGCCCGACGACCCTACCCTCCTCGCAAAATGTTGCCGTTGGCATATTTTCGCCCTTCTGGTTAATCACAGATTCGCCTATTAGGTCCACTACCGACGGCATAGTTTTGTTTCAAAAGAATCGGTTCGATTTTGACCAGATTTTCGTTTAATTTGAGTAAATTATCGGCAAAACAAAAGCGATCGACGTCGGTAACCTTGACATTGCACTCGTATCCAATTCCACTATTCACCGTACCGCAAGAAATGGAAAAGACCAAAATTGGACATTTTCAGAGGGCTCGATGTTTTTCGCAAATACACAAAATTTTATGCATTCCCCGTTTGTAGAAAATTAAAAATGGTGTTCTTAGCATAAAAATTGAACTTCTTGCGGAGTTTCAAAGCCCGCGTGCAATTTCATTTAAAGGTAAACTTAGGCCTTAAATGAAACGGAAATACATAGCTAGGGAGCCTACCTATCGACAGCTATGGTCATGGTATTTGCACTATTTAATAATTCTCTTAACAGTTACTAGGACAAAGGTTTGGAAGAAATGCACCAGTGATGGCGGTGACTGTATTGTATTTGTTATTTCCAGTCGAAGAATTCACATTATTCTTCCTCCTTCTCTTCCCTCTGTTATTAGTTTTTTTAATGTAGTAAAACCGTTGCTCCTGTAGGCCTGAGGCTGCCGCGTGTTGCAATTTGATCGCAGCTGAAAGTCATAAAAATTGAACCGATAACATCTGCTCAATTTTATAACTTTCAAATTTGTTGAAATATTGACATCTGAATCATGTTCAATCAATAAGTCGGTCGTTTATTTTATTGGGGACATCCAGGTAGGGTTCTGTAGGTAAACAGCTCATGTAAGTATACGAAGCATGATTACTTAGCAGAGGGCTTCAATCTTAACGAAAAACATCTAAAATTTGCATTCTGGGCCTTGGTTGCCATGCCGACAAGTCTTCCAAGTAATGGCACTGCATAAGTAGGCTTGTGAAAAATCTGCATTCGTCCGTTGGTCGATCCTTCGTTCTATGTGGGTCAATGACAACGAGTTGCTGGTCGCTAGACCAAAGACGGTAGACGTACATCTACCCGGCTAGGAGACGATCGCACCTGGTGAGGTAACAAATAGACAATAGGCAGATTTTAATTACGTGAATGACAGTAAAACAACAGTGTTGACTAGAGACAAAAGCTGTCACCCCAAAACGCAACCCGCACACCTGATGCTGTTTACATGCCTCGTCTAGACAACGTCCAGACAGAGAGGGATGTTGAAGAGATCTGTCTTGACAGATGACGTAATTCTGTATATCGCCACCTAGCGGGTAGTTTGAAAGATCTGCATATCAAAGAATCAGTTCTATCAACACACGCATTCTAAAAACATCGATGCACGATTCTAAATTACCCGAATAAATTGACAAAAAATAGAATCAATTTCAGTCTTACAAAGTTTAAAAACGACGGTATTTTAGAGTGGTTGGGCAACAGAGTTTTTTAAAGTACGTCATCAAGTGTTGCATCTCCATGTGTGCATATCTAATCCGTGGGCTAGATAACAACATGACGACCGTCTTGTAAGTCTAGCCTCCTCAATGACTGGCGACTGCAAAACTCAATAAGAAGCAGTTTGCCGACAATTTTGGACTCGGTTTACTCATTCCTGAATCCAGATTTCCAGGATTGGGTGAAGACTTATCGGCAAAGTCGTACGAAGACCGAAAACACGGAAAAGGTTACCCGGTGAGTGACTTGTTACCATGAAACATAATCGCCAGGAACTTTTGTAGCGCCGGTCTTTAAAATAATGGGAAACATCTGTTATTGGGCGATTACAGTAATTATATTGCTCTTTTATGTAACGATTATCGGCTGAAATCTATTCTCGTAAGAAAGTTTGTCGAGAAACTGACCCCAATGTGGTTTTTATTCTGATGGGTGTGGTGGGGCGAGGGAGGCTATGCAGTTGAAACCACGTGAGAGTAATGGAAGATGCTGAAAACCTCCATTTTGATCGAGGGGCTTGGGGAATGGTTTACAAATCGCACGACATTTTTTTATATTAAGCGCTAGAGTGAATGAGTATTCTTTTAATTCAAATATATCTTAGACGAGAGAGCTAACGCTATTTGAATACCACTGATTTTCAATGGGAGGGAAATAATTTACCTGAAAGTAATATCCCGCATCATCCAGGAATATCTCAAGGTCATTGGTTACATTTTTACGAATTATATAACGCCTGGAGTCCATTATGCAGACATTTTTTTATCGTGATGATTTAAGATTCTTTAATTAAGAAGGGTTGCAAGGTACATGCAGTATATACGATCCCAAAGGAAAAAGAAAGTTATTGCAGTTCACATTGAAGTGATTTCTCAACAAATAGAGGATAGCAGCGATTGTCTGGCGTTGCCTTGTTGGTATAGCGCTCCATCCTATTTAAGTGGTCTCTGTTACCTGGTTTCCGACGTAACCTAGGACCCTCCGTTTCTCGGGTAGGAGGAAACTATTAGTACCGAGAGCTCGATCGTCGATCAAACATCACCGATCCTTCTCGGTTGTGGAATGGTCTCCATTTGGAATGGGCTCTCGCTTGCGCTGTGCATACCCCTAGGAACAACCTCCTGCATGCCTTCTACCTTGCCTTCTACCGTGCCTTCTACCGTATCCTCAAGTCATTTTTGTGTGGCCTCAGCCTGGCTGAGAGTGCCTCTAAAGGGCGCCTTATCAATTTAATGAATGAAGTTATTATTAATATAATTTTTAAGCGACATATCAATTAAATAACACTGCCTTGTGAAGTTTGGTTTTAGGAGAAGGGGTTATTGTGTTGGTGGTGGTAGTTGCAATTTAACGACACTATGTGATAATGAAGATCATTAGCATTTTCCTCCTCCTTTTTGCAGGCTTTAGACTGGCACTGTCAGAGTGCAAACAGTGGAAGAGTTAGGGTTATTGTAAACATGGTTGAAATTATTTACAACAGTCTTGACAGGTTCTACAAAAGCTTTCTAAGTGAACGTTTGGATAATTGGCAATTAAGAAACAGATTGTCTATTGAGTTGTTAATGTAATTAACTAATTGGCGGTTTAAAAAAATGTGCTTTATGAAAGTCCAGATATAGACAAGTCAGAGTGGTGTAAAACACTAATAGCTTCTCTTTTTATTGACACTCGCTTCTTCTAGGTAGTCTTTTTTGCTGTGCACTGGTTACAAAAGAAGGAGGAAAAGCCAGAGACGAGATCCCAGGTTTGTTGCTGCATTGGAGACGCTAGATTTTAGAAAAGGAAGGAGTAGAAGAAACTTCAACCAACCTCGAAATGCTCATATTAACCCAGCAATTGCCAACCTGTGGCCCACCGCTCCTCAAATAGTGACTCTCGACTTTTCAATCATATAATAAAAAATATGTGCAAAAGATGAATATTTGACGGAATAATTTTTTCTATTATAAATTATTGTATTTTGTTGATAATATTCTTTGTCTGTGTTTCTGTCTGTCTCTCTGTCTGTCTCTGTCTGTCTCTGTCTGTCTGTCTCTGTCTGTCTCTGTGTCTGTCTCTGTCTGTCTGTCTCTGTCTGTCTGTCTGTCTCTCTGTCTGTCTGTCTGTGTCTGTCTGTGTCTGTCTGTCTCTGTCTGTCTGTCTCTGTCTGTCTGTCTCTGTCTGTCTCTGTCTGTCTCTGTCTGTCTGTGTCTGTCTGTCTCTGTCTGTCTGTCTGTCTCTGTCTGTCTGTCTCTGTCTGTCTGTCTCTGTCTGTCTGTCTCTGTGTGTCTGTCTCTGTCTGTCTGTGTGTCTTTCTGCATGCCTCTGCCTGTCTCTCCCTCTGCCACTATATGTCTGTCTCTGTCTGTCTCTGTCTGTCTCTGTCTGTCTCTGTCTGTCTCTGTCTGTCTGTCTCTGTCTGTCTCTGTCTGTCTGTCTCTGTCTGTCTCTGTCTGTCTGTCTCTGTCTGTCTCTGTGTGTCTGTCTCTGTCTGTCTGTGTGTCTTTCTGCATGCCTCTGCCTCTCTCTCCCTCTGCCACTATATGTCTGTCTCTGTCTGTCTCTGTCTGTCTCTGTCTGTCTGTCTCTGTCTGTCTGTCTCTGTCTGTCTGTCTCTGTCTGTCTCTGTCTGTCTGTCTCTGTCTGTCTGTCTCTGTCTGTCTCTGTCTGTCTCTGTCTGTCTCTGTCTGTCTGTCTCTGTCTGTCTCTGTCTGTCTGTCTCTGTCTGTCTCTGTCTGTCTGTCTCTGTCTGTCTGTCTCTGTCTGTCTGTCTCTGTCTGTCTGTCTCTGTGTGTCTGTCTCTGTGTGTCTGTCTCTGTGTGTCTGTCTCTGTGTGTCTGTCTCTGTCTGTCTGTGTGTCTTTCTGCATGCCTCTGCCTGTCTCTCCCTCTGCCACTATATGTCTGTCTCTGTCTGTCTCTGTCTATCTCTGTCTGTCTCTGTCTGTCTGTCTCTGTCTGTCTGTCTCTGTCTGTCTGTCTCTGTCTGTCTCTGTCTGTCTGTCTCTGTCTGTCTGTCTCTGTGTGTCTGTCTCTGTCTGTCTGTGTGTCTTTCTGCATGCCTCTGCCTGTTTCTCCCTCTGCCACTATATGTCTGTCTCTGTCTCTTATTCGGGTCAGCAACTTGACGCCTAATGAATGTATCAACTCGGGCGCCATGTAAATTGAAGTTGGACACAATGTTGAGTCAGTCTTTGATGGTGTGAGTTTCATAAATCGAAAACAAGGGCAACAACCGCGTCGTTTATAATTGGAACGGTCGTTAGCCCCATCCACCTCCCTCTCCCCTCCTTTTCCTCCCGTCTGTCTGTCTGTCTGTCTACGTGCGTCTGCCTGTCTGTCTTCCTCCATCTCGCCCCCTCTCCCTATTTCTACCTGTTTACTAATCCTGTTTTTGCTCCATTTCTTCCGCCTCAGTTTCATTTTCTTCGTTCGCCTTCTCTTGTTTTTCTTCTTCCTCCTCCTCCTCATCTTACGTCTCCTGCACCTCTTTTTATCTTCCTCCTCCTCTTTCTCCTTCTCCTATTTTCCTTCATTCTGAGCAATTATATAGCACCCCTTTAGGAAACCTACTCAGGAGCACTCCAAGCCGAGCCTTTACTAAAGAAAAAAGACTTGAGCGACTTGTAAAAACTTGACGGTTGGGCCACATGCAATGTGGAGTATACGAGGAGTACATATACCTCTCCTTGTACTTGTTTGCTTCCTCCTTCCTTTCCTCCTACATCTTCCTCGTATGTTATTCCTCTACTTCCTCTTAACATACTCCTCTTCCTCCGCTTCGTTTTCCTCACTATTCCGTTCCTCTCTTCCACTCATATTTATCCCATTCATCCTCCTCCTGCTTCTCATTTTCATCCAACTCCTCTTCCTCATCGTCCTTGACCTTCTCCGTCCAATCTTTGTTCCCCAGCGGGTCACGGGTGATATTTGGAGAGCCGTGGGGCGCTGGACCTGTCAATCTTTATTAGAGATGTTTTGACTGTCTATCGCTACCAATGGATAGGACTTACATCATCCGTCTCCTCCTCCTATTCCTTTTCCTCCTCCTATTCCTCCTACTTGTTTCTCTTTCTAATCCTCTCCTCTTCCCCACCTACTCATTTGCATCAAATGCTACTCTTCCTCCCGCTTCTTCTTCTCTTCCTCCTTCTCCTCTTCCTTCTCCTCCTCTTCGTCTTCTTCCTCTTCTCCCGTAGTCCGGGTGTGACTCATACAGCTAAATGCTGCTTTTGAGGCGGAGGAGAAATAAGAGGAGGAGGAGGAGGCTATTAGTTTTTTGTTCCGGGTTTTGTTGAAATCATCGAGTCTAGCCGTCATATGCCGATTTGACAGACAACAAACATCAGTCAGACAGACAGACAGATTGATAGACAGACAGACGGATTGATTAATAGATCGATGGATAGACAGACACTTAGACAGGCTACATAGAAAGACGGATAGATGGAAAGGCACATTGACAGACTTTAGAGTCTAGACAGATAGAGTGATAGACATAGAAAGAGGCATATAAAAGGACACACAGACCGACGGACAGATGGTGCTGAATTGCATAGACTTACCTACGCAATAACAACCATTGTCACAATCCACTATAATCTACCTAGTCTAACCTTGTATACAATCTAACCCTGCCCTACCTTATTATCTAACGTAACCTGATCCAACTCTAGGCTTACCCCGCCCTCGTACCTCGCCTCCCATACCCAATGTTTACCCAGCGCATGTATTACTATCTGCAACCCTCGTCATGTGCCGTCATATGTCGTGACGACGGGCAATGACCGACTGCAGCGGATATGTATACACACACACACACACACACACACACACACACACACACACACACACACACACACACACACACACGAACGAGTATATATATATATATACATATATATATATACATATATATATATACATATATATATATGTATATATATACATATATATATATGTATATGAATAACGGGGTAATCGTCGTCGATGTCTAGCTTTAAAAAAATCCGTCGAAGTTCACCTGGCCACACACGATGCCCGGTCATACGCACGCATACAGGCAGACGGATTGAGGCGTACAGGTTAACGCACGTTTACATTGTCACCTTCGCACGCGTTTTCACGCAGAATTATTGTTATGACGAGTTAACGATATGTGAATTTTTACACAAACTTATATATATATATATATATATATAATTATATACGTATGGCTTATGTATTTATGTGATGTTACCTTTCCCTATCTTCCTGTGCTCGCTTTATTATCGATTGACCTCCTCACCTTATTGGTAAGAATGCGGGCTTCGGGAGGACAGCGACCCGTGGGCGTAGCTTATCGGCCCTTGATTGACATATGGACATATTTCAGACCAGACTAACCTAGATCGATGACGTAATGATATGACTTGTATTATACAAGGTCTTAACACTGATGCGTGCGCAGATGCACGTGCGCATAGAGCCACACAGACAGACAGAGACACAGACAGACAGAGACACAGACAGACATACACTTGTGTGTGATTGTGTGGTTTAGAAGCTCACTCAGCCCTGGATGGAGAACATAAAGCAGTCTATATGCCTGGGTATATCAAGTTATCATCAACACCTACGCACGCGCACGCACACACACACACACACACACACACACACACACACACACACATATATAATATATATATATATGCACGCGTCGTGTAATGGATAAGCCGAGTTCGTTTCCCGTATCTCCCCGTAAGCTTGACTATTCGTTATTTCGCTAGGCGACGGCGTTGGTTAAATAAGTTGTATAACGTAACGGGTGCCACCTTCCTTATTTTATTTCCATTATGCTATTTTATGATCACACTGCTGTTGGTCAGTTTGACACTGAAAGAAAATTACGATTATTACTATCTATTAATTTCTTCAATCTCTTTCTGGCCTTATTTCCAATTCAGCTCATCTAGTCTTCCATGGCCAAGCGGTCGTCTTCGACACCTTTAAAAGACCTCCAACAGTTATTATATAGGCCAAGTGACAGGGTAGATGGGCGAATAAAGATGGTACAACGGTTATGTTATAATTTGCAAAGCAAATTTCTCTCGACTGCAACGACCCTTGTTGTCAAAAGCGGTCGTTAAACTGTGGATTCACATACAATACAATACAATACAACTCGTCGTTTATACTGCGCTTTGACAAGACAAGTCTATAGGCGATGTGTATAGTTATTGTTGGTCATTTAAAAATTGTGTGGGAATAAGTGGACATGCCTAACATGAATTTTATTTGCTTACTAATTTGCCGTATGTCGCAGAATATATTATTCTCTAATTTAACCAATACTGAATTGGACTTGAAGCAGAGTATGAATAAATATGTTTTCAGCTATTTCTTGTCGTTATTTTGTAGCTCTACGTCTATTTTCCAGCTCTCCGATGCTTTTCCTTGCACACCCGAGTCTGGAAATAAACCGTTTTGATATAAGTATGGCGCGTGCAAACGTAAGGTTTCCGTTATGTGACATATGACGCATCGTCGGCCACTAGATGGCCGAGCGTCGAGTAGGCTTAAAAATAGACAGACGTAATGGGTTGTCTAGACATTACATCATTGGACGTTGGTCGCCTATAATATACGACTCAGACAGACAGACAGACGGACGGACAGACGGACGGACAGACAGACACGCACGGAGACTGGAACGATCATAAGGGGTAATTGACCGATAGCCTTTGACGAAAAAGTTTAGATCTGTCTGTCTGTCTGTCTGGCAGTCTGAAAGAAGGACATGCAGGCATACAAACACAGTGATAGAGAGAGACAGAGACCCTTGTTACGATCTCGTGGGGGTAATTAATAGATAGCCTGTAAAAAATATCAGACAAGCAGCTTTACGAATCCTGGTTGCATATAGGGGCACCTGCTCTCCGTCTGTCTGTCTGTCTGTATGTCTCTCGCTGCGTCTCTCTCTCTCTCTCTGTCTGTCTTTGTCTATCTCTGTTCCTGTCTCTGTGTGCCTGTCTGTCTGTCTCTTCGGCGTCATATAGACGGGCGACGTGACGCGTGTCACGCGTCAACGTCTAGTCCGTCAGCAAAACGCCTTTTTGTCTCTAATGACATCGACCTCAGAGATAAGACGAGATGTCGAAGTCTCGTCTCCTCCTCTCATTAAATCTCTTTTTCTATGTGGTTAGGTCTGTCTGTCTGTCTGTCTATTTCTGTCTGTCTCTCTCTCTCTGTCTGCCTGTCTGCGTCTGTCTGTCTGTCTGAGTTTCCGTGCCAGTCACCGTGTTGCAGAATGCCAGTCCCAAGCGTGGATAAAGGAGGAGGGCGACGCTAATGATCTTTGTTATCAGACAGCATCGTCAGACAGAAGGCGAGAACCTACTGTCTGTTTTTATCGAAACTGTGACGTCTGTTCTTTAAATAGGAAAACGTGGCGTTGACAAAGTATATGTTGGTTGGTTTCAATTTCTATAAGACGAGTCGACTACTTGTAAGTCTGAGTCTGAATCAGTTGGTAGTTCCGTATATATCGACGGATTCTAGTCATAACGGTTCCTTGCAGTGCAAAAATTGAAGTAAGGAAATTTTGGCAGATGTTGTCTGCCTGTCTGTCTGTCTGTCTGTCTGTCTCTGTGTCTGTCTTTGTGTCTGTAACTGTCTGCCTGTCTGATTTGGGTGCGCCATCGGTCCATTCCTATGGCGTAATATAGATGGAGAGAGATGCATATAGACAGTCAGCCACAGGGAGGCAGAGACACAGAGAGAGGGACATTGAGAACGTTATCAGAGACAGAAAGAGAAAGAGTAGATCATTGTGTGAGTGTTACTGTGTGTAGATGTGGGTGTGTGTATGTGTGTATATGGGATGTATATATGTATGTGTGTGAATGTGCATTGTATGTGTGTATATATGTGTGTATTTGTGTGTGGGTGATTCTGAGTGTCATTGTGAGGTCGTTTACTTAGGCGTGGCTGTCTGCCTTCGATTTTCCTTCAGTCCATAGTTGTCGATCGTGACAGTTTCGAGTGTATATAGAACGACCGAACGAACGAATGAAGATATTTTTATATAGCGCATGTCTGTCCTGTATTAAGATCGGAATCCGGTTCGAGACTATTTAGTCTCGTGCATTTTGCGAGTGAACTGCGTCTCGCATTTGGTCGATTGTTGAGATTTGAGTTTCATTTGGATGATGTAGATTAAGACGGTAGCTGGGTTAATTGGGGCTGATTTGGTTTGTTACTTTACCTTGTCTTAGTGTTTTGTATTACCTTTGTTACCTTATCTTGTCTTATTTTCCCCTTGTTATATTACCTTGTTCATTTTGTCCAATTGTAACTTCATTTTTGCCTTGTCTTACTTAAGCCTTTGTTACTTTAACTTGTCTTACTTTACTTTTATTACATTAGAGTGTCTTACTTAATTACATTGTATTACTTTACCTTGTCATATACATTATTTTTTTTACTTTAACTGGTTTTACATTACCATCTCTTAATTTATCTTTATTACTTTACTTTTATTGCTTTACTTTTTTGTCTTACTTTACCTTTGTTACTTTACCTTTATTACACTACTTTTATTACTTTACTTTTAATGCCTTTACTTTTATTACCTTTACCTTTATTGCCGTTACCTTGTTTTATTTACATTTGTTACGAGATACTCACTATGTTCTTAGCGTATACCTTTCGCCATGTTCTTTTTCGTTCTAATTATCAATAATAATCACTCTAACTGTTTCTGCTTTTCCAGCTCGTCGATCTTGTCATGAGTCCATCGATACCCTCCATCGTCCATCCTCATCCACTCTCTCCTCCTCTGATCAACAACCGCAGCATCGCTCCAGCGAACCCCTTCCGCTAGACCTCCCTTCTCCTCCACCCTCCATGCACGTCGCCACCCTGCCCTACTCTCCACGCATCGCCACTAGACGCCCCCTCTCCATGCCGGTTCACCCGGGTCCCTTCCATCCCTCGACGGTCCTCCTCGTCGACCGCCTCCTCGATGCCAAGGGCTCCTACCGTCGCCACCTTGAGCCCGTCTTTCGCCACCTGGAGCCGGTCTGCTGCTGCGAGCGTTGCTACGCCTTCCTCGCTAACCCCATCGTCGCGAGGCTCGAAGAGGGACCGTGGGACGAGGCTTCAGTGGCGTTGGTTGCCTCCCAGGAAGGAAGGGAAGGAAGCGAGGGACTCCTCCTGAAGGGGGATTGGTTTACGCTGTGTCCATGGGCGGCTGCCGACTGCGAGAGGGACTATCATCGGGTGGTATACAGTGATGAGACGAAGGAGAGGTGCCACGATGAGGGGACGTCGTTGGGCCTGCCTGATGACTCCCCGCCTCTGATGAAGAAGAGAATGACCGACGATAAGACGACGACAACGGTGAGTTTATGGAGGGCTTGCACTGTTGGCTGTGAGTTGTAATGTATCGTATCTATGGATTTTTAAAATGTAATGTAATCAAACATTATATAGCGCCCCTTCAAAATATCTTCTCAATGGCGCTCTCTGTGCTGGCCTAGATGATGTTAAATGTTATTGTGAACCAGTTAAATACGTCTGTTAGCAAAGCTACATTCTGTAAGCTGAAAGAAGTCATCAGTGGTGGGCCCACGCACAAGTGTGGAACCGACCAACGGATTCCCGTCGACAGCTGACAGATGGCCTGTCGCAAGCGCCTTACGACTTTTCTATTCTCTGTGTAGATTGGTGTTGAGTCGTGAGCGCCTGTGATTACGAGTGGCGCTATATAAGTTTTCAGTTACAATTATAATGGTAGCTGACATATGGCATCGAAGTTGTGTCGATGGGTGATAATGACACTGTATGATAACAAAGACTGTTAGCGTCGCCCTCCTCCTTTATCCAAGCTTGGGACTGGTACTGCCAGAGTGATAGAAGTGGCAGAGTTTAAGAAAAGAGATTTGCTACAGACATTATTATCCGCCAACACCATCCCCAGATGGGTTGACGGCGACACCATTGGATGCCTCAGTACCGGGCTGCGTCTTTACGATTCCCACTCTTGTTCAAGTATATCATCAATATTCATGAACCGCAGAGGTAACAAATTTTGTTAATGTTGACCGAAATACATGAAGATTAATGATATCCCTGAACAAGAGTGGGAATCGTAAAGACGCCACCGGTTTTGTATAGCTGCGTTCCAGCGACACCTAGGGCTAGTTTTCTCCTAGCGGGAAAAAACTGCGCGATAAGTCCGAACAGGTGTTGTTTATAGCGATGGATGTAGACGACTGATTACGTCACTCGACTTACGGAGCAGTGAACTACAGCGCAAGGTCATTGGGGATAGAGGAACGATGTCGCCATATAGTTTTTGGGGTCACGACTGAGGGTGCCTTTCGGGGTATCGAGGAATGAGTGAATGGGGCGTTCTGGGTGTCATGGAATGAGTGAATGGGGTGTTTTGGGTTTCACGGAACGAGTGAATGGGGCGTTTTGGGTATACAGGAATGAGTGAATGGGGTGTTTTGGGTATCTAGGAATGAGTGAATGGGGTGTTTTGGGTATCTAGGAATGAGTGAATGGGGTGTTTTGGGTATCTAGGAATGAGTGAATGGGGTGTTTTGGGTATCTAGGAATGAGTGAATTGGGTGTTTTGGGTATCTAGGAATGAGTGAATGGGGTGTTTTGGGTATCTAGGAATGAGTGAATGGGGTGTTTTGGGTATCTAGAAATGAGTGAATGGGGTGTTTTGGGTATATAGGAATGAGTGAATGGGGTGTTTTCGGTTTTGCGGAACGAGTGAATGGGGCGTTTTGGGGTGTCGTTGAACATGTGAATGGGGCGTTTTCTATATCACGGAACGAGTGAATGGGGGTTTCACAAAACAAGTGAATGGAGTACTTTGGGCATCACGGAATGATCTTAAGGGGCTTTGGAGTAGCTGCTGAACCCGCCCCAGCCGACTCAGCTATTGTGAGTACACCGACCGTACACTGTCGGTTGAATGGCTAGGACTGACTGACACTGACGGCGAGGGATATTACTCGCCAACCTCTTCATAAGCCGAGGCCGAGTAGATGAGGTCGCCAGCCCTTCGTGGTGGCGGACGGGGCCTTGGAATCGCTTCGGGGTGTTCAAATGAGGGGTACGGGTATTCTAGAAGCGAGGTTGAAGGGCACGAAAGGTTACGAAGTCAGAGAAAAGACGGTGGTGGTAGTAATACGCCTAGTGGTTGGAGTTTAACGACACTGTGATGACACAGATCATTAGCGTCGCCATCCTTCTTTACCCAAACTTGGGACTGGCACTGTCCGGGCGCAAACAGTGGAGGGAGAAGTTTAGACGGTGGAATTTCATTGGTGGCCATATACAGAACAAGGTCTGAGCGGGCTGACGACGTATTTGGGCCACGGAACACACTTCTATGGGGAGTATGTCGAGCGGGGGACGCGTTGTTTACCCTTGCGGCCACCCACGATCCCCAAAACCCCATTGCAAGGGAAGACTGGGTACATAGAAGTAGACCTCTTGCGCAGGCGCACGAGAGCTTCTTTGTTCCAACGGCAAACATTGTCTAGACGGACGAATGAGTAAACAGCCGGTGGGCGGGGCTTAGCGGTGGGCGGGGACAGGGCGAGCGATGCCATTGGACAACGCTCGTAGACGCCATGAATATTCGTGCAGTCTGTGACGCCGATGATGCATGCAGCGACGAGTGCGTGCTTACGTAAATTCTGAACCTCGTGCACTTGTATCGTGGCTGACCGCACCGACCGTGCGTCGTTACCTAACGGGGTAAACCGCACCGGGTGACGTACGTTTTGGGAGATATATGAACACCCGCAAGGAGATGGAAACTCCGCCACTTAGTGCACTTAGAAGTGCTAGTCCCAAGCGTGGATGAAGAAGGAGGATGACGCTAATGATCTTTGTTATCGCGCAGGGTCGTTAAACTGAAACTGCTACTGGACAGGGTGCATTTGTCTGAGCCGGGCTGCTTTGGTAATGCGAAAACAACCCCAGGTAGGGTTGCATGGATGCAAAGGTGATTCTGACCCCCGAAAGACCAGACCCCGTGCGAACTGTGGCGCAGGTTTGGAAATCGATCCGGCCTTGACATTGACCTAGTTTATATCGATTTTAGTTGAAATCCTGAAATTGTAAGAACAGTTCAAGAAGATATTTTGGGTGAGAAGTCCATGAACAGGGTCAGAAGATGATGAGGAGTTGGAGCATGTATAGGAGCAGATTGAGCAGCATTTAGAGGAGCAGGAGCAGATAGAGGAGCAGGAGGAGGATTAGGAAACGTACTCTTGGAATTTTTCGTCTTGCATTAATGGAGCGCAACTTACTCACTCACTCGCCTAAATCTATCTCCGTTTATGGGGATATCCCAGCATCACTACCGTATTTTCCAAGCATCCATCAGACCCATTTGCTCATGCGCTTTGTACGGAAGCCTGATTTGTGGTTCCTAGTGTACTTTGGTATTCGTTGCGTCACACAACGCTCTTTGTCACGCTCTGAGTATGTATGCCTCCGTCTGTCTGTCTGTATGTGTCTGTCTTTGTCTGTGTCTGTCCGTGTTTGCGTGCGTTGGTCTGCATGTCAGTGTGCGTATTTCTGTCTGTTGTACTTTGGCTTCCTGTTTGTTAGGTCTTCAATCTTTCCCGTCGTGTCTGGGTGTTAGTCGTCATGATTTTATACAACCTCTGTAAATAGAATAGAACAGATTAGAATGGAATAGAATAGAATATAATGTACTAGGTTAGAATTGATTGGATTCGTTGCGAATCACAGTTCCACTGAATTTAGAACTTTTTACTTTAAGCAAGTGGTGGCCGATCGGTTAGAGCGGTCGGCCCGTAACACTCAGTGTGCGCTGAGTGAGCGACTTCGACCCTCGTTCGGGGTCCTTGGGCTCGTTCGGGGTCCTTGGGGCACAGTAGTTGCTCTGCAGTACAACTGCAATTGCGCCGTCGAGGCCTGTGCACTTCTGAGCAAAAGATGTTGGAAGAAGGGCTATATGAAATATCTGATCAAAATTAATAAGTAAAATACCTAAAATTTTGACTTTAATGAGTTTTATTTCATAAAAACCTAGTTTTTAAAATCAATTTGTAAGTTCCTGTTACGGATATGGAGACATTCCTCGACCAGACTCCCAGGTTTTCGAGGATTTACATTACATTACATTCATCTAACCCACCTACTGTATATTTTTCCTTTCAGTCGTCAACCGACGTCGACTCATCCAACTCCTCCTTCATCACCGGGACGCGTCGTCCTCTCGTCGACCTCCAGCGAGGCGTCGTCGTCGCCCCTCGCCCGCTTCCTGCTCCTTCTTCTCCGTCTCCCCTCAAGCGACCGGACGCCTTCCCCCGAGGAGGAGGAGGAGGAGCCTGGACCGGCGGGGGCTGGGCCCGCGACGAGGCCCGCTCCTGGGTCCAGCCACCCCCCAATCGCACCATCTGCCACATCGTCGATCTGACGCTTGAACGTTTGACGGCAGCGTCGAGTCCTGTGTTGACGCGTTGCTGCGTCACGTCGTCCGGGTCGGCCGGACGAAAGCAGTTAAGCGGGAGGAACGCTGCGACTGTTGGAGGAGGTGGAGGGGGAAAGGCGAAGGCGAAGAGCCAGTGCGTGTCGAGGTAGCGACGGCGTCTGCTGGTCACGTGATGATAATGATGAGGACGATGACGTCGGACGCGTTGTTCACGTGATGATTGCGATGTCGTCACACACGTTGATCACGTGATGATGATGGTGATGACGTCGAGCTTCCCGTTTTTCTCTAGGCATTTCCGGTTGGGAGGTTTCTGCCTCCTCCTCCTCCTCCTCCTTCTCTCTGATTAGGAATAATTTTCTTCCGATTAATCGGTTGTTTGAGAAGGTGGATCAGAAGCTCATGTCGTCGAAATGTTGGATTTGGGGGTTGAGCGGAAGAGCTAGGGTTTGAACCACTCTGTCTACCTCTTCACCCCTCCCTCCTTAGCCAATGCCTGACACAGTCTGCTGATCATTCTCTCGGATGATTCTGTGATTAATAATCATCTTAATATGAATATAGTTCTAAAGCTTCAAAGAACAATTGCTCTCCAAAGAAAGCATGATTCATTTCTAGTAAATCCTCACTCTCTGATTGGATTAATCCACAATTAAATCCTCTATTAAATAATATATTGAGTCCTCAGTTAAATAATCTATTGCATCCTCATTTGAACAATATATTGAATCCTCAATTAAATAACATATTGAATCCTCAATTAAATAACATATTGAATCCTCAATTAAATAACATATTGAATCCTCAATTAAATAACATATTGAATCCTCAATTGAATCCTCTTTCTTATCCTCATATGAATCGTCCACTAAATCCTTGAATAAATCCTCCGTTGTTTAATCAATTACGCTGTTTGGCTGAGCCATGGAAGCTGTGATTTTGTCACTTTACCATGGCTCCCATTGTCATGGAATCTTCGTTTTAATGTGTTGCTATAGCTGCACTTGTGACGTAGATGCTGCCGCGTTGTCCGGGCTACAGTTGCCATAGCAACGGTTGTTGTTGTGGAAAGTAGTCTTTTAGTCAACGGGCGTCTAGAATCCAGATGATTTTTGTAAATATTGGAATGCGGCATCGTACGCGCGATGTCAGTTGGTAGAGTCGCCTTTTCTTAAACAGTGTATAATGCATTGAAACGTGCCGAACGTTTTCTGGAACGCTGTGTAATTAATGTACAAAGAATCGTCGTTTTTTGAACACCGTGTGTGATTGATTTTGCACATGGCAGGCAATATTTTTGGCCACTGCATGTTCATTCATTCCAAACTTTTATTATATAGCGCCCTTTCAAGGTAATTACGCAAAATCGCCCACGACTCCTGCCCGGATGAAAAGGTAAGAGTTATCAAATGGCCATAAAATGTACCACTACACGATTTATGGAACGGACATAACTCTAGACAAAGACCATTCGGAACTTAAGGCATACCACAGATGATGCCTGGTTCAGCTTTGCTGCCATCCCGGTAAATGAAACCACAAGAACCTCTCTCAGCAGAGCGAAGGGAGCGACTATACCGGGCCGTCAATACAAAGGTCTATCGGGTAGGCTGTGTTGAAACAGAGGTTGTCCAAATGGTATTATCCGTGGGAGGTCAGAGTGTTAAGTGCCTATTTGTAAAAATGTCTCAATATATACAGAAAATGCCGAAAACGAATGTTTCTAACACGCACAGATTTCCATGAAAACAACTGATTTTGCACCAAAAACACGGAATAGAAAACATCGATCTTAACGGAGAGCCGTAGGAGTGACATCCCTCGCTGGGGTATCAAGGTCAGGTGGCCATAACAATCGTCGAAACAAGATTACCAAACCAAAGGTGATGTGGAGTAGGCCATAATATCTTTGATTTAACACAGTAATTACAAAGCTGGTTTATAGGTGGTTCGAACTGGTTTACTAAGATATACGATTCTACCTATAAACTCTGACGACACTTGAATACAGGTCTGACATTAATATTGTCTATTGACCTCTCATTGAAATCAAATGAATCGATATTAGGAACTACAATGGCCCAGTACTGGGCTTCGCGTTTATAACGGGTGGTATTGGCTACAACAGACGAGGGCAAGATACAATGCAGCAGGCCTACAGCTTGCATTTATAACGCACCTCAATACCAAGGCCATAAACGTAATCGTAATCTCCAAACTTCTAAACCGCCATTGGAAGGCTAAGCACGGGGCACCAGCTTGTTCACGAGTGCTGAGACTCAAAAGACGCATTACAATTCAAGTCGCTTACTGGTAACAACTTAATTAATCCAACATGCTGATGAGTAAATGTTATGATAAACTGATAGTGCTTAGCGAAGAGATGAGTTTTAAGTTAATATTTAAGAATGTTTATCGATTAAGACCTTCGAACTGTTTCTGGTCAAAGAATTTTTCCATTAATCTGAAACGATAAAAGTATAGGCCTACGTCGAGGTGACTTTTGACAATTCGATACAGTGATCTGATATATTAATTACATTCACCAGGTGGCTGATTATATATTGTGTATCCATGCATTGAGCAATACAATTCAACTAGGCATTTTGACGCTGTTTTCTAAGACAACTCAAGTCTTGCACGAAAGCGCACACACGTCTCGGCCACGCAGCTGCAGTTGTAGGCCTACTGCAGAGCAATTGTCCGCGAAGGACTTGCTCAAGGTCCCTACACAGTGACTGACACCTCGGACGAGGGTCGAACCCGCTCACTCAGCACACGCTCTGCGTTACGGGCCGAGCGCTCTATCCATAGCATGTATTGTCTAGATATGCTAAAAACAGACCAGGGTTTAACTGTTATTTTTGAATGAAATCATAATTGACCCATCAAACTAAGGAAGCTTTGCGCATGGGGAAATTTTCAAAGCAAACGAGCTTTAAAATTGTTATGATCACGTGCACCAAGCGTCAAATAAAGCCGTCAATTTAGACACCTTTAATTGCAAGATAGACTTATTATTTCAGCAAAAACGCAGTTTTAATAACGTTTATCCTTGCTTTGCTTGTATACAATTCATAATTTGGAAAAGTTCTTCTAGTTTCCAACCAATGTAAGGCCTAAGTAATACGTACTATAAATTCGTTGAAGCAATCGTTTATGATTTAACCCTAGTCTCGCGTGAACTGTTTTGATAGTTTTTGGTCCAGTTAAGTGTTGTTGACTTTGGAAAGCGAATCATTCACTGAATCAACAACTGATTTGTTTGCATTATAAAACGCCCATTGATTTTATCTCAGCGGATGTGGTAATTTAAGGACATCGATTTAAATCTAGGCCGAATTTTGTTCAACGGATGTATGGGCTAGATTTTTGAATCCGGTTTTATCGCCCACGCGGTAGAAGAACACCTGTGATATATAAATTCATCTTAAATTATATGATGGGCTATGAGCCAGAACAAATACTAAAAGGTAGACCTTGGTAATAATAATGATAAATATACTCATGACTATGGTAATATCAGTGATAATATACTCATGACCATGGTAATAAAAATGGCAATAGTCTATACTCTTGACAATGGTACCGTAATGACAATGGCAGGCCTAAATATACTCATGATTAACTATGGTAATAACAATGGAAATATACTCATGACTATACAAGGATAAATATACTCTTGACCATAGTAATAACAATGGTAGACATTGGTAGTATAGTAGTAGGTGGAGCAGTGGTGGTAGTAGTAGGTGGTAGTAGTAGGTGGGGGTAGTAGGTGGTAGTAGTAGGTGGTAGAAGTTGGTGGTAGTAGTAGGTGGTAGAAGTAGGTGGTAGTAGTAGGTGGTAGTAGTAGGTGGTAGTAGTATGTAGTGGCGGCGTTGCTGGCGGAAGCGATAGCATTTTATACCAATAGCAGAAATTAATACTGATAATACAAATCGTATTTTACGGTTCAGAAAAGACCATAATTGTTACGGGAACTGCAAAATGTAAGCTCACGTTTCAAATGTGCAATTCTATGAAGATAAGCTGTAGAAAAGGTAACACATCCAAGGTAAAACAAGGTAAGGTAAAGATTAATAAAGGCAAGCCAGCGCAATGGCACTCAAAGCCAAGGCAAACATAGATAAAGGTAACCCAACTTACCCAGAGTGGAGGGGAAAGGAAGGAAGGGTGAAACAGATGCATTCCAAGGTAATGGCTCATTATAGGTCATGGAGCCATATAAATTGTGAATCTTATTAGCCTCGGCATATGATGGTGGATAACCAGTCCTCTCCCTCGATGTAAGATCTTCCCATCATAAGTGTCAGGTCGTTGTATTCATTAGAGCAGAATTATATATTGGTGAATGTTGAGCAGATTTGAACTCGCGACCTCTCTATTGTCAATTCAGCGCGTTTACTATCGCACCCTGCATACCCCGTGAGGGTCATTTGGTCAGCAAAATAATGGCTATGAATTGTTTGCAGACTATCCCTATATCTAACCACTGTATCTGTCTGTCTGTCTCTCTCTGTCTCCCACTTTTTGTCTCTCTCCCTCTGTATATATCTATATCTGTATACTCCCTCCCTCCCTCCCTCCCTCCCTCCCTCCCTCCCTCCCTCCCTCCCTCCCTCCCTCCCTCCCTCCCTCCCTCCCTCCCTCTGCTGAGGGAAGGGCGCCGTAGGAACAACAACAACAGTTATTCTCCGTTGTCCTCCATTCAAAGAATGGATAGACGAGGCAGACGTCGGATACAGAGGCAGACAAGGACGACGATGATGAGGCCGCATCAGCTGCTGCAACAGAAGCCCCAGCAGCAGCATCCCATCCGTTATTGTGTTGATAATGCGATGGCGAAAACCAATTCCCCGGTGAAAACAGTGGCCAAAACGAGTTACGGAAGGAGTCGATCGGTCGGTCGGATAGAGACAGACAGACAGACATACAGAGCGATATACAGACAGACAATGGTAGAAGAACAGTCGGTTAAACAGACAGACAGACGGACAGACAGACACAGACAGACAGAGTGATAGACGAACAGATAGTTAGGCCTATATACAGTCAGACTGCTAGACTGTGTGATGCACAGATAGATAGACTGACGTAGATGACCGCACATGCAAACACAGACAGACAGGTAGACTGACTAACAGACAGATAGTTAGACGGACTTACATTCACATACATGTTGGCCTCTATCTGATTTTTGCATCGGTCTAGGACCGTTTTTCTGTCTCTTTCACTCTGTCTGCTTGACTGTGTTTGTCTTTCTATATCTCTAGATCTCGCCCTCTGTCTGTGCATCTAACTATGTATCTACGCGTGTGAGTCCATCTCTATCTGTCTGTCTGTCACTGTATCTCTCTGCCTGCCTGCCTCTGCGCCCCTTTTTTCCACCCGTCTCTCTGCCCCTCTGTCTGTCTGTCTATATGTCTATCTATCTGTCTGTCTGTCTCTCTTACCCCTTCGCTGTGTCTTTCTCTGTCTGTCTCACTCGTCTCTCTGTGTCTCTGTCTCTCTGTCTCTCTCTGTCTCTCTGTCTCTCTGTGTCTCTATCTCTCTCTCTCTCTGTCTGTCTCTGTCTGTCTCTGTCTCTGTCTCTGTCTCTCTCTCTCTGTCTCTCTCTCTCTCTCTCTGTCTCTCTCTCCCTCTTCGCTCCCGGATGCTTAGGCCCGATCGACCGACAGTGTTGATAACAAGCCTTCATATTCGCTATACCCAGAATTGAAACAAGCCAGAACTTGCCAAGAGGCAAGGATCCTAAGCTCGTGATCGTAAATTGGTTGTTCTGAACACATGTTATCGTCAGAGTTACAGAGCTCGAGGCAAGTTCAAATGAGAAAAATGTTTTGGAATACACTAACACATCGCAGTCGAAACTGTTGCTGCAAAATTATCGTATTTAGACATTCGGAAAGGTCGTAACCTGTAAATATTGGTAAATCAGTTTAACAACGAGAGATTCGTGATCATATAATTGGAAATAAGTTGCTTCTGTGATCGAGAAAAGTGTTAAACAAACGTTCTGTAGACGCTAGAAGCATGTCGAAGCAAGAAGCGTTACGATATAACAAGCGATACATTGAGACGGGCAGTGGATTGAAAAAAACGCTGTAATTGAATTAGCGAGTATTGTATTGAGAGTGTTCGGAGGCTCATAATGAACGTATCAACATTCTTGACTGGATTATTATCGTTTTGAATTTATATATTATCTAATATGTCACAGGTAATGTGTTAAGTCAGGCATTTTTTAACATACCTGATTTTTAGGAAATTTGTAAAATCCCCTCTTTATGGTACGGGTTAGGAATTGGGTTAGAGTTGGAGTTAGAGTTTGGGTTAGGGTTATTTCTCATGGAGGGTTGGGGTTAGTGTAGGATTAGTGTAGGGTTAGGGCTTACAAATTGCTTAGACATTTTACAAAATCCATGGTTTCACACATTCCTGTAACATATAGACAGTTGCCGGTATGTTTTGACCAGCTAGGTCATTGTGTCGCTAACGGGAGAATTGCATTACATTGCATTACTAAGTGGCAGCGCTTATAAGTGAAGACGCGTTTCAATGACTGGAGGAGTCATTGTTGACTCTCCCTGCCAGAATGTGTATGCAATCTCGACCGACTTGCAGTGCTCTTGAGTGTCGGTCACATTTTCTCTGGGCGGCGGCATTCGAGTGTGGACACTTCACCGGGCAACCGAAGTTCAGGACGATTGCGTCGACTGTTGAATAACAACTTATGATTCGGTCGATTGTCTCTCTCTCTCTCTGTGTTTCGACCGGTTACATGTAGTCGCCGTTTGAACTTGAGATTTACTCGGTGGAAACTTTGGTTTAATACGGCAGCGTGATATGTAGCGCAGGCTGAATTTTTTCTGTCGTCCAAATTTACGAGTTGGTAGTAGCTGTGGTTGTTGTTTAACGACACTGTCTGATAGCGAACATCGTCATCGTCGCCCTCCTGTTTTATCAAGGCTTGGGACTGGCACTTTTAGAGTGCGAACAGTGGCGGAGTTTGAAAAGTGGAGGAGTCTGTAAGAGTTGCTTTCACAGAGTTTTGAGATTTTAATGCGTTAATTCGGAAATTTGCGATTGTTTCTAGTAAAGGTTAGACGAGTGTTCACATTTTTGCGCTGTCGAAAAATAAGGATTTAGTCGGTCTGCGGACGCTAGAGTTGTTTCGGCATTTGATTACAAATCTTGAAATACATGGGACGTTTATTGCCGGATTAACCGTTAAAGTAGCGCTACCAAGTTTGAAGTTACTGTATGATGACTGAGAAGGTGTTTTCGTTGTTGGGGACTGAGTTTGATTAGAGGTCGGGGTTTAGTTTTTCTAGTAGAGTTACGCGATTCCTGACAATTTCTTTATGTGTCATTAAGGCAATTTAAGTTGCACCAATATTTCTAGTCGGACCCATTGGAAAGCGAAATTGAACTCTCAATTCGATGTTTGGATGAGTAAAACTTTTCTCTCGACTTTCGTAATGGATGAAAATTTCTGCACAGTACTTTTATTCTTTCAGTTAGCGTCAAGGTCGTTTCTACGGATTCAACAATTTGTGCTTGTTTTGCGGTATTGATCATAATATCAGGTCAACGTTTATGGTGCTCTATGCACCAAGGTACAGACAGTCAGCCCATAAACTACGCATTGACTCGTGACGTAAACAGGATATATGATCCGATACTTCGATTAGCAGAAAACCTGCTGTGGAATTATTCGGTGCAAATGTTTCTGCGATAGGCCAATGGGTTGGTCAACCAGAAGTTACCAGATACCCATAGCGTCTAGCCAGATACCCATTACCCATAGCGTCTAAACATATATCCATAACGCTTAACAAGATATCCATTGCGTCGATTCATCTACAGCTGTGTTAGAGCAGTGCGAACCCAGTGCTCGCGAATAAGCTGGTACCCTGCAGAGCTTGGCCTTCGAGTGGCGCTTTAGAAGTTTGGAGATTACGATTACGAAACAATTTTACCGTCAAAGTCCCATTCCGTTCCCGCAAATAAGGACCGTACTACTCCTAGATATTCTGTTGGTGATTTCTGTCCCGTTAGTATACGGAACAGCTGGTGCCCTGCAGAGCTTGGCATTCAAGTGGCGCTTTAGAAGTCTGGGATATACACGACTACCATCACGAAACCAGATTCCACGTCTTTCCTGCTTTCCACGATCCTGCGTATAAGACTATAGCGCATTTCACACCGTGCTACCATACTCACATCTGGCTTTGGTGTATATCGTGGTTAGTCGCAGTTTAACGATACTGTGTGATAACATAGATCATTAGCGTCACCCTCCTACTTTATTCAATGTTGGGACTGGCTCTGCCTGACTGCAAGCAGTGCCGGTGTTTAGCACTGTGCGATATAATCGTTCGTCGCAGCTCTTATACGTTACATTACATTACGGATGCTATCTTACAGCGTTGAACCTTTCTAAAGATTTCCCCCAGCATGCCTGAATCTGGCGAAGCGTTCTCCGAAGCCGCTTCGACGGAGAAGCTTACAACGGCCGAACGATTGAGGTTGGCGAAGAAGAAGCGGGTACAACAGCTGAAGAAGTATGCCCAGTATGAGAAACTGCTTGAGAAGGAGTCTGTGAAACGGTCGAAGAGGAGTGCGAACGTCCCGAAGTCGACAGCAAGGGGAGCGGTGCGATTTGGCGAACACGTCGTGCTGCTCGAAGCTGCCTCGAGGAATGACCTCGATGAAGGTAGGACGTCTTCAATTAATTGAATTTAATGGAATAGATCGATATGAGCTTTGATTAATTTTGAACAATTATTTTCATTGATAACGAATTCATGTTTCATATTTAATTCAGTTTTAATTGGTTAATCTGTTTATTAATTCTTGATTTCCTTGGTGTTTTATATCCGATTTCAAAAAGGAATCCATAAGATTAGCAAGTATGCTATAGACACGAGGCATAATGAATGAATGAATGAATGAATGAATGAATGAATGAATGAATTCATTCATTCATTCATTCATTCATTCATTTATTCATTCATTCATTCATTGTTTCATTCATTCATTCATTCTTTATTTCATTAATTAATTCATTCAATCATTCATTCAATCATTCATTCAATCATTCATTCAATCATTCATTCATTCATTCATTTGTTAGTTCACTCACTCACCACGAAGGCTTATATAGCGCCCATTTATAGCTTACTACACAGCGGCATTCAGCCCCAGCGACGGCACAAAAACCCCGCTTACGATAAGAGAATGTGTAATAGAAAATAATGAACGTAGTTCGAACAATCAGCCGCCGCCTAATATTCTTCCATCCAATTCGAAGCTATAGGCAGCCGCGGTGGGCCAGAGGGTCGTTAATAGGAACAAGGAATAACAACGAATGAATTGGAATTCGCTTTCCATTCTTTTCCGGCTCCGGATTGCTAAGTCCGTCCGCTGTGTGTTAAGATATGGGCCCACGCTTAGCCTCAAGGGCGATGCGATGACTATCGGCAGCGTAGGGGAGAGAGCGATGGAAATGGCAACGATATATAGGAGCGTATTCTGGGAGTGAATTATCTGGTTCGTTGGTGTTGTGTCTGGAATGTAAATGAGGTTGGAGGGATGGATGGGTAAACGTAGGAGTGGAGAGAGAGAGACAGAGACAGAGACAGAGACAGAGACAGAGACAGACAGAGACAGACAGAGACAGACAGAGACAGACAGAGACAGACAGAGACAGACAGAGACAGACAGAGACAGACAGAGACAGACAGAGACAGACAGAGACAGACAGAGACAGACAGAGACAGACAGAGAGAGAGAGACAGAGAGAGAGAGAGAGAGAGAGAGAGAGAGAGAGAGAGAGAGAGAGAGAGAGAGAGAGAGAGAGAGAGAGAGGTCTGAAGGTATTAAAGGAGAGAAGACAGGGTGCAGACAGACAGACAGACAGACAGACAGACAGACAAATAGACAGACAGCGAGATGGTAGATCGGACGATGGATGAATAGAAAGTGAGATAAAGTGAGAGTGGAGGTGCTAAGAGTAGGAAGACATTAACGAAGAGGATTCTATAGCTTTGGTGAGAATGGATTCTCCGCAGTCGCAGTGGAGATCGACAATATTTAAAAACAATGAGCTTTGGTTTCGGAATTATCGGAATGGCAGCGAAAAAAATCTCCTCCTCTTCCTTCTCTTCCTTCTCTTCCTTCTCTTCCTCCTCTTCCTTCTCTTCCTCCTCTTCCTCCTCTTCCTTCTCTTCCTCCTCTTCCTCCTCTTCCTCCTCTTCCTCCTCTTCCTTCTCTTCCTCCTCTTCCTCCTCTTCCTTCTCTTCCTCCTCTTCCTCCTCTTCCTTCTCTTCCTCCTCTTCCTCCTCTTCCTTCTCTTCCTCCTCTTCCTCCTCTTCCTTCTCTTCCTCCTCTTCCTTCTCTTCCTTCTCTTCCTCCTCTTCCTCCTCTTCCTTCTCTTCCTCCTCTTCCTTCTCTTCCTTCTCTTCCTTCTCTTCCTCCTCTTCCTCCTCTTCCTTCTCTTCCTCCTCTTCCTCCTCTTCCTTCTCTTCCTCCTCTTCCTCCTCTTCCTTCTCTTCCTCCTCTTCCTCCTCTTCCTTCTCTTCCTCCTCTTCCTCCTCTTCCTTCTCTTCCTCCTCTTCCTTCTCTTCCTCCTCTTCCTCCTCTTCCTCCTCTTCCTTCTCTTCCTCCTCTTCCTCCTCTTCCTTCTCTTCCTCCTCTTCCTTCTCTTCCTTCTCTTCCTCCTCTTCCTCCTCTTCCTTCTCTTCCTCCTCTTCCTTCTCTTCCTTCTCTTCCTCCTCTTCCTCCTCTTCCTTCTCTTCCTCCTCTTCCTTCTCTTCCTTCTCTTCCTCCTCTTCCTCCTCTTTCTTCTCTTCCTCCTCTTCCTCCTCTTCCTTCTCTTCCTCCTCTTCCTTCTCTTCCTCCTCTTCCTCCTCTTCCTCCTCTTCCTCCTCTTCCTCCTCTTCCTTCTCTTCCTCCTCTTCCTCCTCTTCCTTCTCTTCCTCCTCTTCCTTCTCTTCCTCCTCTTCCTCCTCTTCCTTCTCTTCCTTCTCTTCCTCCTCTTCCTCCTCTTCCTTCTCTTCCTCCTCTTCCTCCTCTTCCTTCTCTTCCTCCTCTTCCTCCTCTTCCTTCTCTTCCTTCTCTTCCTCCTCTTCCTCCTCTTCCTCCTCTTCCTTCTCTTCCTTCTCTTCCTTCTCTTCCTTCTCTTCCTTCTCTTCCTTCTCTTCCTTCTCTTCCTTCTCTGCCTTCTCTTCCTTCTCTTCCTTCTCTTCCTTCTCTTCCTTCTCTTCCTCCTCTTCCTTCTCTTCCTCCTCTTCCTTCTCTTCCTCCTCTTTCTCCTCTTTCTCCTCTTCCTCCTCTTCCTCCTCTTCCTTCTCTTCCTTCTCTTCCTCCTCTTCCTTCTCTTCCTCCTCTTCCTCCTCTTCCTTCTCTTCCTTCTCTTCCTTCTCTTCCTTCTCTTCCTTCTCTTCGCCCTCCATCCCCTCTTCCTCCTCTGCCTTCCTCTTATTCCTTCTGTCCCTTCTGATCAACCGACCAGAAATCGCGTGGGAATTGGAAACTCCTGATATATGGAAGATGAGGTTGTGTGGAAGAGGATGCAAAACAGAACTACGAAAAGGGTGAGGAACGATAGAAGAATGGAGAAGATGGAGGAGGAGGAGGAAGACGAAGACAGCATAACAACAAGTTGAAGCGAGCGAGATGAAAGAGAAGCAAGTGAAAAAGAGTGAGACAGACAGACAGAGAGACAGACAACAGACAGGCAGGCAGGCAGACAGACAGGCAGGCAGGCAGACAGACAGGCAGGCAGACAGACAGGCAGGCAGGCAGGCAGGCAGACCGACTACAGAGACGGAGACGGAGACAAAGACAGAAAGTTGAAGATAGAGAGTAGCAAGAGGAGAGCTACAAAGGGAGTGGCAATAGACCTTTACGCTGCTGCCACGTGTGCCAGTGGTTATATTGAAAGCCGTAAACCGTGATCCGATGTCTCTGAAACTAACTCAACCGATGGCGACAGTCAATGTAGAAACGGACTCTTGAGGTCGTGAGTTCAATTCCTCGCCAGTGCACAAAGAGATTTAGTGATTATGTTTGTTCACTGGTAAACTGCGACATGACAGGGTTGAGTATAGGTCGGTGGTCTGTTGGCGGAGGGGGTCGGTTGTCATGGGAGACGGCTGGCGCAAGGGTCTAGATGCCGAAATCGAGAAAATGAAGTTGCTGACACTTTATATCGATGACTTGCCTATATGAAGGTTCTAGTTTTACTTGTTTTTGGGGCGCTTGACACTGCTTGTAGTCTGGCGGTGCCAGTCCCAAGCCTGGATAAAGGAAGAGGGCGACGCTAATGATCTCTGTTATCCCAAAGAGCCGACCATGAACACTTTTCGATCAATTTTTAATAGGCTTATATAAACTTAGATGTCGCAAAGATTAGGAATTTAGTGCTCCCTTAGACACCTCTGAAACGGTTTCTTTCAACGTTATATCTAAAAATACTGATTTCTCATATGCAATCAATTTCAACCTCACAGTAGCAAAGCCGCGCTAATGGTCCTTATTATCGCACTCTTTCGTAAACTGAAGTACTATAGAGGGACTCAGGTTCGTTAAACGCTTGGTCAATTAGGATGAATCAGTGCTAATTGCGCTATAGAATACTACACCGTGTGTTAACAAAGATCATTAACGTCGCCCTCCCCCTTTGTCCAACCTTATGACTGGCATTGCCGGAGTGCGAACGTGCATGGGGGAGTTTATCACTTGGGCGACGCAAACTTAAAATCTTCATCATCATCGTCATCGTCATCTTCATCGTCATCGTCACCATCATCGTGAACACAAATATCAATAATACCCAAACCATTCGGTTCGTTTAGCGTACTCAGTTGTTCCCTGCCAGTTATTTATGCCTTTGGACTGACGCATGTCAGGCGACTTAATATTCATCGATGCTTTATCCGAATACCGTGTATCTAGCCATGACCTCGTTCACCTCGAATCCATCTTCTCGCTACTTCTCAGTCGCTGAACCCGATAATAATCAATCTCCCTAAAGTCCGGTCTCCTACCAGAACACCCGCTGAAGACGGAAAATTTAAAAAAACCATGCCTGGGAACGGCAGAGCCCGCTGAGCGATGATGAACAGCACAATTAATGTGGCCGTCATCTCGACCATTTATGATGTTGACTGATGACGGTATGGTACGCGTGGCCAAATGTTCACATACAATTGTAACTGTTATTTTTTCGATTAACAACGAATCCTAATGTGGCCGATGTCTCTACTCTTGAGAGTTGTGTCTGGAGACCGCAGACAATACTGTTTTCGATTCACAGCCATTTACTGTCAGCCATTATTAATTATCAATTACCAAGTTTCGCTTTCTATCGACGAAGCATCGATCGATGACGCTCAGCAATTGTGGGTGAACGACTGAACTTAGACAGAAACCGTATGAGGAGGAAGAGGAGGACGACGAGGAGGATGATCGAGCCCATGCTTGCTGGATAAAATTTTATTCGATCGCTTAACGGGTTCCGGTCTTATATAACATTTGCTGACACTGTTTTAAAGGTGTTTAAGGTGAGCGCTCTAACCGCAGTACACAGGGTCCTACACACACATTACTTATATTTATTCTTTATATGCGCCATCGTTCATGCGTTTGCCTGTTCACGCCTAAATTACTGCAATTCACTTTTATAGGCCTCCGTAAACATCGTCATTCCCTATTCAATCGTTCTTCAATGCTTCAGCTAAGCTCATGGCCCTATTTTATTGCCTTGCGCATATCTCTACGTGAAGTCTTGCGCTGGTTTCCGGTCGCTGCACGAATCCACTACAAGATCTGTTTTCTAGTTTTCAAAGCCCAGTTAGGCTGTGCTCCAAGATATCTCTCTGTCTATTTCTGAAAGCAGTTATCTACAACTTCGTCTCGTTCCTTGCCCTCTGTTAATCGTATCAATGTATTTGTGCGTAGGACAAAGACTGCCTTGGCTTAACACTGGACGTTTGCAGTTGTGGGCCCATCTACCTGGAATGACCTTCTGTTATCATTAAGGACTAATTGTTATTCAACGAGAGGCGCTAATTGGACAGTGAGATCATTACTCACTTGTCGTATCGAGATCTTATATATTATTGATCTACATCATCCTAAAGGTGTCTAAGGTGAGCGCTATTACCATTCGCAGTGGTGGTGGTTTCAGTTTAAGGACACTGTGTGATAACAAGGATCATTAGCGTCACTCTCCTCCTCTATCCACGCTTGGGACTGGCACTGTCAGAGCGTAAACATTATCGGATTTTCGCATAATGTGTCTCACTACCTAAACATCTTCTTTAGTTTTCTGCCCTTTCTGCACGTTCGTGTGTCCAATGTCGCCATTTTTCTCTGTTCTGGGCCTTCCCCTTCACCCTCTTGTATCCGCCCCTTCCATCATCCAATCCAAAATCATTTTTCGGCCTTCTTTTGTTTTCTTCCCTATCACTTTTCCCTCTATGATAGGGAATAATCGTCTCCTTAGTATGCGTCCAATCCATCTCCCTTATCGTTCACCTATTGTCTTCATCATTGATCCTTTCTGTCCTACCGTCTGTAATACCTTTTCGTTAGTTCTTTCCAACTAACTCTTTCCGCTCTGCACCAAATGCACCCTTCCAATGCTTCTAATATTTTCTTGTCTTCGTTTCTTATTGTCCATGTCTCTGATCCGTAAAGGACCACACTCCACATCATCGTTTTAATCATTCTCATTTTCAAGTTCTTTCCCTTTCTTATATATAGGCTAGTTTGGCGCTCTTTCAAC
This sequence comes from Bimastos eiseni, assembly GCA_959347315.1. Taxonomy (NCBI): domain Eukaryota; kingdom Metazoa; phylum Annelida; class Clitellata; order Crassiclitellata; family Lumbricidae; genus Bimastos; species Bimastos eiseni. The sequence goes on from OY365822.1 coordinate 1,113,869, forward strand.
GTGTAATAATCGCCAGATCACGTTCCAATATTACATAGCATAAGCAAGCATTGTTTGTACGACGATACAAGTTACTAATCACTTATTGCGTCCCATTTTATGTAACATTAATCGGTTCCGTGTCGCACTGAATTATTGCTGGATTGTCAACAACGCCGCCCATCAGACGGAAACACATCAATAACATTTTCTGTACGATGTACAGTTGCCAATGAGCCCATCTTGTAGACGGCTTAACTCTTACACAGATGGTGCTGATGCCGATGCCAGTCACGTGACTTATGCGACAACCTTTAACCTGTGCGGAATTCTCGTTGCGATGGTGGGGGGAGTACTCGCTGTTCCGTGCAAGTACGTAATGATGCATGTGTGCATATGTGTGTATATCTTTGTACTTGTTTGTATGTATGTATGGAGACCCGCCGACAGATCTTCTGATCCACTATAGGCAGAGAATTCCAGGCCCCAACGCCGAATAATTTCTGATCCCTTGGCAGATTAGTTACGTTTCCATATGCAGAGCAGTTATGGACCTTTGTAAAGAAAGTTGTCGTGTCCAGTGATATTCAGTCTTGTTTAAATGGAAATATATATTTAATAAACGGTGTTTGACTGATTGTAATATATCTTTCACACTTTGATCGCCGGCCTAATCCTCGCTCCTAAAAATCACTAACCCTCTCGTCTGTATGTGTGTAGCATTGTCTTCATTTAACATGAATGCATGTTATATATATATATATATATATATATATATATATTAGAAGTATGTTTTTTAATCTTACAATGATGCTGCTCAGACTCAATAGGGCTGTATCAGATCACATTCGACAAGGAAGGCAGACGGATTGAAGTGGTCGTCTGATAGGACTTAGGAACGGTCATTTCTGAGTCCAGTTTCACGACCACAAACGATCATGTATGGCCTTTCTTTCTCTGCCGCAGGACCCACTGCCACATATCAAGTCCTGATATATTATGCTCTTGAAGGTTATATATATATATATATATATATATATATATATATATATATATAAATCCAAGCCGCTCAAACAATCCAACCAATTTTATACAGCATCCCAGTAGTATACGTATAGTTGCAGATTAACGACATTGTGTGGTAATGAAGATCATTAGCGTCACCCTCCCTCTTTATCCGCACTTGGGACTTGCACTGAAGGACTGCTAGCAGGTGCTGTGTTTGTGGCATTTACTATGAGCCGTTTGAACATATTCGATGTGTTTTAATCAACAGGTTAACGTCGTCATATGACATCTATGGTCGTTGACGACAATTTGAAACATATACAGTACAGTTATAATAAATTCATAGCGTCCATAAGACATAATTCATAACTGTCTGAACTTTAAACTAATGTTCATTGTTTTACACATAAATAATAACGGATCATCTATAGTACATGTCATGTGATATCTCATGCAAATGTAATATCATTTGCATCAATATTTGGATCAAGAAATTTTCAAACTAAAACAAATTGTGTAATCTAATCCACAATATTCGATGTGTTTTCAGATCACATCTTAATAAAGCATCGGAACACACTGTTTTGAAGGTGTTCAAAACGAACACTCTAGCCAGTCGTAGTAGAAGTAAATATATTAAAGAAGTAGTTAAAGTTTAACGACAATGTGTGATAACAAGGATCATCAGCGTTTTGCCCTTCTCCTTTGCACATACTTGGGACTGGCTATTAATGGATCCAGGGTTTAACGACAGCTTATAACAACATAGGACGTTGCAGTCGACAGAAATTTGCTAGGCATATTACATTACTGTCATCTTTTTATGGACGGAACATGTTGGAGTGTGGATATATTAAAGAATCGGTTGAATCTGCTTAAGCGTGTTTAGAGCAACCATGACAATGAGTGATTGTTCTACTGTTACTGCGCTATTGTTTCTGTAGTTAGATCACTGCTGGCGTCTGGTGTCGACCCAAACATCGGAAACGAGGATGGACTGACCGCCCTTCATCAGGTTAGTCTTACTTCGCAGGTCTTCTTCTCTTGGAGGGTCAGGGTCAAAGCCAACAATCACTCATTAGTTCATTAATCAATTAATTAATTAATTCGTTATTTTATTAATTAGTTGTATAGTTAATTAATTCTTTTATTAACTCATTCATTATAAAGAGCACTTTTGTCGATTAATGCGAGAGGTCTTTTTAGACACCTTAATAACGGTCACAACAGATGCAATAATAATAAAATAAGAATGAGAGCGACGCTCGCAGCCTTCAAAATCAAGAGCATTATATCGAACCTATAGTCTGCGGATTTCATTATTATAAACAAGCATTGAAACAGCGCCTGTACACTTAGACAAACTGAAATAATTGTATGAAGAAACCTGTGTCTAGTCTTAACAAACTGCATAGTTGTATGTATGACCAAATGCGGAAAAATTATAATATCATTGAAGAGAAAAAATAATGTACAAGATATTATCAAAAAAGAGTTGGATGAGACGAGATGATATCGTGAAAATGATTATGAGGTAATATCAACAAAATGTATCATTAGATAATATCAGAAAAAGATGATGACGAGATGACATCAGAAAATAAGATGAGGAGATAACATCAAACAAATTATGTCGATATAACATCTGGAAAATATAGGAAAATTACAAAAAAACAGAAGACGTCAGCGGACACTGTAGCCATAGGATGCCGTCAAACCACCGATAAAGAAGAAGAAGAAGTAAGCTTTATATGACGCAGAGAAGCCGAACAGCAACTCCTTTAAACAGTAATAAACTTAGTCTAATAAATAACGTGGGACACATTCATTCATCCATTCATTCATTCATTCAATCATTAATTCATTCAATCATTCATTCATTCATTCATCCATTCATCCATTCATTCAATCAATCATTCATTCAATCATTAATTAATTAATTCATTCATTCATTCAATCAATCATTCATTCATTCATTAAAATCATTCATTCACTCCTTCGTTCGTTCGTTCATTCGTTCACTGATTGATTGATTGCTTGATTCATTGATTCATTACGAAGTTTATGTAGCGCCCTTTCAAGGCTACTGCTCAGGAGCGTGCATGAACCCAGAGGACAAGCGTAATGCCGACGGGAGCGTGTCTCAGAGCGAGGGGCCAACCACTGAGAACGCACGATTTTGTTTAGTAGTTGTTCGGGCAAATGGAACATTGTGAAAACCTTTGCTCGCAAAGTATAGTGGAGACAAGATTATATTACTGAACTCAATTGAATTTCAATTGTAATAATTGAAGCCTGATCAGTCGCAATACCATCTTAAATTATCAGCTCATTGAACGAGGTTGTAAGTGTTTCTATGGTTGTAGAACTGTTTTAGGTGAAGGAGTATTTGTAACTGGACAGGCCTATATGTAGATCTTACAACTCCCTCGATGTGTCTGTCAGTTCTGCTTAATATCTCTACCTGTATCTCTCCGTTCTGCTCAATATCTCTCTCCCTGTATTTGTCCGGTCTAGTTAGTTAGTTGATGCAACTCAACGACACTGTTTCGCAACAAAAGTTATTAGTGTCGCCCTCCTCCTTCGTCCAGGCTTGGGACTGGCGCTGTCAGAGTGCGCTCAGTGCAGACAGCGTGCTGTTGATTTTTTTAACGACACCGTTTCATAACGAAGAAGATTTGGTGTCGCCCTCCTCCTCGTTTCTCCATGCTTGGGACTGGCACTGTTAGAGTACGAGCAGTGGCGGGTCATTCAGTGCTTAACATCTCTTCCTATATCCGTCCCTTTTGTTCAATAATCGCTGTGGAGTGGCCCGTATACACAATGACCCCCTCCTCATGACAATGACCTAGTTATGACGCTTTTTACTGTACCGTTGACCTACTCCTTGCGTATCTCCATCTCATTATACAGTAACTATCGTGAAGATAAAAAGGTGTCGATCAAGTCTTTTGCTATTCTCGTCATTTGGGAGGGAGGTCTTGACTGGCCAAATGTAGCGATAATTCCTTGAGCATTCCCATAAAAATTCGGACCCAGTTTTACGTTTATTCATGGCGGTTCTCTTATTCAAAGCGTTTAATGCCTTCTGTCACAAAGACACATTTATTTATGCTCTGTCTCAAGTTATTTATTTGCGCAATATACTATTTAAGTTGTGTAATCTCTCTGAATAATCAAGTTCCTCAATAAATAGGTAACTAGATGAAACTAGATGTGATATAAGTTTAGAACCACGCGCTCATTATATCCTATTGTCATACTTCCTCTGCATCTGCGTATCTTTCTAAATTCGCCATAATTTCTTTTTATTAGGATTTGAGCTGCGAAGAAAGGTTGAAAGGTGTTAACTAACTACGCTTGGATGGAAAGAGGAACATAGGGAAAATATAATCAGTGGAAAGGAAGTCCTATATCAGAAGAGGCTCTTTGAATTGACACTAGACAAGGCAACTCGAGGACAAATGTATCAATTATTTAAGAAGTCGAATGGAATACCAGAGAAGATTGTCAATTCTTCGGTGCAAGAGTTATGGACTCGAGTAAATGGCTTGGGTGACAGACTTGTCGCAGTGGATGCTGTAACGGCTTTCGAGAGGATGTTAGGGAAATTGGGTTATTAAGCGTTTCAGGTTTATTTGCAGAGGTTCTAACAAGAATTATAACGTCTTCTGAACCACTTGTGACTCTTGTCGCGTTATTGGGTAGTACAAATATTGTAGTACATTACATGTTATTCATAATATATGTGATCACATATCATGTGTCATCACATGTTAGTTATTACAATATGTCATCGCATGTGCTGTTACATATGTTATGACATATGTTATCACTTAGTTTATGTTATCCCATGTGTATTCACATAATGTTATCGCTTATTATTATGTTATCAGGCCTACCTATTACATGTTATTACATGTGTTATCATATTATTTTATCACAATGTTACAACATGTCGTTATCACTTGCTACATGTAATCATCTGTTATATGTTATCACAAATGTTATCGCATATGCCATCACGTATGTGATAGCACTTCATATCTCATCATATATCCTGTGTAACTGCCCTCAGCTCCTCATGTTAACCTAATGTGAATGACGTTATGTTGCAGTGCTGCATTGACAACCTAGAGGAGATGTTACGCCTTCTTGTCCAATTCGGAGCGAGTGTAAACGCTTGTGACAGTGAACTATGGACACCGCTGCACGCTGCTGCCACCTGTGGTCACGCTCAACTCTGCAGATATCTCGTGGAACAGTAAGTACCACAGAGCTCTGTTGAAATAATAACCTGGGACTGATATGAAAAGAATATGAAACCGACGAAAACTGGGTCGTTGACCTATATATTGCGTGTGGCCAAATCCGGGACTTTGATTTTTGTTAACGAAATATGAACGATTTGATAAATTGAATTTGCCAAAAAAATGAAATGTATTCAAATATTCAAAGGAAGATTTGTTGACTGGCGTACCAAATGAACTTTTTGGCGATTATGCGTTCAAAGTCATCCTGCCGAGTACCCGTATGTCATTATATTCATTACGTAGCCGACCACTCACATCGCCCGCAATGTACCAGAAAAGACGTTACATTGCTTGGTTGACACCTTCCTTAATTGTCCTGGATATGCGATCATAGTCAGATTACGTTAGCATGATGTCCTATGCTAATATATCTCATCGGTAAACACTGTTTAAAGGCGTCTAAGGTTGGATCACCTCTTTCGTTGCAACCTTATAACTCATGCTGCTGCTTCTTATCCCTTCCATATTAGTCCCAGACATAGGTTTATCACGAGACTGGCCTAATTATTTTTACGTGGGGTTCCATCCTCATGTATAGCATCGGCGACCACTATTTTAAAGGTGCTAAGTTGAGCGTTGCAATGGTCTAAGAGGTAGTTGCAGTTTAACGACACTGTGTGATAACGTAGACTATTAGCGTCGCCCTCCTCCTTTATCCAGGCTTGGGACTGGCACTGGCTAAGTACTACCAGTGGCGGAGTTTGCAATGGTCTACCTCGTCCAGCTTTAGATAACAACAGATACAACGTTTTAAAGGTGTCTATGTTTGCATTAACGTAGACAATATTTTTCCAAGCCTTGCAAGAAAATGCTATGCAAAGCGTTCTTATACGAATTTCTAGGTAGACGTGTCATGACTAAAGTAAGCCCACTATTAAATTCCTATAACTTCGCCACTGCTTGGATTTCAGCAGTGCCAGTCCCAAGCGTGGAAAAGAAGGTGGACGACGCTAGCGATCATTGTTATCACAGTGGAGTTAAACTTAAAACAATACTACTGAATTGCGATATTTGTACATTTTAAGTTATGAATAGCACAGTTCGCCGACATTATCACTTATAACGTGTCATTCAGCGATTCAGAGAACGGTGTCGGGTGACGCCCAGGAAATTGAATTGGCTGTTCGCTTCAAGGCATGGACGCTACTCCGCTTGCCGTACACCCCCGGTTCTGGACATCCAATCCTCCAGGCTATAGGATCTGCTGTGGAATCGGATGTCGCGCTGGTCCTCTGTTCCGTCTGGTAAATTCGTATGTGCGCTGGTTCTTGGTGAGCCTGTGCAGTATGGGTTTCCTACTGGCTGCTTGAATTTGGTGGATGGTTACATAGGCACCGATATACATATACATATATATATATATATATATATGGCGATGGGCATAGGAGTGACGTATGATTGCAGTAAGAAGATAAGAAGATAAGAAGCTGCAACATGTGTTATAAGGTTGTGTAACGAAAGAGGTGATCCAACCTTAGACACCTTTAAAAAGTGTTCACCGATACATCATAATGTCGGCGATTGGCCTACTAATAGCTCCATTGCTCAAAATCCTTAAAGCCGTGTCAACTGGTGTTATAAAGATGGGACTGAATAAGCGATGCGAATATTGTCGGTGCTGCATCTCAAAGTATGCGATTGGCTAGAGCGTTCAACTTAGACACTTTTAAAACCGTGTCAACATCTGTTATATAGACGATATGAATCACATGCTGCGTGAATTTGTTTAGTGCATATAATTGGCCATAAAGCGGTCGCCTTGGATGGGATAGAATTCAGAGGTCCCAAAGTTTTGGATACCGAGGGCCTATTTAGAGACAGAGCGAGAGCTTGCGGGCCACAGTGATACCATGCGAGGCTGAATTTTTATGTATAAGGCCTAAAGTAAGAGACCTAATAAGCTATCAACGCCCCTGCTGTTTCAGATTAAAGTTCGTTCAAAAACGCTAAATTTCACAGTCATCCAACATATTTTGTAGTTGAGCTGAACAGTATTGTTCATTTTCAGTTTATTCTTTTTGATTTTCAGTTTTTAAGAATTTTTTGCGAGTTTGCATCTGAGACTAAAGAAACGTTTTAATGTTGCACCCGACTAAGCAAAACTGTTAAATGCTGTTAAAGTAAATATTTAATAATAATGCGTTTGTCAAATCGGACATAGGCCAAGTATAATTCTTCAAAATTCGAATATTCGACCGGAGGCAGCATTAGGTCTGCTTGAGGGCCGCATTTTGGAGTCCTCTGAAATAGATTCTCCTTCTGTTGTTCCTCCTAAATAATGTGAAAACGATTGTAATGCCTATCATAGCCTGACCTACATCTGAACTTAACCTGACCTCGTAGGCGTGAGCTGACCCTATACTGCGCGTTTCTATTGGCAGAGGCGCTGACCTGCTGTCGGTCAATGGCGATGGTAACATGCCTTACGACATCTGCGAACACGACAGTGCGCTGGAATACATCGAATCGGAAATGGCCAAACGAGGTGACGTCACAGGTTTAGATGTGTTTAGAGTTGATTTTATTTGATTGCTTATGGATGGATGGATGGATAGATGGATGGATAGATGGATAGATGGATAGATGGATAGATGGATGGATGGGTGAATATATTAGATTTTACTTGATTTAGAATTACAATCGATCATGTTGTAGTTAATTGAAATGACATAATCTTTGACCAAAACTATAGATAGCTTAGCTGATCACATCACCCAGCTTTCTCGCTCTTGCTTCATGCACATCCGTGATCTTGACCTCAAAACTGCATCCACAACCGTCACTTCAATATTTCACGCAAAATTGGATTACTGCAACTCCCTTTTCCTCAATATAGATAGCACCCAAATAAACCGTCTTCAAGCCATTCAAAATGCTCTCGGCCGTGCTGTCACCAAACCCCCAAAGCACCACCATATCACTCAAGTCACTTCACTGGATCAAAATACCTGAACGGATTGAATACAAGGTCATTTCACTCACCAACAACATACTGCAATCTTCACAGCCCACTTTTCTCCGTCAACTGTTCACTATTTAACCACATCGCTTAACTCGTTCCTCTTCCACCCTTACACTGCTTCGCCCTTCCGTCACCTCATCACTCAAATGTGCAAATCGTTCCATATCTACTGCTGTTCCGCCTCATTTGAAGAAACTGCCTCCAGCATTAAGACAAATATCAGATCCATCGTACGAACTCACCAACGCCTCACCTCTTGCCATCTCAAAACAGGTTTTCCACTCAAAACTGAAAACATTGCTTTTCACAAATCCTATCCTGAATCGTCCCCTTCGCCCTACCTTCCTCGCTGTTTCAACTCCAAACACCATCCGCCTTAGCCGTCTGCCTGCTTAACTCTCTTAGTTCTGTTTTGATCAACCGCCTCTCAATAAGCTGGTTCCCGCGATTTGGCATTTGTGGGCGCTGTGTGGAAATACTGGGATTACGATTACAATTCGATTACATTGACTGCTTGCAACATTGCAACTGTAACGAAGTTCTAATATAAAAAAATATATATAGAGTCAGCTGTGACAAATATAACGGTGTCCAAATTGCACTTCATATTTCGCTTTTCTGACGATAGGTGTCACCCAGGACCTCATCAACGAGACTCGTCTTATCCCAGAAAAGAAGATGATCGCCGATCTGAAACAACGCCTCGAAAGCGAAACCAGTCTGGAATTTCGAGGACGCAATGGGGAAACCCCAGTACACTATTTTTCTCTGTCGTTGAATATATGTTTATCTATAGTGTTATATTTTATGCCACAATAATTATTCTAATTATAATCATTAATATTGTTATCGTTATTACTGTTATTGTTGTCATTGTTTTTGTTATTGCTATTAATATTTTCATTTTCATTATCATTGTCATCATTGTCATCGTCGTCGACAACATCATCCATCATCATCCATCATCATCCATCATCATCCATCATCATCCATCATCATCCATCATCATCCATCATCATCCATCATCATCCATCATCATCCATCATCATCCATCATCATCATCCATCATCATCCATCATCATCCATCATCATCCATCATCATCATCCATCATCATCCATCATCATCATCGCCATCGTCACCATCACATTATTATTATTGTTGATTCTGTGTAGATTGTTTCTCTTGGGATGCTAATTATAATGAATACGTGGGTTTTTGTTCCATTTGTAGTTGCACATAGCTGTTACCAATGGTTACTTGGAGGCGACGCGGTTCCTGCTCGATCACAAGGTCTCCGTCAACGTAACTGACAATGATTTATGGCAACCGATCCACTGTGCTGCCTTCTGGTGTCAGGTGAGTTGAACGACGTTGCCAGACAGAGGTTATCAAGCAACGGTTGCCAGGCAGCGGTTGCTAGGCTGCTTGTTTGTGTGATTTTGTAAATTTTTATACCCTTTAATTACATTCTGGAATACAGTAAAATTTACAAGTGTAATAAAGAAGCAATTTCCTTACTAGATTTTATATTACTTTACATTACCTTATAAATATTTTTATTACTTTATTTCATTGCTATTTATTTTATTCTCTAGATGCATGGATTACCGATTGAGTGTAAATGAGAGAGTGAAGTAATTAATGACGTAACTGATGTTACTGGCAGAGGTTATATGGTTCCCTTGTTTTCTATTCGCTGGTGTAGGTACCAGTGATCGAGCTATTACTACAACACGGAGCCAGTCTCGACGTTCGAACGCGAAGCGGAGAATCACCCTTCGGTTGGTAACAGTTTGGTATTCTTAAGAACACTTCCGGTTTCATAATTAATTCATCGTTGACAATATACTGTCCCAATATACTAAAGAAGCTAGATGCAAAAATGCACAAATCACAGAGCATTATAGGAAAGTCTTTCAGCAGTCTTAGAAAATGCAGACTAAGAGTAAGCACAACTATTCGAAGCGAGATAGACACATGAAAGGCATGCGGCACAAAGCGAACGTCTTCATCAATTTTATGGATTTCAGGCAAGCATCTGACCAGTTATGGCCAGCTAGAATGTGTTGTGTGATAATTTAATTACTTTTCAGTATCTTATAAATATGATTTTGCTTCTTCGCATTTTTCAGGGTCAGTTCTATTATTTTTATTTTGCTGTTTAAGTTTTTTCTTGTCATTATCATTAGTTTTTTTCTATTTTATTGCAACCGTTTTTTAAATTGTTTTCATTACTAATGTTATGTTTCTTGTTTTTATTATTAGTTTTGTCTTTCCTGTGGCTATTTTATTGCTATTTTTATGGGTGTCACTGTTAGTATCATCTTTGCCATCATTGTTTTTCATTGCTATTAATAGTACCATTATTATTATTACTGCTATTGTCTTAGAAATCTGCGATGATGCCGAGACAAGGAAGAAGATGCTCGAACTTAAGAAGGTGTTTGACAGCGGCTGTCGCGGCTTCAAGTCACGCGCATTGTCAAGACAACGTAGTTCATCATTTCGCCGGTTGTGATCAGATCTTAATCATTCTAACTCGATCCAGTGTGATCGTGATCGACTATGATCATAAGTGATCGTTATCGACTATGTAACTGACTATTTATATAACGCCTTAAAGAACCTCTCGATAGCGCTAAAACTGTGATCTATTTGAACGTGATCGACTATGATCTAAATGATTGTGATCACTCTGATCTAAATGACCGTGATTGGCTTGCTCCAGTAGACTCTTAGGTTACCAGGTGTCCGGTATTGAACCGGACAGTCCGGTATTTCGACAAACTGTCCGGTCAGAAATTTCAGACGTTACCGGACATGGCGGTGTCCGGTAATTTTGTGGAAGATAATTTTAATAATTGTTAAACTAATTGTTAATGACAATAATTAGTTTGGAAATACATGATTTATACCTATGAAAAAGTGAAGACTGAAAACATAGATTACGTGGCTGAGACTACACATTCCCTGTGGCTCTTCCTTTTGGAGGCACCTATATATATTAGGTCTATATCGCAACCATCATACATGAAAGGACCATGATCTACATGTACGACCCAATTTTCAGCTACAACAGTTAACGAATTTAAGCTGTGAAATGTGACGCTGAAGAAAAAAATACCCTACAGCACGTTGTTCAACCACGAGCCATGGAATGCCCACTATTCTGCGCTACATGATCTTTCCAAACCCAGCAACTCAGTCGAAGGTTTGGCAGAGAGGATTTAGTCAACTCCTTGGACCCTTCTATCCCACAAGTTAAAACATCGTAGACAGTTTGCAGGAAGAACGTCTTAACGAAATTAAGCTTGAGCAGTCCGTTTTCCTGGAAATATCACTCTCAGTTAAGAAAACCCTACAAGGAGGTGGCTAAACGTTTCGCCACAATAGTTGACGTTTATCGCAATAGAACTAATCTAGACTAGCAAAGAGGCATCGCTAATAATCTCAACCTAAAATATTTTCAAAATAAGTTTCGGGTGTTACTCTACACTACAGCAATTCAGTTAGAATATTCCCTAAAATGTAAAAATTGTCATATTATCAGTTTAAGACTTTTCATATAGTCATAAATTCAAGACTTTTCGTACGTGCTAATTAAAATAGCTTTGTCAGTTGCTTTCGAAGTTTACGTATGGCAGCCATTGCACGTCGCCATTTCCATTGTCGCCTTTTTGTATGCTTGCTCTTGTTTTAAACATGCGCCCTTTTGATGTCCTTTATATAGAAAACTCAAAATTCTGTAGGCCTGTGCTATGCAGCAGAGGGGAGGGGTCCGAAAATACGCTTTTTGCATACGTAATATATGGATGGACCCCATTCCCGCAAGTCCATTCTTCTCCACCCCGCAATTCGAAAGCCGTAGTACGGTAATTTTCTCCAGTCTATCTGGCAACACTATAGACTCTCGATTGCTTTTATATCGCAAATAACTTCATGAGAGTTACTTTTATAAAATAATTACGATGAGAATTCTAATAAAGTTATCGAATATCCTTTATCGCAGCTACGTGTAGCTGTTTCATGGAACCAAATACATACCAAGCGGGAACCTGTCTCTTTATGTGACCTATGAGATGAACATAATGGCACTAATATTCGCTATTGTAAATCATTCTAAAAAATATTTGAACTGCCTGTGAGTAATTTGGGTGCAATCATGGAATAATTCAAGTCCATTGTTAATTAATTATAATATTATTATTGTGCTATTATTAATTATATTGAAATCAAAAACTGCAGAATGGCAATGCGTAATAAGAATAATTATACTTGGAAGTGATAATAAAAAATGAATTATTTGACTTTTTGTGTATTTGGTAATGATAACAATACCATTCGTGATCGTAACAAAATACGTGGCATGTACTTTCGTAGGGCGTCCGTGAGGCGGTCGAGCATGAAGGAGAAGAAGGCGTTGTCGCAAAAGGCATCAAGAGAAGAGGGAAGATGGCTGCAGGATGCGGCCATGCAGAACAACGACGACGATGAGGAAGCTGTAAGCGGAACCGTTGTCATGGCAACCACAGTCGGACAATTTTTAGCGCTTTTCGTCTGTTTTATTTGTGATCATACTTCGGCTTGTCACTTTTTAACTAAGTCTGCTTCACGGCATCGTTGCGCAACGTTTTATTATAATATCGGTCGAAAGGGTTTTGGAGGTGTCTGAGTTAAATCACCGTTCTCAGGCACCAACGCTACCACACCACCTTGCGGTTTGTCAGTTTGAAATTAATCGAATATTATTATCATTATTATGTTAATATTGCTAATGTTATTGTTGTTATTATTATCATTATTATTATCATTATAATTATTATTATTATTATTATTATTATGATTATTATTATTATTATTATTATTATTATTATTATTATTATTATTATTATTATTATCATCATCATCATCATCATTATTATCGTTAATCATCAGCATCGTCGTCGTCATCATCATCATCAGCATCAGCAACAGCAGCATCATCATCGTCATCGTCGTCATAGTCATAGTCATACAAACAAACAACAAAGAAAATTGTTTTTATTGACTTCGGCATTTACATTATGACAAAGTTGATAATAAATTGATACGACATGTAAGGGTTCAACAGGGAGGGATAAGACCCGAGGTCCTGTAGGGGGGCCACCCACATATCAAGAGGCAAAAGTTGTGATGATCAGAGGTCGACACTTAAATAATACTAAGAAGGAAAAAAACGCAGCTTAATTAATTATTGGTTATAAAGAGCATTGTTCAAGTTGAATTTACACGTTTGCTATGCCTGCCTTTACAGTCTTCATGTTAATGATGATTATGTTAATAATGATCATGGTTACGTCAGAGTCATACACAGATCAGTGTTATGCAGTATGTATTTAATCCAACGAAGTCAAAGTAAAATGCTCACGGATTTTTATTTTAAATATACAAACATTTGGTAGGTTCTTCAATGTCTCTGGAAGGCTGTTCCAGAGTTTAGCACCAGAGTATTTGATTGTGAACGTTCTTGTATTCGTACGAGTGTATAGAGGCCTATAAGAGGAGGATGTGAAGCGTAGACAATAGGTAGTGGCCTCAGATAGTGGAGTAAAGTAGTTGTTGAAGATCGGAGGTAGTAGATTATGACTGAATTTAAACATGACATCATCATCACAGTCCAGTAAAATAATATCCTATTCGCTTTTTCCTTCCAGAACAGTTCAAACGACAAAGTGCCTGATAATCACAATCTTCCAAATTCCTCCAACGTCTCAACGCACGTTACGGAAAATTCCGTCAGCTCAACTCCACACCCGAACAGATCCTCCGATGACGTCACCACATCTCCTTACCGGAAGTCTGGACTCTCAGGCATCCGGAAAGGGGCTCGATCGCCCCCGAAGGACGATCCAACCGAATTGGACGAACGAAATGTCGAGCCGCTTGAGGAGGATTTGGGGAAACGTTCGGAGATAACGACACTTCTCATTGAAGACGACGAGGAGAAGAGCGAGAAGTGTAATGGATTGAAGAAGGTGGTGGACGATGATTGGGAGGGAGTTCAGTTCGGCCCAGGGGTCACGCGGGGTCGGAAGGGTTGCTGTGGAGAACGCTGTGTCCTTCTCTGATTGTTATTGTGAATTTATATTGCGACATTACTATAGAGTGAAGTTTGACAGGTGCGTTCAATAATGGATGGTTGACTGGTACATAATTCTAACCTGTTTGCTCCTCTTCGCTTTATCTATCACGCTGCTGGAATTCTGGAGTTGGGCAACCGATTGGTTAGAGTGGCTCTTATGTAAGGATGTGTATCATGCTGGCCATGATTGTTTATCCTAACACAGCTACAACGTATATAAAGCACAGCATAGTCCATATGGTTGGTTAGAGCGGTCATCTTTGACTCCTTTAAAGCGGTGTCAATAGTTGTTATAAAAGGATGTCCCAGGACAATGAAGCGTATCAATTATTGCTAGTGAAACATTCGCCTTGGACACCATTTAAACGTTGTCGAAAGTTGTCATAAGAATGCAGGACGTGCAAGGATGCTTATTATTAACATCGAAGTACTTTCCTCTTTGATTAGACCTGGATTGGGTGTGCCTAATTAGACGCGCTACATATATTATTTAGATAGCGCCTTAGTTTAGGTTGTACTGTGAGAGGCGCTTTATAAATACGTAAATAGAATAGAATAGATATTTAATATTACTGTTTAGTGCACAAAGTGTGCTCGAGTTGTCGCCTTGTAACGCGTAGTAGGTTACCTGTTCGATCCTTCCACGAGACGGTTAATTTACACACCTTTGAAATGGTGTTAATCGATGCTACGTAAAAATGGGAGAAATAACAGCGAAGCAACGCAAATCATACTGCAACCAAATGCGTATTCGCTGAAGTGATCTCCTAAAACACCTTCAAAACGTTGTAAACCGATGAGCAAGTCCTTCGCGCACAACTCCTATGCAGTAAGACTGTCGAGGTGTGTGCACTTCTGAGTAAAAAATGTTGGAAGAAGATTAAAAAAATTCCTAACCCATTTGGTCGGTTTGCATCCAATGTTGATGGCTTGAGTTGGTATATTTGCCAAGAGAACTTTCATTGTGTGAATGTTAAACGATCGTGTTTAAAATTAATGTTATTATTTATACCTCTTGTAAGCTACTGTACTTTTGCTGGTAGTCTAATAAAGAATATTCTTACTTACTTACATGAAGTCAAAAAATAAAATATTCTGTAAGTCACCCTGCATGAGAAACGGTGGTCGATTGGCTAGAGCGATCGCCTCCTAACACGTACAGTAGGCCATATGTGGGTCATTTCCTCCTCTGAGACGTTGACTGTGTTTATAGGAACTTCGAGTAAAGGCCTTAACTCACAATAATTGCTCAGCGCCGTCGACTGATGCTTCTGTCATATATTTGAGGTCTGCCTGCTGACTCTCTGTATCTGAGCAACTACCTTTATGGGCGCATGTATTAATTGCCACTATCTAATGACGAGGCATCAGTCGATGGCGCTGAGCAATTGTGAGTGAATGACTTAATTAAATTACTCTACACAGGAGCCGTCACAGAGACCATCTTGGATGGGCATTATGGGCTGTAATTATTAATCTCAACCGTGCCGCATGCTTTTATAGCATCAATTTGCACCATTTTGAAGGTGTCTATGGTGATCGCTCGAACCAACCGTAGGCCTATTGTAGTTGCAGCGTGACGACACTGTGATAATAGAGATCATTAGCGTCGCTCTCTTCCTTGATCCAAGCTACACTGTTAACTATACGCCCTGATGAGTGCATGGTGACTAAGTCGCCTTCGTGAGTTGCTTTAAAGGTGCTATATAAATGAACACGTACAAGCATACAAAATGGTTGTGAAAACTGACGACATTGACCCTTGGATCTAGACATCGAACTTAAATTATTCTATCTCCATTGTAAACTTTTCAAACCATCCTACCGCAGTAGCACGATTTCTGGTTTATCTAGTAACTTTGGTTACTCTTCCATGCAGCAGGTCCAGAACACCTGATATGTGCGCTATATGAGTTTCATGATAACGTGGGCCTTGTTAGAATATGGACATTTTGAATACTGACGTTTGGATGTTGGTCTTGTTGCAACGTGGGTCTCAAAGGCAGCGATCCGGGGAGAGGAGGTCAAGAGGGACCCACATTTTACAGAGAGATGACATGTTATACGTTTGCCCTCCTCCCCCCACATTTCTTACCCCACTCATTGGGTTTCACCCCTTCCACCCCCCACCCCACCACCACTCAACCGAGATCGCTGCTCTGGTGGGTCTCATTGGAATAATATTAGAGTGAATATATCCCATATGGGTGTGCGTAATCCCTCTTCTCGTTCTATCACAGACATTCCTTGTATTTTGTTATGGGACGTATACGCCCTATGGCCTACATGTAAATGAAAATTTAACGATCTTGACTTTTAACTGACATTCTTTTCGTCGAAGTGCTATTGATTGAGTTGTCTTCCACATTGAAAGCCTTTATTTGATTTGAACTTTGAACTCGTGACAGAAATGACTATGATTGAAACGTGAAATGATTAGGATTAAAAAGTGAAATTATTATGATTGAAAGTGAATTGATTGTTATTAAAATGCAAAGTGATCTAATTTTGCGTTTGCGTTGTGTTAATTAATTTTTTTTATTTAACTTGCAAAGATCGAAAGAAAAACTGAGTAATTAATTTAAGCTGGTGTCTTGCTCTTTGCTTCTCAGTGGCGCTTTAGAAGTTTAGAGAAACTATATTATCCTTGACTTACTTTAAAAAAAGCAACCATAATCTGACATTTATAAAGCGCTACTTCAAGAAAAATAATAAAACGTCCCGGGATTTTTCCCATGACCAACAGTGCATTGAATTTCACTATTGTAGCTTTCCAATAATTATAAATTAATTAAAAACATCAACAAAACAATTATGCAGCGCCGCGCAGGATGTACAAATAGGCCAAAACTAAAACCATTTTGTTCAATCTGTTTCTCTGCCCTAACTCTACTCCGACCTTCCGTCGCTCAATCCCTTTCAAATCGTTTCATAGCTACATGTATTGCTGTTCAGCCTCTTTGGAACAAAGTCCCTCTAGTGTTAAGAAAATATCAATTCCATCCTGCGAACTCGCACAAACCTCACTTCTTGCTATCTCCCCAACAGGTCTTTCACTCACAACTCAAACCATTGCGATTTCAAATTTTTCATAGATTATACTCTGATTCCTTCTTTTCCCTTTACGTCTTCGCTGTTGCAACCCTAAAAACCATCCTAATTTTTTAACCAGCTCTAGTCAACCTCACGGAGGATACGGGAAACAACAGCGCTGCTCACCGATGTTCATCTAACTGTCCTAATACCGCCTGTGAAAACTGCCAATGCCTTTGTAGTTTGAATCATGATGTAAGATATATCACACCGAAGATTTAATGCTTCTCAAATGCCAAAAATTAAACTTCAAACATTAGATGACGGGTCAAAATCTTCTTAAAAATAACCCTAAACATCGACTCTTGTTTTATATGCCTGGTCTGTGCTAGTGATCAGCATTCGTCTGTTCTGTGTGTTATTTATGATTTCTACAAAAATCAAGAATCACTTGACGGTTGTAAAAAAAACGGAAACCAGAATTTTGAAAGGAAGATTGCTCCCGGTTTCGTTTGTAAGAATCTAGTAAAATATCTCGGAATTTATTGACGTTTCAAAGTTCGCATTTAACGCCGGCGATGTTAATTTTGACCAGCGACGTTTCTGCAAATCACCGATGTTTATGTTATGCAAGGGAGCGTTTTAGATCTCAATAATTACAAATTGTCGTATAATGGACCTGCTAACCTCTGTCTTGCAAAGATTTTAAGGCTAATCTTTCCCAGGGTGCCGTTGGAGTAGTTGTTTAAATGCGCTGCAAGTAATCGCATGCAACGAATATATTCAATGCGTACAATTTTCTTTAGGATACTATAAAGTCTAGTTTTAGTTCGATTAGGGCGTATGAATTGCGAACAACATGGTTACCTCAGTTTTCGAGAGAGAATAGAATGCCCAAAGGTCACAATTGTCACCAAATAATAATTATTAAGCAGGGTAAGTTTCTGTGGCATACTATTCCTTGAATATTGAATTTTCTTCTTGTATCTGTCCGTTCTGCTTAATATATCTCTCCTGTATCTGTCCGTTCTGCTCAGTATCTCTTGCCTTTTACTGGCTGTGTTCTAAGAATGTGGCCCAACAGCCAAGCGATATAGATCTTGCCATGTTACAAGTAGAATACATGGGTTCAATACTCTTCCTCCTCGCCCTGTTCCTGCTCCTCCTCCTCCTCCTCCTCCTCCTCCTCCTCCTCCTCCTCCTCCTCCTCTGAGACGGTTACTGTGTATTGACCTTACATTAAGTCATTCAATCACAGTTACTAAGCAACATCAATTGATGCTTCGTCATTAGATAATGGCGCTATATAAATTAATAATAACAATGATGATTATTGTAATGTTAGCTATGTCAATAACGATAATGAGCAAATCTTTCCCTCACGGCTGCTTTACGCCTCAGATTAAGCTTTACTAATCTTCCACACATGTTACAGATGCAATATAATGATGATGATGACGTTAACAATAAAGATTTCTTTTTTGAATTAAAGTTCCTTATTGTATGAATATTTGTGAATTTTAGGATACGTTTCGCTCTTCATCAGACGTCTGGTCGCTAGCTTCTCACAACGCCAAAGCAAGTGAAGAGTTAGACAGTGTACAAAAGGTTCAATATAAAACATGTGTTCAATAAGTCTTAAACACTATATTTTGCATACTTCTGAACATTTTGGTTACTTATGTTTTTTTACATTTGATCGGTTAGAAAGGTCGGCCCGTAGCGCTCAGAGTGCGCCAAGTGAGCGGTTTCGACCCTCGTCCGAGGCGTCACTGACTGTGTAGGGACCTTGGAGCAAGTCCTTCGCGCACCGTTGCCTGCAGTATAACTGCAGTTGCGCCGTCAAGGCGTATGCACTTCTGGGCAAAAAATTTTGGAAGAAAGGAGATATCAAATTTCTGAATAAATTTCTGAATAAATTTGATCTGCCTTCTGGTCATGCAATATAATGTAATCAAGCATTTATATAGCTGAATTTAATTTTAAAAAGTCTCAAAATGCATTTGACAGTTATATCGTATTATGTTGTATCAGGTTGTTTTTTTTATTCCGTAGTTTATACATTCTAAGCCAGTGGTTTGCAACCTGTCGGTCGCGACCCCGCAGGCGCTGCCTTGCGATTTGCCAGAGGTCGGCACAAGCCTTCAGTAATTTAAAAAAAAACAGTTGTCAGCTTCGTTTCTTATATTGAATTCTACGATTACTGCACTAACTACAACACTACATGGGACTAAAGTTAATCTTTACTTATTTCTTTTACTATGATTTCCAAGTTAATGTTTGTAGCTGGGGTTGACATGACTTTTTAAAATATTATCAGACGGTCGCAAGATTAGGTTGAGAACCGCTGTTCTGAACATTTCCTTTCTATGTTTTGATTCATTTCTTCATCTTTTGTTATCTCTTTTTTGTCTTTTTTGTCATCATTTCTTCATATATTGTCATCATTACTTTATCTTTAGTGATAATTTCTTCATCTTTTGTCACAATTTCTTCATTTTTTATCATAATTTCTTATCTTTTGCCATAATTTCTTCATCTTTGTCGTAATTTTTTCATCTTTTGTCATCATTTCCTCATCGTTTGTTATCCACTCCTTAACCTTTTGTTGTACCTGTCTCATAACAGAACTGAGCTCCTCCGATCATCCTTCGATCTCTTGCGTTGCCATGGGCAACCAGCTGACCGGGGTCGCCCCATCCCAGATCCTCCCTGTAGAACAATACCTCAAGGACATCCCGAGCTTCGTGTTCGAGCCAAACCTCGGCAGCACACGCTTCTTCAAGGTGGCGAAAGCACGCAACAAGGAGGGCCTGGTCGTGGTAAAAGTCTTCGTGATTCACGACCCATCTTTACCGCTGAGGCACTACAAGGAACGGCTGGACAGCATTCAGAACGAACTCCATGGGGCGAACAATTGCCTCCCGTTCGAGCGGGCCACCCAATCCGACCGCGCGGCTCTACTATTCCGCCAGTACGTAAAGGATAGCCTCTACGACCGCATGAGCACGCGGCCATTCCTGAACTCCACCGAGAAGCGGTGGATCGCGTTCCAGCTGCTCTGTGCGCTAAACCAGTGTCACATGCTCAACGTATGCCACGGCGACATCAAGTCGGAGAATGTAATGGTCACTGGTTGGAGCTGGGTCCTCCTCACCGACTTCGCTAGCTTCAAGCCGACCTACCTTCCGGAAGACAACCCTGCCGACTTCTCGTACTTCTTCGATACTTCGCGCCGCCGTACCTGTTATCTCGCCCCGGAGAGGTTCGTAGAAAGCCTCTGGCGGACCGCTGATCTCGGCCGTGAATCCAGCAATCTCGATCTTACCGCGAACGAGATCAAGACCGGTGATCTTACCCCATCAATGGACGTCTTCTCTGCAGGATGCGTCATCACCGAGCTCTTCACCGATGGGACGTCCCCGTTCGATTTGAGTCAGCTCCTCGCGTATCGAGCGGGGGAGTACAGCCCCAACCGGCTCGCGAATACCATCGAGGACGCGGACATACGAGACATGGTGACCCACATGATGCAGCGAGACCCGGGAGCGCGGTGGACGGCCGAGCGATACCTTGTGGACCAGCGTGGGAAAGCGTTCCCGGAGTTCTTCTACACTTCGCGACCTCGATCTGGTCTTTGAGCATCTCCGGGTCGAGGAGGGTTCGAGCAACCCATCGCTCGTCATTGTCATCTCTTTGCTCACGTCGAGCATTCGCCAGCTGCTCTACTGCGAGACAAAGCTCACTGCGCTCCAGCTCATGGAGTCCCTGTCACGCTATGTGACGGCAGACATCGTGCTCGATCGGCTGGTCCCCTACATGCTGCTCCTTGTCGGGGACGGTTTCCCCGGGTGCGCTCCGAGGCGATCCGTACCCTTGCACGGTGCCTCTCTCGCATCCGTAGTGTCCCGAAGAGCGATGCTAACATCTTTCCCGAGTACATTCTCCCCTACGTTTCCGCGCTCGCTCAGGACCCGGTGACGCTCTCACGAGCAGCCTTCGCCGAACACGTCGCAGCGCTCGCGGAGAACGCGCTCCGATTCCTAGAGATTGTGCAGCTCGACGGTGGCGGTGGCGGTGGGGGAGCAGGACCCGCCCTAGACGGGGAGCTTGGTCGAGCGAGCTACGACTCCGTTAAGCTGCAAAGGTTCATTAGAAGAGTGGCTCATTAAACACCTCTTTTAGTTTTACATTTGACGTATAATAATAGCTAGACGACCGAAGCAATTCGATGATATCCCACACAACTCCTCAAGTCGAGAACCTCAATATTACCGTATCATTCTTCTAACGATCAGCAGCGTAGTCCTCCTCCATGTTCCTCTCTTGGGACTGGCACAACCAGAGTGCGAACATTGAGGTAGTTAAAGCTGGAATCGATGTAACGGTACTAAACTTATGGCTAGAGGTAGGCCTATAGGCTGTTATTTCCCAGTGATGATCAATCATATATATCGCGTGTGTGTAATACGTTTATTTAACTTCGCATCCATGTCAAGGATGACATGCGTCATACAAGGCACAATGTACACGAAATGTTAGTACAGTATTGGCTCGTGTTTAAGAGTTGATCTATACTATTGTTCAATTAATTTATGCATTTAATTTATTGTTTAATTTATAATATTTAAGTTATTATATTTCTGTGTTGCAGATGATGTTAGTACAGTATTGCCTCGTGTTTAAGAGTTTATCAAGAATAATTTCATATCGTTTATGCAGTTATTCTTCTCAATATATATAACATATGATATATATTATATCTGTTGTATATATATATATACATGATGCTGCAGAGTTCGTTTGATTTATGCAGTTCATCTGCATAGTTATACAATGTCTAAGAGTTCTGCTCATACTCAATATAGAGGGCTATACAATGCAATAGCGTTCGATGTTATGCAGTAAACAACGTTAGTTATATACATAGAGTTTGAAGTGGCGCTTGAGAAGTTTTCGATAAAGAAATCATATAGAAAAGACGTTCCGGTGACACCTTTTTTAGGGTTTAGATACACCTTATATATTTGGAAGACAAACGTTCAGACGTGCAATTAAAATAGTCCAAAAATGTTCGCTTTATGGTGGTGCCAGTCACAAGGTCAGATAAAAAAGAAGGGCGACGCTAATGATATTTGTTCAACTGCAACCACTACCATTACTATTACCACTTCAACTTCCACTTCTGCTACCACTACCACTATTTCCACAACAACTACAACTACTTCCATTACTACTTTCATTACTACTTCCAACACGACTACTACTAATATCATTACTACCACAATGGTTTGATGGTTTTGCTTCACAGCTCTGACCGTATAGTCTTTGTAAGCAATTACTACATGCAGTCATTTATATACTATTTTTAAATTATATCATGCTGTCAAATCATCTCAAATGCTTGAATTAGACACATTTGAAACGAGTTCGGCCGACGGTATATATACAATAGATGTTACGGAAATTATCGAGTTATGTTCTTACCGGAAAATAAAGGAAAATTATAATCATTATACTTATAAAAAGATAATAAACTTTTGTTACTATTGTTATTGTAAAGGGACATCAGAGACATACAAAGGGACAAACAGAAACATACAAAGGGACAGACATTGACAAAGAAAGAGACAGAGACATACAACGTAACAAACAGAGGGAGAAACAGTGTCACGCTGCAGAGTTGCATGCAAAACCTGGTGTAACTGCATCATCCTTGCCACATCCACACAATTATATAGCGCCCTCTCCAGGGAATCTAATTCTTTTCTCCTCGTCTGGTTGGTCGAGTGGCGACGCCAAGCGGTGGACGATAGCACAACTGGTGCCATCAGAGGAAGACGCGACTCCTTCGTCGCTCATTGTATTTAATAGGCAGACGACGTCCGTTCGCTGAACGAAGCATGTCCTCCATTCTGAACGCTGCGAGCTTTCGCCGTTCTTCCGGCAGAACATGTAGGGCCTAAGCCCTTGGTGCGCAACGGAAAACGATTCTTGAGGACAACCCAATGCGGATTCTAAATGTAGAGTTTGCTTCGGGAGAGGAGTGTGTTTGAGATCAGCAATTCTAGTGGATGACTGCTCGGAAAGTGGACTGGTTATTTGCGACTTCAAATATTCTGCTGACGATATAGTTCGCGATTTAAAACAATCTGGCGGTTAATCCTCCAAGGTAACATCATGCTCGAAAGAAGATCGCTTGAACTGTTAAATAAACGCGAAATGTCAACTCGATAATAATAATTATTTTATTTTATTTTTAAACTGACAAATCGCAGTATGACTATCATTACAGGCATGGTATTGACCAATGCTTGGGAATTATAATAAGAGTCAACTGTCGGCAGCCATGCAAGGCGTAATTAAGTCTTACATCTAATTTAACCAGCGCCGCCGCCTAGCGTTCGATGAGCTAGGTATCCTTACGATAAAGCGCAGATGAGTAAGTCGGGCGACTCGTAGAGCTTAGAAGTTTAATGATATCATGTGATAACAAAGAACGTTGGCGTCGCCCTCCTTTTTATCCAGGGTTTGGACTGGCACTGCCAGAGTGCAAACGGTGACGGAGTTCGCTTAATCGATCATCTTTATCTGGGATTATATATCGATGATTACCGATGATTACGTCATTACTGGCCGCCGTCTGTTGCATGTTGTCACTTGCTTGCTATCCGACATACTTGCTAACGAGTTAGTATCGAAGTATATCTGTGTCTTTGCTTCTAAGTTTTGCAATGTAATGGGATATTTAAGCCAGCTGCTGGTACTCCGACTGACCATGGATGTATGGATGAATTGATGAGTGGATAGATGGACGGAGGAGTGATGGAGAGGCAGAGAGAAAGAGAGAGACAGAGACAGACAGAGAGACAGAGAGACAGAGAGAGAAGAGAGAGAGAGAGAGAGAGAGAGGGAGGGAGATAGGAAGGCAACCGAGTACATATAGGAAGGCAGAGGGACGATGGAATTCCTCAGGGACTTAATACACTAAGAGCCGCAGGTGCTTCAACGGACAGCAAACGACAAAGGAAGATCGTGTACCATATTTATGCAGGTATG